>CM030372.1:15796192-16166070 GCA_003604175.2 Clonorchis sinensis
TGTTTCAGCATCCTTTATAGGGCTGAGTAGATTATGTCCGTGTCGCTCATGAAAAATTCACTTGTCGTATGACTGGAGCTGAAGTAAACTAAGAGTAGGAGAGATTTACTCTACTCTATAGCTGCATGTGCAAATTGTCTTGACAACATGTAGTCAGACTAGTACGATATCCTCAAGTTGTTGCATTTTGAGTACTTCAGTGCCAGGGGTAGAATGCCGGCTAGTTGGTTCATCTAATCAAGCTACACTGTCAGCAGCTGAGCACCGCTCGTGGCAGCTCTTGAGAGTTTACGTTCTACCACACCACCAGCCAAATACCTATTTATAGGCTCCTTCCCTGGAACGGTAGAAGTAGTAGACCTGAACTGGAATGGAAAGGTGACCAAACGTTTGTTCGAATTTCAGGTAGGATTGGCCTCATGATTCCCCTCTGATAAGTTTGACAAAGCTTATTGGTGCTGTATGGAATGTTGAGAAATTGCCTGCAGAATGGGGCATGTCGACAGACATTGCTACCTTCAAAAAGGGTACGCAGACGCTATGTGAAAAGCACGGTGGCATCAGCCTGGTAGCTGTGGCACCAAAGGTCCTCTCTGGTCTTATCTTTAGACGGTTGACTGAACACAGTAAGAGGCAGATCCGAGAAAACCAAGCTTGGGTCCGTCCTGTAAAAGTATGCATCAACCACATCTTCACTCTCCAACAGATTCTGGAACAGCGACACTGCTTCCAGCAACCAACATTGCTTGTGTTCCTTAATCTGAAGGTTGCCTTTCACTCTGTGGATCGTCAGGCATCGTGGCAGTGTCTGTTGCGCAGTGTTCTCCATAAATTCTTGACCCTCCTTAAGGTGCTGTACATCAACTCCCTTGGTCTTCTGAAGGTCTACAGGAAACTCTCACTTGAGTTCTCCACATTAAGTAGTGTCGGACGAAGCTGTTTTCTTTCACCTTTCCTATTCAACTTTGTCATTGATACGATTATGTAAGACTTACTGTCAGCCTCCAATGCATGTGTGATTGAAGTTCTCCCGGGGTGTCCGCTCACAGATATCGAGTATGCAGACGCCATAGCTCTCTTTGAATCTGATGCCGTGGCGATGCAAACAATATTAAATAATTTAAATAATTCTGCCTCACGGTTTGACATGTACTTTAAACCTGCAAAGTGTAAAGTGCTACTGCAAGACCGGGTAGGCTAGAACCCTAAGCTCATGCTTGCGGCTGAGCCACTTGAGGTGGTACAAGAGTTTGTCTACCTGGACACCTATATCAGACCCGGTGGTCTTGCGAAAGATTTTTCCGCCCAAATTGAGGAGGCCAGAGCAACTTTTGTGAACCTGCGTTACCTGTTACGTGGGCGTGACATCAGCTTATCCATCAAGGGTCGAGCTTACGATGCCTCGGTGCGATCCATATTGCTATACGGGTCAGAAACCTGGCCGCTGCGTGCCGAGGACGTCAAAAGACTCTGAGTGTTTGACCATCGATGTCTTCGAACCATTGCTTAAGTCTGGTGGGAACACCGAAGCAGCGATGTTGAAACACATCGAATGGTATTCGGAAGAAATGACCCACCCACCATAGATGAACTGATCACACTCCGAGGTTGCGCTGGCATGGCCACTTGTTCCGTATGCCAGTCGACCGACTTCCTCAAAGGGTTCTTTTTGCAGAACCATGCGAAAGGTGGAAATCAGTCAGGAGAGCGTAAACACTAACTTGACAACCAATTATGAAAGACATTACCAACAAACTCAGCTGCGATGGTCATTACCGTCTCTCTGGATGGGGACCCCGGGATGGGCCACATCAGTGGATGGAGACATTGTCAGATATGGCTTAGTCAAGCCCTCAATGGCGCTCGTGTATCCTACTATCTCCTTTAATGCATAGCTCCCTTCCCAAGCTCCCCACTCAAAAATCCACTGTCAGCCCTTTAATTTTCGCACCAATTTATCAGCTCGCGCGTCCAATTCGCACCTACCTACTCCACCTCCCCAAATCATCGGTGGACAAAATTGCGGCAGCTACAACCACTGTACGACAAGGACGCGGTTCTTACAGCTGATAACGATGACATAATGGTCGCGATTGGTGGATACGTGAAAGTGATGGCCTAGGAGAAGTCCTTATAGAGCTGCGTGCGTCGACCATTCGAACAACTACCAAAAGTTTCATCCTCATTGGTGCGCACAAATTAAGGGCCAAAATTTCAAACAGTTGTATCTCCCTTTCAAAGGTGATTTACATGTATGCAGATGAAGTTTTTTTTACCGAAGATGCGAAGATCGATATATTTGGCTGAGGACTATTCACAGTCACATTTGTCGATACAGAATTTGTAACTGTACAGTTTGAGCAACGAAAAATCCTAATACCCAACGGGTTCTCGATCGAACTTTAAGGTATTGTGTTTGCTATAGTTTCCGTCGAACGCCACGGTCATACAACGGGTAAACCTGCATTAATAACTCCATAACGTACATCATCACTCATCTATGAGTTAAAGACTGTGAGGTTTCCACGTGGGTATTTAAGCTTGTTAGAAAACAGTCCTTGGTATAGAGAAAATGCAAAGTGCACTTAAGATTCTGTCCGTCTAACAACTCTTCTCTGTTGTTTTGAAATCTGCGGCTATGAAATGACCGGCATAAAGCATTTGCGGCAGTATCTCGGCTTTCTGGCTTCCTTCGGGTGACGTTGCAGCTAGGCACTGAAAGGGTTGTTTAACTCATACCAAAAAGCCTATCCTACTGTGATCACTAATTTATTACGTTTCTCTTTGCACCGCTTAAAGTGCTGGTGTTGGACGCACGGGGATTTTCATTGCTGCTGATATCATCAAAAGACAAATGGACAGTGACGTGGAATGGTTTGACATTCATGGAACCGTCTCCCAACTCCGTTTTTGTCGGATGCATATGGTCCAAAAAGTGGTAAGTAATTGGCGGTGGATAACACTCTTTTCTGTCAGAGATTTCATGAAGTTTCGGATGAAAAGTCTTTTCTTTTCGAGGACTTAGCATCAGTTTCTCTGTTCGACGATTCAACTAGATAGAATGATGTCCAAAGACGATCTCTATCTGAACTTAAAAACCTTATCATTCCTAAGTACCTCTTCAAAAAATCAGTAACTCAGTGCTTCATCAATGTTTAGGCGTGTGAGGACCCTGTGCACAGAGGAAGTTGATCGGACAGCGGCCCAAATTGAAGTAATGAACAAACTTCGGGGTAGTGGATATCCAGCTAGCTTGATTAGGCGTCAATTGCGAAGGGTGCTGGTACCGGTGGAGAAACCCAAACGAGAATGGCTCGGGACAGCTGTTATTCCATAGGACATCGGGACATCGGAGACCATTCGAAGGATTCTAAACACGACCAACATAAGAGTCGGTTTCCAGAGGGGAAACACTCTGCGCTCTGCACTGGTGCAATTGAAGGATCGCCTCCCGGCAAACAGAACTAGGGACTGTGTCTACAAAATCAAGTATAGTGACTGCATTAAGGTCTATATAGGACAGACGGCCAAGGAGCTTCACACAAGAATCGGAGGGCATAAGAAGAAAATAAACAAGCCGCCGAGAAACCTAGATGATTATCGAGCGTTATTAAAAGACTCGGCAATTGCAGAACATGCACTGGATACGGGGCACAAAATAGATTTAGAAAATGCTGAGGTTTTGAGGCGAGGACTACGGTCCACATCACAGAGACTGATGGCTGAGGCGGTAGAAATCGCCATGCATCCTAGTGTTAACAGAATAGAAGGCGTGGAACTGGCAAGAGTGTGGAGAACGGTCTTGGATCAGTCGAGCTGACACGTGTTGGTGTGCGGTCACCAGAAGGAGGAGTAGTCATCATCTAAATTCCACTTGACCTCACATCCCCCCCCCAACTAAATTGCCACAGGAATCACAAGCCCACGAAGACCAAGAAAAATCTACCAGTTGCGCCCGAGGTGAATAATCAACTGAAGCACCCTGAAGTGGAAGATCAAGGAACAAGAACTGATCGGAACTAATTTTAAACTCCTCCAACCCATCAATTCAAGATTTTGGCAACCATAATAGCCGACAAGAGCCATTAATTGACACTTATCACTGACCGATTGTGATAATCTGAAGAGAACTTCCTGGTTGGTCTGCCTTATAACATGGCCAACTTGGTGACCTGTTTACTTGGCCTGATGAAGCTTTTGTGTCAAAAGCGAAACGTTGCCCAAATAAAAACTACCGATTGTTTACCAAGCTCTTCTGAAAATCAGTAACTTTGTTCATGTTTCGGGTGATTGTCTATATGCTCGAGCCGCATTGTGATGTACTTTCCTGCCACGGCGACAATACATTGCATCGACACTTAGCCCATTTATCGCGAAAACAAACTCATTTCCGACGTTCCTCTGGCAGTCTCGCTTTCTTCGTCACCTGTTTCTTGTCATCTGTCACTCAGCCACATTGCGACTGTTTCAGCCCGGCCGGTTTGTGTGGATTGGGCCATAACTACAGAAGCAGAGGGAACATCAGTTTCAAATGGCGTCAGATGGCGATAAATGCTCTGGTCAGTCGAGGTGCTCTGATGATAAGAGCGAAAAAGACCTGTCGAAAATTGGGCCCGACGTCAAATACCCTAGAGCGCTTCGATCGATCTCTGCAGCGGTTATAAGTAATTACATAGGCTGGTCTACAAACTAGCTCTAGTTCTCGTGCGATATTTTTGTACAGGTGATTTGTGGTGTATCAGAAGATTAGCAATCGAGCCAGTATGAACCACATCATCCCTTCACCACTTTATGTGGTGCTTCTTAGAAGAAGCATAACAAGGATTGGACACCTATTCATTAGAAAAATTTACATCTAGAACGATTGATAATGGAGCATATTGCAACGAGAAGACAGGCTACCAAATCAGTTGTTACCTACGACTAGTCAGTCAGGTGGAAGATAAATCGGGTAAAATATGGGCAGAATTCCCATCCAAGTAGCCAACACTACTGACGTTTTCGTGGTGTGCAATTCCCTTTTATTTGGTATCGTCTCCACCCCCGAGTCATCGTACTCACTCCAACATCTGACTGAGGTGTTTGCGTGTCTGTTCGACTGCTCTCAACATTCCCAAGCCATGCCGCATCTTGTTGGTATAACCCAAAAGCAGAAGAGTTCCAGTTCCTCCGAATACTCTCAGAAGTAGTACCACCCTAGGGGTAGCCCGACCCGTCTGCATTCACGGCTCATTTACGTGACTGAATCCTTAGCACGATATGCTTTCTGTGTTTAGCTGTGTAGAGCCTATCCACCGCTTTGTCGTGAGGTCTTGGTAAAGCTTCTCAAGAACAGTAACTTGTGTCATAAGCCAACGATTGCTGATGATATTTGTTGATCGGAATTTAACAATCAAATACGGAGTTATGGTGATATTTTTCACCTTGTGAGTTTCGTATTAAACCAAACTGATAAGATGTGTGTACATGTGGTGCGCTTAGGAACACTGTGTGTCTGGAGATTGGGTACGATTTCTCCATTCAATAGAATGAATTAGATGACCATTGCTACTTAATTTTGATCTAAAATTTCTTAGTCTTGGAATATCAACCCTGTGAACAAATCCAAACCGATTGCTACGTCCACCATTCTAAACTGGTCATTTGCTTCAATAGCTGATTTATGCTTGGGACACAATCGCCTTTCCGGACAGTGTCTGTGCAATGACGCAAGCCGCAATTGCTATCTGCAAGAAAAACCTGCGGTGCTTTTCTGTGACTCGCCTCCCAGCTTGCGATCCTACTGGCTCATCCTTAACACAACTGGCTAATTTTCGTTACATGAATGTCAACTGATGTGGACGGTTGACAGTGTTAGTTTGACAATGTGGAAGCCACTCGGGCCTTTTTGAAGGCTGGCCAGCACCAGTTCCCTTACCGTTTCCTTTTCGTTCTCATTCCACTGTATTCCGCCGATACGAGTTCCGAAATTGCCGGCCATCAAAATGATGGCGCACAAACCATGTTCTATGTCCATCACTATTCATCTACATATAAAAACGTTTCGCTGATAACTTTACATCGCTTTGTTATTCCCTTCAGGATCAGTATGTGTTTCTTCACCAGTTTGTACGATCACTACTGGATGAGAAGCCCCAGTCTTAGCAAGTAAGTTTATATTGCTCTTATCTGATTGCAAGGTTTATGAATTTTTGAGGTCAACCCTTTTGCAGATGCAGTGAAGATTCTTTTGATAGCAGTACCTAGCCATTTTTAAAAAACTTCTCAACCCATATTCTGCTGTTTGCGTGAATAACGGTATTTGTATCAACATATATAAATGTGGGGCGAGATGGCCCAAGTGGTTGGAGTGCGACCTCCGCCTCTCGACTTCCCCTGTCTAGGCTTGGGCAACCTGGCAGTATCCCAGCCCTCGTGCAATCTTCGGGCGGCATGGCAGTTAGGCACCGAAAGGGTGCTACAGCTGAACGATTTATAAATGTGTACAAGTATATATATATATATATATGTATACATGACCACTGCTCCTTCGAGACAATATACTGCGGTATTCTAAAAATTGTAACAACTGAAATGTTAGGCGGCTTTTGTGCGACAAATTCAGCTGGAAAATAACATAAACGATAGATTCAACTGGGTTTCAGTCGAGTCTCCTGGTAAAACAAAACTGGTGTGCAAATGAGTCTAGCTCGCGAATCTGAGTTCAAATGGAACTTAGGATCGACAGAAACTCGGGGACTGCGCCTACCTGATCACCCGTTAAGAAGACGAAACCTGTCGTACACTGTCGAAGAGTTTTGAGCAGCCTTGTGCGACGTTTCCCTAAAAAAATGTACGGCTATATCTGGAATATCGTACCGACTAAAACATGAGACGGTCTTTGTGCAATTCATTCAGATGAAGAAAATTGCAAACAAGGGGTGCATCTGGGATGCATCTTGGTCTCCCGTGAAAACCAAATTGGTGCATTTTGCGAGACAAAATATTCATTTAGGTGGTCAGTTTGCTTGCTCACATCTATGAACGGGTTTGTATCTCAATGACCTTGTCTGATGTTAATGATCCCCACTGTCTGCAAGATATGGCTGCTAGTCACTAGCAATTGCGTGCCTGTTGTTAGTTTCTATCCATAGTCCGGAAGTGTAAGCAACTCGGAATGATTGCAGTAAGCCGGCACTAAGTCCTTTCGCTGTTCGCTTTCATTATTTTCTCCACAATAAGGCCTTCAAATAAATCATGATTGTATGGCAGCGAAGCATCAATGTTGAATACTCATGTTATGCTGTCGACGACGACTATGTCTGGTTTTAAGGGTGAGCTGGCGCTATCCAACGCGCAACAAGATACTCGTGGTAACATCCGGCTAATTTAGTGACCTTGTCCCATCCTTCATCTCTTGAGGCTTCTGTACTTCCAATATATTTATCGGTATTCTATGTTCGTAACCCTCCAATGTGTGCTGTTCTATTTTAGTTTTCCGTGAAGAGCAACCGTCCACTGGGGCAGCTTCATGCGGTTCAGTTCACTGCAGAAAACGACCGATTTACACTGGCTTGGACGCTCCACTCCCCGCCTTATGAAAGCCTCTTTGTTAAGCACTGCAACGTTTACTTGTGATGCTATATCATGGCTATTTTTTGGCGGTAAACGGCTAACAATGCAGTTCTATAGTATGTTATGTTATTTGCTTACCTGCTCGTCTGTCTACTTTATTCAAATGATGTGCTTTATTAAGTCTGTTTCGGCCCTTTTTGAAGAACATTTCAGTAGCCCGAACGCTTAACTAAATATTGCTTTTTCCAATTATGATCACACTTTGAATCTGGGGCCCGGTTTTTTGGTTCCGCAGATAGATAGCCAATCGAACTCATAGACACACTCAGGTTGCTGGAAATGGAAACCCACTAACACAGTCCCTCTTAGTTTTGAGCATACTGGAATTTTCCTCAGCAAACCAGCCAAACTGCTGTTTAACTAAGAGATTGGTCTTCTTACATTATGGAACCTGTGCTTGCCTTACCAACCCCAAACAAGGCAAAACAGCTAGTGAACTGTCTAACTACTCCCAGCAGCCCCCGTCTGCTAGTCTTCAGCAGCTTCGTGAGCAGTATATAGTGCCAGAAATGTCTTAATTAAACGTATCTCACTTGGTGTAGCCTATAATACCAACGATATGAACCCGTACCACACCAATTCCGTTGGTACAAGTTTTTAGGTAGTTTTGTCTCGGAGAAATTCCACCTCTAAGCTCAGTTACTCCCTTTACATGACCGGATCAAAGAATTCCTTCCTAACGACTGGTGACGGTAATCTGTTTCAAATTTTACCTAACCATAACAGCTGAGGAGAGCTGCTCATTGTTGATGGTTTGGTCCGGTTGTAAGGATGTGTGAATCGGAGGCCTCAGACGTCTTCCATCTGCAAGAAGCCACACCTTCTTTGAATTCCATGAAACTCTCTGAAGCAGCCGCAGATGACATAATTTCCTACTTGCGTAATTTAAGTGCTGGCTGTGTTAGTTGTTAATAGCTCTATACTGTTTGTCCCTCGGAACCAAAATATTTGTAGATTTAGAAGTCAGGGTCAAACCTTAAATGTACTCGCCAGTCAATTGCAGGCAGAAAACATGGGATACATGGAAGATTTAATGATTTCCCATTATTTCTTCATCCATAAAGCTCAGTTGGATGTTGAAACTGCAGCAGGAATTAACGAGGTATTTTGTGCTGCCTCTGACTTGCCTTCCCTTCCAGTGCATAAAACACTCGATCGAGCCCTAAATACTTTGGTTTTCAACGTCGCCTAGGACACTGTTCTTCAAAATACTACCTAATAGTAACAGACTACAATCATTTCCCCTCCCCGCCCCACAAAGCAGGACTTGTCGAGTATTAAACTGTCAACTTTAAACTTACAACCAGCATGTGAACTGAACTAATGACACCTCATGTAATACTTCATTAGCGATATTACAAACTGCATCCGTTGACGTTTCAACTTTACCATTCCAAATCCACTGAACGTTTACGATGAGTGATGGCTAACACTGAAGCACCTCTCTATATCCAATAAGATTTTCTAACAAGAAATTTTGCTGACACTAGGTGCAATACTCTAACAATTAAGAAACAAGTAACCTGATGGCCCAAGAAGGTAAATAGTTACTTATGGGGCACTTTCAAAAGGCGCATAATGCAGACAGCATTTGAAATAATTCCTGAGTAAACCAATTTGTTTCAAACTACCGGACTACACGCCAGTAAAAAAAAGTATCTGCTTTTACGGAAAGACCAGTGCCATAAAACTAACACAGCTTTACTGGGTCAAAAGTGTCTTCCAGAACCAAGTGAGTTTCTCAGTTTATTGTCTGATTCACAGTTCATTTGGTGTCAGTCCATGTAGTCTAGTCCAGATGTAACGCGGTAAAGGAGGCCGTATTCTTTCATACAACAACCGAAAAAGCCATCTTCAAATAAGCACAAGCAGCCTCTTCTGACAGCCACGTTTATTGAGATCAACTTCAATGTCAAACGACTGATGTGAGAAAAAGTGTTTCGTGTCAGAGAGCAAACCAGTTGTTGTTTGTAAGACCACGTTCTGCAGCTTTTCCCTTCGTCTAACGTCAGCTAAGATTTTGTAGAGAATATTCGAATATTCCTCTCAACACAAAACCATTCGTTCCTGTTTGAGCCCATAAACCTCTTCGATATGAGCTTCAAGCTTTGTTTGTTTTACTTCTTGATGAACTACTAAGACACATGAAACGACAAACGAGAGATACCTTTGTCAGATCATGTCACTTGACAAAGGAAGATCTTTTGGTAGGTGTCATGCGTTAGTTAAAACTGACCCCTTAGGCAGGAAAAGCAACATGATTTGTCACTAGCATGGCATCACAAAGGGGTTTAGAATGAATGTACCATCGTCGAGAAGTCGTCCTCCTCAATCTCAGAGCTATCGAAACTTCTGACGGAAAGCTGCCAGAGATAAACGTTTTCTTTTCCGTAAAAAATAACACATAACTGACAAGGACAATTTCAAGGTTTTCACAGAACTTGATTGGCCGAGACTCGAAAAAACTTGCCTCATCGATCGCCAAACATTCTATCCACTGAACGCAGACCTGATTCCAGTATGGCACCCAAAATTTTAACATACAGTGCCAGATCAAAACTTAATTTTTGGTAAGGCCACGTTAATCAAACAATACCGACCCAGCTTGTGCGCACGAAAGACCCTGGCACAATCTTACGAAACGCATGAAGTTGCAACGTAATCGTCTACGGCACAGCTTTTCACGATCGGTTTCTAGGGCTTTAAAAAAGCATATGCAAAAGACAGAGTACAGAGTGCCTCTTGTCATATTACTTGAACAATGATACAAGCAGACACCCATGAAAAATCCGGTAATACTGTCGGAGTAAAAAAAGCAAGTTTACCTTGAAACTGTCGCTCAAAATAGAGCGATAGTTGTTCAAGTCCTGTGAATTACTACATACATATTCCGTTTCGGTGTAAACAGTCACCCAAAAATTAATCGGACATTATGCTTTCAACAACGTTATGTTTCAGCACACTTTTGCAAAGGAACGCAATTGCTACTTATCAAGGGCAGTCTCGGCATAAGCCAACTTCCCTGGTCAGAAGAGATATTATTTTTAAGTCATACAAGCACTGAAAACACTGTTTCACCGATGATTTCATCACACAATAACACAACCCGTAAATACCATATAAGTGCTGTGTCCGAAACTGTTCAGGCACAGTAGAGACTCAAGTCGTACGGCATCACATCAAACAGGGACAGATCAACTACTTTTGTGTGCCAATCACGGGTACACTGCACCAGTTCTACAAGCTACTCATTAAGAGAAAACTGTAAATTCCATAACTGGTAATGTTCTGTCGCGTACTCCGATTTGCCACACAAAAACAGCAGTTTTGAAATGGAACTGCGCACAGTGCTATCACACTTTCGACGATTCAACTGCATGCTCCGCTCGTCTTATAATCGCTTTGTTTCAAACGGTTGTTAAAACACCCACATTGTGAAGTGGACAGAGTGAACAGACACGCAGTTTTAGCGTGTTCCTGATCATTTTATTACAGAAGGGCCGGTGACAATGTCGAGTTTGCACTAGCATCATCTGTAAGGTACAATGACAACTGGCTAATGCCTTCGTAGTCAACTCACATAGTGTGGTGTAACTGCTTACCTTCAGGTCCTCTGGGGATGCACACAACGATCTAGTTTGCAATTGTTTGCAACTTGAGGCATGGTAACTAGCACAAGCCTTGTGACCGAATCATGTGGCCTATATGGACGAAAGTTTAGGATGTGAGACCCAGTAGTGTAGGGCGAATGCCGTGATCGAACCATCAGATGTCGTGCATCTCAGAGAAATTAGTAGTGTCGAAAGTTAAAGTGAGTAAAATGGGTAGACGGGCCCCTTGAGGTGAACAGGGTACAGAGTGATTTCACCTTCTGCCTTCTGAGATATGAACATTCGAATGAGTGGTTAGCTGTCAGGAAACCCGCAGACTGGGTGTATGGGCTAACACTGTACATCGGCCTGAATCCGGGTGTATGAATTCCTCGACAGTGTCTATCATATTGTGTTCACAACAGGAATTTCCAGAGTGGTATAAGCCCAGCCTGTTGTTATACCTCTGGTTTAGTTGGGAAAGTGCAATGCCCAGCCAGATGCACTATGTTCAAAAGGAGTTGTTTCCCTTCCGAAACACCGGTCTTCGGGATGCGTGTGCTTAACACGCCACCATCTTTGTCACTATCAAGTACTTGTGTTATACCCGGCTTTTTGTAATACGCAGCCGTCAGCTATTAGGGAACCGTTTAGATTTAGTGAGGCGTGATATTGGTCATTTCTGATCCATACAAATGTTAATAGTCACACAAAAGTCAGCGAAACATACAGATCAACTATTCAATAACTGACCATCGAATATAGAGGTGTCATACGTTCAAACAGGATTTGAGGTCACGCAGCTTGCTTGACTTCGGTCATTTTACGCCAGTTGGTGTGTACTTTTAAACAAAATTCGTAGATAATAGCCGAGCAGGTCGGCTCTGTGCGCCGTTCGATTGCCATGACAAGTTAGTTGTTACTTACCAAGTCTGCAAATACTCTTGCATTTGATAAGACTTCACCCTAGAAATGGCAGTTAAATATTTGCTTCGGAACCTTTCTCAATTTGGGTTCACTTACACTTAATGTGCTCAGTGCAAAATTACTGATTGGAAGTTTTGTGGTTCGAACCCAACCACGGCTTCTCGACTTTTCCTGTCTAGGCTTGGGTAACCTGGGGGCAGCTCACCCCTCGTACTTTCTTCTAGCGGTATGGCAGCTGGGCACTGAAAGGATGTTACAGCTCAAAAGTTAACTAAAAGAACGTATAACGCAGCAACACGCAGTCTCTACTTCTATTGCTCAGTTTCCGATTACATCACTGAATTTCATTCACTGTCAACTGCACCTATGAGCAACACAATAAAAAAGGTCACAGTAATCTAACTTGCTTTCAGTGACTGATGTACATGAAGCGCCTATTTCACAAAGGTACACCCCTCGCTGGACTAGATTTCAACAGCGGTTCAGTGCATTTTTTACAAGGCATCTGTGGGTCATTTAATTTCGAGTGTTCGTGTTAACTGGCTATCAACGGGCTATCGACAAGTGCGTACCAATTTCATGTGGTCTGTATGAAAGCAGCACTGGTTTCATTCAATATTCCATTATGTCCTTTGAGATCAGTTTGACTGTAAAAGGCAGACATACTGACAAGGCGTGTTTTTGTGCAACCGGTAAAAACCTAGAAATTTTTAGTTATACTTCCCAGATCGGTCCTCTTGTCAAGTGAATACAAATGGAGGTAGGTGTTGTCACCTATCTCGACACGCCCCACCGAGACTTCATTATGTCTAGTGTGGTTGATGTTAACCAGCAACAAGGCTTCTGTGACAGCAACAAAGAAAATTACCGACCCAAAAAAGCAAGTCCTTTTTGTAAGACTGAACAAGAATAACTTTAGTCTGTCGGCATTTTGGCCATGTTCTGGGCCCGCTTGCGCTACAAAAGCCTGCATATAGGCTGAAGTGAGAACCTTCACAAACTACAGTTTAATTTAAAAAATTTAACCAGCAAGTGGCCGAATTCCGTTCGCCATTTGGTTGGCCAGTTCCTCAAACCACTGTTCAGTTAGCAAGATTAATTCGAAGATTTCCGGGAATGGAAGAGATTACAACGATAATTTTAACTTTACTAAAGAATTCTGGTGCGGTCAGATCGAAAATTCCTTGTGGAGCCGCAATCGACAAGACTTACTCATGCCGCTTGCAAGTCCTTGCAGTTTCGATGGCGCGCTTCGTTTCTGTTAGTGTCAAAAAACCAAGCTGTCGGTTCACTATCGCGTCCTTGAAGACCGCCGTAGCTATCGGTCTTTCGTTTGGCGGGCTCGGCTAGGCTTCACCAATCACGGTCGTCCATGCGTGCTCACCGCTTTCCTTGCTGAAGTTCAACCGGTTTGTCAGTCACCCACTCCCAGGAGGAGTATATGGACCGTGCATTCTCGATCGCCTAGCTCACGTTCTGTACTTGTCTTGGACTTGCCTGTCATACGCCCACATAGCCTAGGAAAGAGCGAAATCTTTCATCTCCGATGCAGTGATGCGTGAGCTAGACGCAGGAGCGCATATGAGGACATCCGTGCGAAATGCGGCGTGCGGATTGGGCGGTTGGACAAAATGCTGGGGTTTTGAGGACGCGGTGGAATCACCGCGGGCAAAGCATGAGCAAGTGAGAAGGCGGCATTGGTGGATTACGTTATAGCGCATTACATAGAAGAATTCAAGGGCAAACCACAGGTTTTTAGTTGGATGGGAGTAAACTACTGTAAGTCAATTCAGATGGACGCTACGACAATCAACAACTCGAGAAATGAGGATATGCCTGTTTTCTGATAGAGATAAACGGAGTTCGTGCATTTCCCTGTAACTGTTGCTAGGTGTCTTGATAAGCCCCTGTGTAACTGCCCGACAAAAATAGACTGAAAGAAAGTGGATCGGCTAAAACATGTGCATTGTTAACCCTATGTTAGGTTTATCACGTGTGTCCCTTCGAAGTGTCATTTCATCTGTCTACAACTTCATTAGGTTAAGCAAGTAGTGAATTACAGTACCTTATTACTCGCCACTAGGAAATGTAACATTTTTCCTACGAAGATTGCTTGTCCTCACGATCCACATACATTTTTTAAGTCAATATATGGTCAAAATTAAAAAAATTTCCAATACAAACCTGCCAGATTGCAGAATATCCTACAGACGAAAATGTTCCCTACTCAAGCGTTTCTTATTGCTGGCATAAGTGCATTTATAACATTCGGCGATCTCTAGTGGGGACAAGAGTTCGATTAACCACTTTTATGCAGAAGTATGCCATTTGTATGGGTTCATCGGTGGCTGTTGAACTTCAACGAGCGAGTGCTTCATCTCAGGTGCTACAAATCGTAAGAATAAACTGGGTTCTGACACCTGAGCATGTGGGATAAAACAGATTAGATATAAATTATGGTAATTTATCTTAAGTTTGTGGAAATCTATTTCACGGAAATCACCATAACAATTAGTATTCTGGTTAAAGGCTTGTGGTGGTTAGCTTTACACTAGTAACGTTGCTGTGTTCCATATAAGGTACACTTTGGTACGCTTTCACCAGGTAACATTGGCTGGCTTTCAAACTGACTTAAAGAGGAAGGGGTTAATACCAGACAGTGTTCCGATGAGCGTACTTCGATCAGATAGTCTACCACTTGCATAGAACCTCCCAAAATTTGGAGTTGTTAACCATCAGCAGTGGTCAGTCTCAAGTAGTTTGGAAGTTCGTAATTTAACAGAAACCAGTCGGTTAGAAAGAAATCAACTAAGCTTTCAGGAGCAGCACTTACCAACAGTGTAAATTGGTGGAGTGGAGTGTGGAGTGGAGTGTAGTTTAGGGTAGTTTAGTTTAGTCTAGTGTGTGAAGTAGTTTAGTAGCATCGGGACAACTAAATCGTGTATCTGCGTCAAGAGCAATCTGCACTGATGCAGTAGTGTACAATATTGAGCACATCGTTAGGACTTCTTGTAGGAGTTCACAAGCAAAAGGCTACAAGAATGAAAACGCACATCAAGGGTGCACTTTTCGCATTGGTCGTGGGATGATTTCTGCCTCATCACCCAAATTATCGACAGTAGTAATTCCATGACGGTGCTACCGGTCTTCTTCCTTGCATTCTTTATTTCATAGTCAAAGTAACAAAACCGGTAATTATTTAGAAATGGGAAGCGGGGGCGCAAAATAAGAGAAGAGGTATTGAATCCACCAATGATGCGGTCAGTAGTTTAACTAAGACCCCACAAAACAAACAAAAATGGATCAAAGATAAATAGTATTCAGGAAATACAGTGGATTTTAAAGCGACTACTGTGAGGCGAAAACCGAGCAAGTTCCATACAAATTTTCTGTTCTTGTTGGGAGTACGTAATGTGCCTACATGGTCAGATGAAATTCAGTCGTGGTACTCCCAAGTGAATATTTAGTGTTGCTCTCAAAGTTCATTCCATTTTTTCTCGTAGAAGGTTGCAGCTGGATCGGTCGTCGAGCTCTAGACCGTTTGGCGACTAAGGCGAAAGGTCTGTCGTTCGAATCCTACTCTGACTTTTCGATTGTTCGTGTCTAGGCTTGGGAAGCTTCGTTGTGTCTCAGCCCTCGTGCTCCATTCAAGTTGTGTGGCATTCATGCACCCAAAGGGTGCGGCAGCTCAATGGCTGATTGATCGGCCTGGGTTTTCGACTGCCCTTGAAGTGCCTGAAGTCAAATTGGGCCTGACGAAGTGCTCAACGAGACATCATATGTGTGTGCACCTCATTACATCATGCGAGACATTTATGAAACTGACTAAATATCCTAGATCAAGGTAGTTGCACATTGTTTCGTAATGTGCGCTCAAATTACGACTATTAAAAACTTGGTTTCCGGAGTAAATTTATAGCTGAACCTGCACTCGTGACACTAACAGCTGCGGAAGCCTATCACTGGCAGGGACTGTCAAGGTTCGCACACCGGACAACGTCCAACAGAATGTTCGCTCCTTAATATGTTGGTTGCGGTCTCCCCTTCCAAGGTGCGCTCACACGGAAATCATGACAGAACAATTCGGAGCAGGCTCAGCAGACGGAACACGAACAGGCATGGGTAAGTGGGTCGACTGCGCATATAGGGACATGATTCGCACATACAAGGGACGGACAGGGCGGTCTTTGAGGAATAGTGAACGGCGGGTACGGATGATTGAAGCAAGTGAAAATAAAAAATACCTGAGCGGAGTAAGCAGATGAACGGGGCAAGCATTATGATATCAAGTTGGATTCAATAGTGACATTTGAGTGCTCAGGATTTCCAATGCTGAAAGGTCAGACAAAAATACCAACTAGTGAACCCCGACTCGGTTCTCTATGCACAAAAAGGGACACAACTTACCTACATTCAAAACTCACCTCCTGCGATTCTACGCAGAAACAAAATTCGAGGCAACAAGTACAATTTCAGGACAAGCATCCGAATGAGAAGAGCGGCCACGGACTAGTTAGGGTATCGTCGACAACAATCATGACCTGCTAAGTAGGCAACATCGCTTTGGTCATTTCACCGTGGCCAGGCAACCTGTGGTTACATGCCTTCTAGGTGCGTCAGATACCTGATTGGTATAGTCTACACAGTCCGACGTAGTCGGAGTTGGTATGTGAGAGTCAAGCGATCGATGCAATGCATATCGCGCAAACAATCTTCCTGAACGCTATTCCGAGTTCTGCACTGGCTGATCGAAATTGGCTCAGTGCACTTGGTTCCGCCCCTAATCGGTCCGTTAGTAGCTTACAGGTGGCCGTCGTTTGTCTACATTGCCCTGACCTTCAGTTGGTTTGCTGGCTAAAACAAATAAACCTTGCTAACTGGATTACCCAGACTAGCGTTGATCTTCAATTGTACACTGAAACACTGTAGTGGTCTGGCTACCCAATAAGTTACTTTACCAGGAGTGTGTGGCAAAGAAATAAAAAATAGTAACGCTAGATTAACTACAAAAGAATAGGGAGGTCAGATGGAACAGACTCACTAATAATTCTTCTCTTTAAAATAGTTCGTCGTTGGCCCAGGTTAGCAAATAAACAATAATCCAATCAAGGTTGCCCAGGAGTCTATTCTGACAGTTCCCACATAACAGATTCCGAAGATAGTCTGAAATGTTTTGGTACCAGAGTTAGCACATGAGACTCGCGAATGACCGCTGTAAGCGCGAGCGAAATCAGAAGAGGGAGTCGGAGCACGTGACCACATTTGTATTGCGTGAAATCGTACAAGTGCGCGTTTTTGTAGTTTCTCGTATTCAAACAAAAGACGTTTATGCAATTGACAAAATACGTAATCTTATAATGGAAGCGAAATAAAGGTACAAAACACCACACTACTTCCCCACTAGAGCGTTGACCGTGAAAGGGGAAAACGCTCGAATAATGAAAGTAATGAATCAAAAAGTTGTACACTTCAAGTTTCGTAATCAGCTAAGTGCTGAGGAAACGGACGTGTCGTCCGGAACGACTAGTGGAAGGAGTGAGGTTGGCGGTAGGGGTATCTTGAGTAGGTGCGGGTGCTGTTTGGATAGCAGGATTGCTGGATGTGGTCGTGGGTGCTTCAATGAATGCAGGCTTCAGATGACCAATGGAGACGGTATCATGCTTTCCGCTTCTCTTTAAAACGAAGTATTTGGAATGGCATTCGATAACTATAAAGGGACCATCATAACAGGGTTGAAGGGGTTTCATCGTTGCGTCGTATCGGACAAATACAAATGGTGTCAGAGAGAGATCGGTTGAGATGTATTCTTTTCGTATTGATCGTCTTGTCGGTGTCGCACGAAGTTCAGACATATGCTGCTTCAGACGGGTGACGAATGTGACGGGTGATTCGGACTGTGCGCCAGAAGGAGAAACCAGTTCACCGGGTAAACGTAAAGTTGTACCGTATACTAGTTCTGCTGGTGAACAGGGAAGATCCTCCTTGATAGTGGAGCGAATAGCTAGCAAAATGAGAGGCAAAGAAGAGGAACATGAAGACGGGTTCATCTAGGCATTCAATGCAGCTTTGAGGTAGCGATGGAAACGCTCAATCAGACCGTCGAAACAGGGGTGATAGGCGGTTGTCGAAATGTGATGGAGACCGAATAGTGTAGAAAACTCACGGAGGAGATTACACTGAAATTGTGAACCGCGATCGGTAGTAACGGGAGAAGGCATGCCGAAGTTACTCATTCAATGCTGCACAAACGAAAAGGCTACCGTTTATTCTTTTCTTCTATCCTTATTTTGTACAACGTTATTCACAGTTTTTGTTATTCCGCCTTTGCGCCCATACCAACTTTCTTGTTTTTTACCTGAACGGAAACCGTTCTTTGACCTTGTCATTGCGTGTTGTTTAAGTCATCACGTGGTTCCGTTGTCTTGTTGACACGTGCCTTTGAGTCGGTGTGGACTTTGGGATCCTTTAGGAATTAGCAGTTCCTAAACCGGTGTATAGAAGCCGCGTAGTCCCACGATTTGAGGTTTGTAAAGCTTTGTTATTTTTATTATTGTATTTACAGTACCGCATTTGTAGATAAACCTCCATTTGGGGTTTTGCGCGTAACTCAACGTGGTCCAACAGATTGCTGGAAACAATCTATATACCGTTTCAACCAAGTATCCGAAAGGGGTACAGCTACTGGCCAACGGGTAAAACGATCAATCATGGTAAGAATATGGGTGAAACCGTCTGATGGGGAAAGTGGAACAACGATATCAAGATGAACGTGTGTGAATCAAATGAACCGATAAGTGAGTTCGTATGCCGAGTTACTTTACTGAGTTGACAGGCGATGCGCTGTTTGGCCCAGGATGTTAGATCCTTATTCATGTGGGGCTATACAAAACCTGCGTTGATCAACTTCCTTGTTGCTCTGATTCCTGGGTGAGAAATTCCATGGGGGTGGTCGAGAACAACTCACCGAAAAGCTTCGGGGACGATTGGGTGAGCTGTTCTGGTAGATATATCACAAAAAATGGCTCCAGACTGGAGGGGTAAGAGAAATGAAGGGACATAAAATGAAGGGAATGATAGAACTGACGAATAGCAAGGTAAATGACGAGTAATTCACCACAAAAATTACTGTAACGCGTTTGTGCAGCTTGCATCTTCCGCGAGAAAAGGGCTAGCGGTTGAAATATGTTGTTAACAGCTTGATGGGGTAGGGCGCCGACAGCAGCGTTCGGAGCATCAGTTGTCAAAATAAGCTTTGTGTTTTCGTGGATATCGAGGAAAGATAGTTTTGTGGCGTGAGCAATAGCTCACTTGGCTCCTTCGAAAGCAGTAATGGCGGTGGGGGGCAAGGTGACAGATTTTTCTTTGGAGCCAAGTAAGTCGGTTAGTGGCTGTAAAATATCTGCACAATGAGGGATGAACCGCCGGTAATGGTTGATGATACCAATGAAACGAAGAAGTTGGGTGATAGTGGTTGGTACGGGAAAGGATTCTAGGGCAAACATCGTCAAGATAAGCATACACAAAAGGTAAACCACGTAAAACTTCGTCCATGAAACGTTGAAACGTTTGAGCTGCATTTCGAAGACCAGAGGACATACGCGTGGATTCGAAAGGCCAAACGGTGTTGTAACAGCTGTTTCATGGATGTCGTCCGGGGCTAAATGTATGTGGTAGTATGCACGTACGAGATCGAGTTTGGAAAATGTTTGTATGGCATAAGGTACTTGCGAAATTGTGGATATGTGGGATGGGATACCTGTCTGGGATATTGGCGTTGTTGAGAGAGCGGTAATCTCCTCAAGGTCTCCAATCACCTGTAGATTTCTTGTGTACCACATGTAGGGGTGATGACCGGTGACTCGATGAAGTGCGGATGACGCCGAGTTCGAGCATGTGTTCAAACTCGTGTTTTGCGGTCCAAAGCTTATCCGGATGAAGTCGACGGGGGTTGGTATGGACAGGGGGACCTCTCGTCTGGATGTGGTGAACGATGGAATGAGTGACCAGTTGAGTGTACTGACATGGATGAGTGAAGGTTTGAAAATCCCCAAGGATGTCGGCAAAATGGGAATCAGGTAAGATAACTCGGACATGTGGATGAAGTTGGTGCACTAATTCCGTTGACTGGAGGGAAGTTAGCGTGTCCAAGAGACGCCCAATGATGGGTGTTTGGACGTCAGCCAAAAGGAAGATCCACTTGAACGCACGTCGCAATCCGAGGTCAAGGGTGAGGGAACGTTCGCCGTATGTAGCGACGCGGGTACCGTTAGCGGCTTGTGACGAATAAGAAGCGGAGTCAGGAAGTAGATTCTTCGGCTGCCGTATCTACGGGAAAACGTAGACCACTTGAGCAATCGGTGATGTGGAATAGGCGACTAGTGCGAGGAGGGCCACAGACAGTCATCGCCGTTACTGACTGGCCGGGGTGTTTAAAGAGCTGTTAGAACGCGACTTGAAGGAACGAGGCGGTCGGCATTTGCGTACTTTAGGACCGAAAGATTAGTGATGCTGGCACCAAGAGGGACGGGTATGAGACAACGATCGAGATCGTGAACGTGGTCGACGCTTGTTGATCTCTAGCCGTTGTAGGCGATCGGTCAAAGTATCAAACTTAGCTTGTAGTTGCGATATGGAAGCAAGAATCGGATCGGAATCTGTGGAAGTAGTGGGTGCAGGGCAAGAGACGGAGTTCACGGGGTTACTGGGGTAGGTTTCGTGGATTTTATCGGCCATCTGGGCTTGTCGGCCATTTGGGCTAGCTGCTCCAAGCTATGGTCATCAACGAAAGCACTAATTACGCGGGACATGGAGGGTGGAAGTTTATCGAGCCATAGCTGTGCCATGATTTCCACCGCTTGCTAACGGCCGCAGAGCAGACTGTGCATTTGGTCAAGCAGTTGTGACGGCGATCTGCCACCTGGTTCTACTGTGGTGAATAAGTCCCGTCGCATCTTGTTTTCGGACTTTCCTGTCCTACTGATGACAGCCGCTCGAAATGCGTCATAGGGATCTTCCTTGGGGATATCCTCCAACGGATCTACTTCTTCCGTCGCTGCATCACAGGGGGGATGCTGGACGACATAGGAAAAACGGGTTGCTTGGGAGATGATGCGTCGGGCATTAACAACAGCCTCGACCTGGTGAAACCATACCCTGGGATTGCGGGCATCATAGTCTGGTAAACGTATGCTAATAGCATTCTCGACTAAATCCGATGAATCGAAGTGTGCCTCCATAATGACCGGGCAAAAGAAAAAAATTACGACGAATTGAAGGGAAAAGTTTTGAAAAAAATATCCAGAAGGACTCGGGCTCACCAAATTTGTAATGGCCTGGCTACCCAATAAGTTACTTTACCAGGAGTGTGTGGCAAAGAAATACAAAATAGTAACACTAGCTTAACTACACAATAATAGGGAGTTCAGATGGAACAGACTCACTAATAATTGTTCTCTTTAAAATAGTTCGTCGTTTTGGTACTAGAGTTAGCAAACAAGACTCGCGAGTGACCGCTGTAAGCGCGAGCGAAATCAGAAGAGAGAGTCGGAGCATGCGACCACATTTGTATTGCGTGAAATCGTACAAGTGCGCGTTTTTGTAGTTTCTCGTATTCAAACAAAAGACGTTTATGCAATTGACAAAATACGTAATCTTATAATGGAAGCAAAATAAAGGTACAAAACACCACAACACTGAAATAATGGCTTGTTTAGTTTGAAAAATGTGTCTAAAGACCATCATAACTGCCCATTTTTGACAGACAACCGCGGCATCTGTGGCAGTTTGCTTGCGTGGTGTTTCGTACCTTTATTTTGCTTCCACTACAACATTACGTGTTGTGTCAATGGCATAACCGTTTTTTGTTTGAATACGGAAAACTACAAAAAAACGCACACTTGTACGCTTTCACGCAATACCATTGTAGTCACGTGCTGCGACTCTACCTTCTGGTTTAGCTCGCGCCTGCAGTGGTCATCCGCGAGTCTAATGTGCTGACTCTGGTATCAAAACATTTCGGACCATCTTCGGAGTCTAGTATTTGTGGGAACTGTTCAGAAGTAGACCCCTGGGCAACCATGATTAGATTATTATTTATTCGCTGACCTGGGCCAAAAACGAACTATTTTAAAGAGAACAATTATTAGTGAGTCTGTTCCATCTGACCTCCTTATTATTGTATACTCAGTCTAGTGTTATTATTTTTATTTTTTTACCACATACTCCTGGTAAAGTAACCTGGTGGGTAGCCAGACCATTACACTTGTCAAGCCTGTCTTGCGTCCAGTTGCTTTCAGATCGCACACAAGCGTCTGCACCACACAATCAGCAGAGTACACAGTTTAAGCTCCGTCTGTGTTGCCCGTAGTCCGTAGGGGGACAAAGTGACAGTCACGTTTTTTCGCGTTTTGCCTGACGATGAATACTTTATCTGCTCAATCAAGCCACGTGGACCTCAGGTCACTTTCTTCGCCGTTGTATCGGTAGGCAACATGGTTCTCAGTTGTTTACCATGTTCTTATCAGTTTATCACTTATAGTTTGCTGGCTGATTTAACAAGCTTTTGGATGAAATTGGAGAAATAATTACAGTAATCAGAATAGAGGGGCCAGATTCACAGTTTTAGACAAACGCAGAGACATTTCGATCATATAATGTTGCATAATTTTTCGCCTAAATTGACATATTTGCATCGTAAAGCGGAGACCTACTAAATAAAATTATGAAAGAAGTCCAAGATACTTAACTTGGCCCGAAAGAACAGAAATGTAATAGTTAAGCAGGTACGACAACCCCGGGGAAATAAGCTGGCGGTCCTCTTTCTCTGGGAGGGTGAGAGAAAACTGGAGCCCACGAAAGACGTGAAAATGGTGACACAATAAAAAGGAGAACAGCGGCTAGTGCGTCTAATTTACGGGTGGTAAGCGCACCCAGTGCCAGCTGGTCAAAATTAAACGACCATGAGACTGTCCAGCCAAAGTGCATTTCGTGCTGACTCCTCCAATGAACCAAGTACAACCAGGGATTATCCCTACTACTTGCTTTAACTATTCATAAGTAACATGGGTGATACAGCTTCCCTATTGTGCTTCCTTGTTTCTCCGTCGGCTGTCCGGTTATTCCGCTTTGGTTTACTTGCCACCTGTGGATACTAAAGTTTTAGTCGCTCGTCCGTCTTTGCATGTAGGCTGCGAGAGTCGATTCATACACAAGCCAAACCCGAAACTACGATTGATCGAAATAAGCTTGGTTGCTCAACAAAGGTTCTCAGTATGGTGCTTTGTATCTTTCTTTTGCTGCCATTATATTGCTACGTATTTTGTCAACTGCATAAACGTTTCTTGTTTTAATACGGAAAACGGCAAAAACGCGCACTTGTACGATTTCACGCAATACAAATGTGGTCACGTGCTTCGACTCTCTCTTCTGATGTCGCTCGCGCTTACAGAGGCCATTCGCTAGTTGCATGTGCTGACTCTGATATCAAAGCATTCCAGCCCATTTTCGGATCTTATTATATTTGAGAGCTGTTTATCAGAAGACACCTGGGCAACCATGATTGGATTATTATTTATTCTCTGACCTGGGCCAACAACGAACTATTTTAAAGAGAACAGTTATTAGTGACTCTGTTCCATCTGACCTCCCTATTATTGTATACTCAATCTAGCATTATTATTTTTATTTCTTTGCCACACACTCCTGGTAAAGTAACTTAGTGGGTAGCAAGCCCACTACACCAGCAGCGAAATTCCATGGCTGGTTGGTGTAACGTTGGTGCTTATGCGTTGCGAGCGGCGGGTCTGCGATTTGAACCCGAGGTCCATCGCATGACGTCTTCTCTTTTTTCCACGCTTTGTGCCTAACTGACTGGGTTTAGGCCAATTATTTTAATTTTTCAGCCTTGGCGCTCTCTTCTTTGCTGCACACACTGTGGTAAAACAACCTCAAGATGCGCAGCGAAAGAAATAACATCGATGTTATTCCTTGGAAATCCTATCATTTCTAGGCCACGCTTTTTTACGGAACAAATTTTTGTTGGTATTCATCCCTGGCCTATAAATTTGACTGACTAAGATGAAAGCAACTGAGAGGTCCGAGTATGAAATGTCATGGATATGTCGTTAGGCCTATTTATAGACATCCAAAAACACGAATGACTATTTCCCGCAGTCCTTCCATTCAAAGAAGTTGTAAGAACAGTCATAGAAAGGTTTTGTGAAGAAAAAGAGATCAGTGAAGAGAACATAAGGCACTGGACACGTTTTGCAATGTTAACTCCTTCACTTAATAAACCCCAAATTGTAGATATCCGCTGAGTATGCGGAGATTTCCTGGAATAAACTCTCCAAATTGTTTTGAACAGTTTTCTAGTTTGCTTTACTAGTTAAACTTCTCTAAATTTACGCACTTTCAGCATTTAATTCCTTCCTTACTTGGTTTGTGCGCACATGCAGTTTGAATGCACGTGCCTCCTGGCTTGCGCACGACTCACCAGTTAGAATGCCAGCTTGTGCACGAATCGCATGCCGCAGTTGCGACAGATTATCAAACGCACGCCCCAAATTTCTCTGAAATCACAGTTTGAACCAAGGAAACTTCTACATAAAGTGTTAGCACTTGATGGTGTTTAGTGGAACCCCCAAAATCTTACCAGACAATCGCGGTTTTGTTGAAATTTGTTTAAGTTTCCCCAAGGTTTACTTTGGCCGCGTAATTCACATTTTACTGGCTCAACATCCTGTCTCCGTGAAGGCGTCCGGAAAAGTTCTGGAAAAGTTGGTTTGTTCACGTATCGGATTCGGGCCTAGTAGTAACGATGAGCAGCCGAGGCAAAGGATAACGCGTACGCTTATCATGATGGAGAGTAATAGCAGGTCTTAATTTCCGGCAATGTTGTTGCGCTTTTTGACGTATTCCAGTTAAGGGGCGCCACTATTTCCAATAGGAAAGATAAAGTGTTAATAATTCACATACCAATATTTAAAAACGCATTATTATCTATAGATAAGAGTGAGTGTCCGTATCTGAGGATAAGGATCATCCACAGAAGTGCACACTCGCCTCACCACTGCAACATTCATCAAGGTGTGTTCATGCAAGCTTTCCAAGTTCGCTGAACTAACTCATTTATAGATGAGTACTACAACATTAATCGTGGTTTCTTCGGAGATAGACCGATAAGCAGAGAAAGCTACACTCTCTAGTGTTTCTAAAAGAAGTACTGACAACCTGCGCGGTAGTCTTACTTTCGACGAGGAAAGTTCCAATCCATCTGTAGGGTCATACTAAAAATGTTCAGGTCAGATGTATGCTGGATTTTTTCTCTCGCGCGCCTTTAGAACGTTTGAAATTTAACGCAATCAACATGACACCCACCATATGTCTGAACCACTTCCCAAGTAAACTTCATCGATCCTGCTGGCGGCTGCCAATGGAGCAACGGTATTTTCCTCAGCTTGGTCTCAATCTGAGCCTCCCAAGCTAGCGTCCACGTCCAAAACAACCACTAAGGGTGCAAAACCGAGTCAAGAACACTTGCACAGTGCCTCATATATAAAGTGTAATCAGCGACAAATTTCTGGAAATTCTGACGCCTTCTGGATGCAACAATGACAACCGGCATTCGGCAAATACTGGGTCGCGACTGGTAGTTGGGCCCAGACCTTCGACCAATCGGATCTCGGCCTGATGCCGAACCGGCAAGCTTTCCGAACTTTTGGCCAATCTCGCAAGGGGTAGTCTTTTCGGCTGCAGCAGCACCCGATTGCGAGCGGTGAAGTGAGATCCGTGTGGGATCCCGCCTAACACCTCCCCCTTGAAGTTTGTTGACGTAGCTCCGATGGCAAAGGTTCACTTCCAGTGACCTCACCGGCTCGTGGATCCTATCAAATCATCGTCGTACAATACAATCATCGTACAATCAATACATCGTAACCCGTGCTCAGGCTAGGCCTCCGACAAAGCAGGCGATGGATTTTCTCGGATGTTGCCTAGATCAAATGTGTCCAGAAACACTTCTAGACTCAACGCACTCGGTCCTGTGGGCAGGATTTGCGCATCTGTCGGCCGGATTTGGTTTGTGTACCGTGTCCACCTGGCTGGGCCAACTTGAATCTCGTAGAGAACTTTGTAGCGCCAGCAAAGGGCGAGTCCTGGGATCCACGTAAGGTGCCTGTCGCTGCAGTCCCGAACCGACAATCTCTGATCTTCGCTGAAGGAGCGCGCGGCTGCTTCACGATGCCGTTTGGACTGCTCCCCCATTCTGGTGTTGCGGTGACTAGCCTGTATTTTCTGTGGCCGGATAGTCTCATTCGGCGTTCGTACCTTCATTCAGAGCAGTGCTTCTGCTGATGACACCCTATTAGGGGGGTTGGGGCTTTGAGTCACCCGATATGCCAGCAGGAACCTTTGCAAAATCTCTTCTGTTGGTCCCGCTCTGAAATGCCCGCTTCAGTGTCAGCGAAGCGTTCTGCCTGGCCGTTCGACTGTGGATGAAACGATGGCGAGCGGACATGCGTTATGGCATACTCTCGACGATAGTTTGCGACTGCCTACGACGTGAACTGACTACCGCTGTCGGATGCAATAGTCTCTGGTGTTCTAAAGCGACTGAACAATCCCCGGAGTTCCATAACTGTAGTGGCAGTTGTGAAGCTGTTCACTGGAGAAATTTCCAACCGTTTGCTATAGGCATCGGCCACGACCAAGAAGCGTTGGCCACCAACTGGATCCGCATAATCGATGTGAAGACGAGACCAAGGTTCGGTCGGTTGCGACCACGAGCACAGGTAGGTTTCCACGGGCGACTTATATGCTTCAGCACACCGCAGGCAAGGTGCTGAGACTTACTTGATCTGGAGTCCATCAAAGGCCAGTATACATAGCTGCTAGAGAAGGCACTCATCCTGTTTTTGCCCTTTAAGAAACTGTAACTCCTTTGGGATGACGACGCCTTCTGATAACGAAAAGCAGGCATCTGATAGTGACAGTGCGTCACGCAGATTGAAGTAAGGTCTCAGTCCGTCTTTTAAGCAGGCACGCGGCCACTGATTGCGGCAGTACTTAATGATTTGCTGCAGTACGAGGTCATGGTCGGTGGCCTGGCGGACCATGTCGGCAGTCACTGCACACTCGCCTCACCACTGCAACATTCATCAAGGTGTGTTCATGCAAGCTTTCCAAGTTCGCTGAACTAACTCATTTATAGATGAGTACTACAACATTAATCGTGGTTTCTTCGGAGATAGACCGATAAGCAGAGAAAGCTACACTCTCTAATGTTTCTAAAAGAAGTACTGACAACCTGCGCGGTAGTCTTACTTTCGACGAGGAAAGTTCCAATCCATCTGTAGGGTCATACTAAAAATGTTCAGGTCAGATGTGTGCTGGATTTTTTCTCTCGCGCGCCTTTAGAACGTTTGAAATTTAACGCAATCAACATGACACCCACCATATGTCTGAACCACTTCCCAAGTAAACTTCATCGATCCTGCTGGCGGCTGCCAATGGAGCAACGGTATTTTCCTCAGCTTGGTCTCAATCTGAGCCTCCCAAGCTAGCGTCCACGTCCAAAACAACCACTAAGGGTGCAAAACCGAGTCAAGAACACTTGCACAGTGCCTCATATATAAAGTGTAATCAGCGACAAATTTCTGGAAATTCTGACGCCTTCTGGATGCAACAATGACAACCGGCATTCGGCAAATACTGGGTCGCGACTGGTAGTTGGGCCCAGACCTTCGACCAATCGGATCTCGGCCTGATGCCAAACCGGCAAGCTTTCCGAACTTTTGGCCAATCTCGCAAGGGGTAGTCTTTTCGGCTGCAGCAGCACCCGATTGCGAGCGGTGAAGTGAGATCCGTGTGGGATCCCGCCTAACACCTCCCCCTTGAAGTTTGTTGACGTAGCTCCGATGGCAAAGGTTCACTTCCAGTGACCTCACCGGCTCGTGGATCCTATCAAATCATCGTCGTACAATACAATCATCGTACAATCAATACATCGTAACCCGTGCTCAGGCTAGGCCTCCGACAAAGCAGGCGATGGATTTTCTCGGATGTTGCCTAGATCAAATGTGTCCAGAAACACTTCGAGACTCAACGCACTCGGTCCTGTGGGCAGGATTTGCGCATCTGTCGGCCGGATTTGGTTTGTGTACCGTGTCCACCTGGCTGGGCCAACTTGAATCTCGTAGAGAACTTTGTAGCGCCAGCAAAGGGCGAGTCCTGGGATCCACGTAAGGTGCCTGTCGCTGCAGTCCCGAACCGACAATCTCTGATCTTCGCTGAAGGAGCGCGCGGCTGCTTCACGATGCCGTTTGGACTGCTCCCCCATTCTGGTGTTGCGGTGACTAGCCTGTATTTTCTGTGGCCGGATAGTCTCATTCGGCGTTCGTACCTTCATTCAGAGCAGTGCTTCTGCTGATGACACCCTATTAGGGGGGTTGGGGCTTTGAGTCACCCGATATGCCAGCAGGAACCTTTGCAAAATCTCTTCTGTTGGTCCCGCTCTGAAATGCCCGCTTCAGTGTCAGCGAAGCGTTCTGCCTGGCCGTTCGACTGTGGATGAAACGATGGCGAGCGGACATGCGTTATGGCATACTCTCGACGATAGTTTGCGACTGCCTACGACGTGAACTGACTACCGCTGTCGGATGCAATAGTCTCTGGTGTTCTAAAGCGACTGAACAATCCCCGGAGTTCCATAACTGTAGTGGCAGTTGTGAAGCTGTTCACTGGAGAAATTTCCAACCGTTTGCTATAGGCATCGGCCACGACCAAGAAGCGTTGGCCACCAACTGGATCCGCATAATCGATGTGAAGACGAGACCAAGGTTCGGTCGGTTGCGACCACGAGCATAGGTAGGTTTCCACGGGCGACTTATATGCTTCAGCACACCGCAGGCAAGGTGCTGAGACTTACTTGATCTGGAGTCCATCAAAGGCCAGTATACATAGCTGCTAGAGAAGGCACTCATCCTGTTTTTGCCCTTTAAGAAACTGTAACTCCTTTGGGATGACGACGCCTTCTGATAACGAAAAGCAGGCATCTGATAGTGACAGTGCGTCACGCAGATTGAAGTAAGGTCTCAGTCCGTCTTTTAAGCAGGCACGCGGCCACTGATTGCGGCAGTACTTAATGATTTGCTGCAGTACGAGGTCATGGTCGGTGGCCTGGCGGACCATGTCGGCAGTCACTGTGAAAATACGAACGGCTTCGGATACTGCACGCTTAACCTCCGGTTCCAGGGAAATTGCTGCGACTACAGTATCTTCTGTTTCTGGCCTACTTGAATCAGTGAGTCACGACAATGCGCCGGCTTGTCTGAGGCTGGTGGTGGACTGGTACCTGATCTGAACTTCATACCTCAGGGGCAGAGTGACCCACCGCTGGAGGTGGTTGGCAGTACATACAGGACTTCCTTTCTTTGAGCCAAACACGGCGAGGAGTGCCGCCTCAATTCATGTCCTACAACTCCCAACCTCCTCTATGAATCTGGTCCTGTGCACATTTACGTTTAACGATGATACAGTTAATGAGCAACTTTAGGATTCCGTTGTTATATCGTGCCATCACCTTGAGTTGCTTCAAGCAACTGTAGCATGTTAAATGCCTGCTTGATCTGTATGTGCTGTGTTACTGGCCTGCTTTTTCTTCCGGACACGTTATACCTCGTACTAGCCAAGTACCCACCCCGAACTGCTCTATCGGCTCCGCCTGATGACTGGTGCCTCATATGGCTTAGCTCTTACCAACAAAACACAAGCCGGAATTAGCGTTTTTCAATGCTAGAGCGCATTATACGCCAATATGTATATATATAGTCCATCTTTGGATGTGCCCCACAGCTCACCAACCACTCACATACAACATTGAGGTACGACTCTGCTTGATATGGCAACTCACAACAATGCTCAGTCACCGTTTGGCCATAGTACATTCGGTCTGAATATCATCATTACATTCCCATTGTCCCATTGGCAGCTGACATTTTCGCTTGCCTCCTTCGCGAACTGTCCTTACAAGCGTCTGATTGCCGTTTGCCGGTCCGAAGTGACTGAGATGTCATACTGGCCCGGCTTCCCTTCCGACCGGAAAAAGGATCAGGTAGCTGGAGTATTTTGTTAATGTACAAGCCGCATTTACGTCTGCTTGGTGGTCTTCCTCCTTCCAGATTTGGTAGCATGCATGAGGAATGAAAACCTCATGTGGTGGTCGGGTACGCCCTGCAGGGAAAGCCGCCCTGTTACGTTGCACCATGGTGCGTTCGCATACTTGCCCCCTCCAACAGCGTGAGTGCATCGTTCACCGCCGATGGTTCCGGGTCTGGCTCTCAATTTTTTGGTTATCCATAAAAGATAACTGTTGTTTTCTGTTAGTAGCTGCTGGCTATGGACCCGTCCCGGTTGCGCCACTTATCTGGAAATACCGCAAAAAACAGATGGCAAAAAATGGACCTTTCGTCTGTCAAAAAATTCTTAAAAAAAACGGAATAGCGTGAAGATACTCTGCGATGCCCACGGCTTATATCGACATGCAAAGCTGTAGCTGCCTTCGCCATAACTGGGGTTGCACCGCACCAGATCTCAACTGGTCAACCAAACAAAACATACACTTATCCGCTGCTCCCAGGAGTGGATACATACAAAAAAGAATGAGATGTACGCATTGAGATTCCAGAATACAAGGCTAGCGCTTAAAAGCTTTTTCGCCATGCACCACTCGTTGATTGAAGCTGGCAGCAGTGCTTCGGGAACAGGTGGTCGTTACTTTTACGTTCACTTTCCCTCCTAGATTATGTATTAACCAAAGCATGGAATAACTCCTACAAAATCCAGTCAATCATCCCGAAAGCTCCACTCCTGTCAGTTCTTGTGTTTGCTTCCGCTTACCACATCACGCTTCTGCGTACTTATTCCGTCTCTGGTAATATAATAGCTTATATTGGCAAGCTAAGAGAGTCATTGCTTGCCAGGCTACTAAGCACACATCTACCCTCCTCTTGCCTACTTTAACCACTTAATGTCGCCACCTTAACTGTGGTAAACATTCCGTTCTTCTCTATTTTTGGACGTACAGCTATCTGATACCCCCCTACAACTCATCAAGCCTGACTGATCTCATTCCATTCCCTCTCCTTCCCGAGCTTCAACCTTCAGCTACACCTGATTCGGACGCCCTGCTTGGCCATCTGATATGTGCTTTGCACCCGAAGGGATCGCCATCCGGCCCAAAAATACCTGAGGCCTTACACTGGCTATGTTCTTCATCAGCGGATTTCCTGGACCAACTCCCCAAAATGTCCCCTGTCCACAGAATTGCATATCCCATCCCGAATACCCCACACATGACGTCCGTCACGGGGTTGTCCAGTAACCGAAGTATGTAAGCGCAATGATGACATGGCCTTGCAATACCCAATTTGCTAGCATACCCGCAACCATTCACTTACTACTTTTGGCGATGCCCTCACCCACTCGTGTCTTTACCTACAACCGCGAACAAATGCTTCACCTGGCCCAAGCCGCCTATTGGACCCGTTCATTCTGAACCGTTTAAACTTCCGTTTGGATATACACATCTTGTTGTCTTGCACTCTATGCTACTCACAAAGCCAGTCATTTTCTGTGCAGTTCGCTCTCCGTCTTGTGCGTTAGCCCCCAAGGGGCTTTTAGACCCACTTCACTCCAACATTGACACTAGTGAGTCTCCACAGTTTCAATGCACACCGTGACTACGAGATTCCTGCTACCATTCATCCATATTGTTGATTCCTTCTCCATCATCCCCACTTACGCTTTTTATGGCTATGGCCTTAAGCCCAACAGTCCAAGGCCAAATAGGCCCCATCGGTGGTTTTAGACTTTATTTCAGATTGAACGGCCAGAGCGTGAAAACCCAGCTACTGCACCAGATTCGTTGTCCTGAATCATCATGTTTCGCAATTTGCACAGACCAGGATGCTTCTTTTTCACCCTCTCTTGTTTTGTCTTTGCTCACCACCTTCAAACCTTAACGAACTGGCCTTATCTCAACTTGACATGTCCCCCCAAAATAAGATAAACTCCTGGTAACTGTGTCTCCTTTCTCATGCCGGTTTAGGCGTGGTCAGGTTTATATCGGATAATGCTCACCGTTTATAACATTCTCCCTTTTCGCGCAATCCTCAGTACCTGCAATTCTCCCCACTCGTGCTCCACTCTGATTGTAACCATATGATCATGCCTGACGGTATGCCCTTCACTAGTTGGGAATACACACTTATTATTAGTATATTTCGAAGGCGTTTTATTCCGTTTCGCATGAGAGCCATCAGTTCTAACTAGGCGTTTGGGGCAACGTCATTCTTAGCTTGATATAGCGCACAGACCACTGAGAATTCCATAACAGTTTTCCCCAACTCCGGGATTTGTTGCCAAAAAAGTGTGAGGCGGGTAGATTGTTCTTCCACAATACTTTTTATCGTGGCATTGGATGAGGTTCTTGGTCTGTGGACGAGGCAACTATGATGTCATTTCCGTGACACATTAGATGATGTTTCTAACTACGCTAACGATTGGGTTGTGTGTGCAGAAAGTCAGCAGAAAGTCAGCTGCAGCTTGAAGCTGCAGCGGTTGAGCTAGCGAGACGTTGTATGACGACCAACGCCTGAAAGTTAAGAGCAACGGTGATTTATGGGGACAGAAAACATCGGGCGACCGTATTCTCAGGTGAGTCTTTATTTTGCTGCCACGAACAGCGCGACATGGTTGGGCTTCCCGTTCAATTTCAAGTCGGCAACCACAGCAGATACCAAAGACGCTCGATAAAACGATGTGTCCTCTGTTGAGGTTGCATCAAAAATGAAGAACTACAAGGTACTAATTGATACCGAGGCTGACATATTCGTTCGTGTGGCATACCAAACTCGATAGGAGATACTCGTCCACAACGAATGATCCACTTGTACAATAAAGATAAAACCTGAATGAACAAACAAGCCCATACGTGAGGCAGTCACACGTGCGCGTATTAGACACAGGGGAGCGGAGACCACAAATAGTGTCAGAAGGAATGTGGAGAATTTTAACTGTCAACGCGACTGACGATACACTGTGGCCAGCTGTAGAGTTTCATGCATGTTGTGAAGTCCTGCCGGATCACGCATGATTGTGTTTGTCAAGGTCAAGTTGCAAGGGAACTCGAAAAATGTTTCCTTCACCTGAGATACAATATATTCGGGAAGATGAGAGCACCTAAGTCAACGTCTTCCATCAGGCCTGACAAAACTGCCTTTGGGGAACAATTGTGATAGTTGTGAGCATACAGGTGACTGTGGGCTGTTGGCTGTTTTCTCGTCAACACCAGCCCTACGTGCACTCAATATTGATGGTGACTTTTTGTCCCGCCAACTGATGATCATTTCGTATCGAGGGGTCTGCCCTTCACAATCCGCCAATTCCGTTACCGCGCTGGAACATCCCAAATTCACTGTCAGCGGCTCGCGATTTGGGCTTCCTACGTACATATAACACTTTTATGTGTTCATTGGGCGTTCATTCTTGTCATTGCCTTTCACGTCTGACCCGGCATGGCGGATACCGTGTGCCTTATGTGCGAGTCGTGACCTCGATAGCGTTTAATGCGCCTTGAGGAACATCCAGCATTATTCGTCCTTTATTCGGTTCCTGGACTTTTCACGTGTGTTTCCATACTAAACTTCCTTACCCATGTTGAGAGTCATCTTGTCCCACAAGAACAATTTCTGGCACGCCTCCTTCGTTTTATCTAATATTCTCAAGCACACCCTCCTATATATATACCTCAGGTTTATCCTTTATATTTGCGACCATGCTGTTAGAAAACTAGACGATAATAATAGCAGTACTACGGGCCCCTAAGGCCGTGGCCAGTTAAGAACAGGATGGAAATGAACGCGTGGCTCCGGCTTAAAGGCGGATCTGGAAGATAAGACATTGATAAAACTGTAAGGTAAACATTGAAAACCTAGGGAATAAGCATCGTGCTTGGGTGCGCAGAAGTTCCACGGCAGCGACTGCACTCTCACAAGCTTGATGGGAATGGAGAACTGAAGGCGAGGAAGCTCGGGTATGTTCTCGCAGATCTTGGGTTTTTAAGGCACCAAATAATCACATTTTATTGGATGTGCTGCAACCAACTGCCATTATAGTGATTTGATTAGGTTTGAATGCCGGCTGACACAGCCGAGAATAAGTGTGTGAAAACAGCTAGAGCAGAGATCGATTCTATCCCCTAAGCTAAAAATTCGAGGGCTGAACATATACGCTACGCCCAGTTAGTGGTTGAGCCCAAAATGCATTTGGTTGTCTCCGGCAGTGGTTATAGGTCTGAGCTGTGCCAAAGAGTGTAAGACAATCTTTCCGACGAATCTTAAGCGTCTCAACGAGTGAGAAAACTCAATATGGCAGAATATGGTCGTAAGAATTTCATTCTACGATATAAAATACCAGAGAAAACAGTTTATGGAGGAGCGCTCAAGAGGCCAACGGAGAGATAAAGCAACCAGAGTCGTGTGTCTTGTGTGTGGATAGCTGCGAAGACAAGACGGGCGACACAAGAGAGCAAAATCGTGGACGGGCCTCAGATTAAGTTTGATGCGCCCCGGTCATGCGGTGTACAGTCTATGTGACGGACGCCTTTATCGGCAGGAAAGTACTGGTAAACTGGAAGAGCCTCATTGATGAGTTGTGAGCGTCGCTAGTAATGAACAAGCAATTAGGGTCGTGACATTCTACTGCCCTAAGTTGTTTCATGAGGTAAGAACAAGTGATAGAGGGTTTGATAACGGCTGATTTTACAGGGTGACCGACGCGTCCCCGCTTCAAATGGCAGCCACTTGGTAAAGTTAAAAAACTTTCTAGGGTTCATGGCATAGAGTTTAGAAGGAAATAGTCAGAGTTTATGAGTTACATACTCCATGGATGTATGCGCACGTGGTCGGTCATTGGCTTGTTCGCTGAACTGGGCAATTTGATTGGATTGCAGTGCAATTGCACTGAGTCCCGTAGTAGGAAAACAGCCCTTACTTGACAAAAATGAACCCTAGATGTGCGGACATCCAGTTCTGGAGAGCCAAGAATTATGCCCCCCACTACTCCTTGGAATGATGCAAAAAGTTGCCTCGGTATCTTTCGGTCACCTGTCCTGATGTCCCAAATATAAGTTTTGGAACACTGATCGCGGATCCACCGGAAACAGCATTTCCATATACTTCCAATGGCTGATGGCTTCTTCAAACATGAAACGAACTGGAAATAACGGAATGACGAACCGCACCGAAATGGAATCAAAGATGAAGATGGGTGTACCAAAGACTACTTGGTTTGCTGTAGAGTAGAAGGTTGGTAGCGTAGAAAGTCGTCGGGTAGTTCGCTGAGCTGAGCAATTTAACTGCAACGCACTGATGATGTCACCACAATTCGCGACGAAATGTTTACGATCAAATTGCCCGGCTCAGCGAAAAAAGTTAGTACTAATTCCCGGTTTATTTTTTATCAACCTGCAATGAAACCGTACGCTTACAGGCAGTGTGCACAAGCCAACGGCCGATATTCCTTATGCACAAGCAAACTTGTCTTCACTACTACTTTCCCCAGACATGCATGTCTATTTCTCCCCGAGCTCTGTTATACGGCCCCACTTGGTTCCACAGCCCGGCTCATGGTTTAACAAGTCCAGGTTTGTTTCTCAGCTAACCTGATATGTATCAGGAATAACGTTCTACCCACCATCCACTATGAGAAATGGCCGACTCTACTGCTTTCACCTATTCACCTCGGAAACAAGCGGGTCTAGGAGCCTCGGGTTTACTAAATGTGTACACAACTGGCGAACTTATTGTACATCCATAGATTGTCTCCGGATGAATCACGGCATGAATAGTGCTCAGCGATCTACCTACTCCTTCCAGGGTTGCGGAGACCAGTTTGGTCAGAAATTACCTACCGTATTTTTGGTTTGAACTGAGTAGTGCGCTTGCTTGTTTAAATGCGCTAAAGGTGCGCTTTCTGTTGTGTCTCCATTTATGCCACCTGTAGACAACCCTAGGCTGATGAATGACTTGGACGGACAGCAAACATGCGATCAAATTGCGAACCCAGACGAGACGGGAGACAATATTGAGTCACCAGATAGTTGTAGCGAAAAACCAACTAATGGTGGCGGAGATGTACCGGCGGATGAAGCTGATGATGATAGTCGGTAAGCTCTCGGTATAATGCCAAAATTACGAAATTCCAGGAAACTGTTTGTTGGGGGACTGAGTAGGGAGACAACCGAAAGTGAGTTCAACTTGTGCTACTATTTATTCCAAAGATGACTTGAGGGATTATTTCTCCCGATGGGGAAAAGTCACACAGTGCATAATAAAATTGGACCGATTTACGGGCAACTCCCGAGGGTTCGGCTTCGTCACGATGGAGAGTGAAGATTGTGTCAGCAAAGTAAGTCCCTGTTCACATCTCCGGAGTTGTAGGTACTGTGTGTATCTGAGCATTGGTTGAACAACAAGAAAATTGACCCTAAGAAAGCAAAGCCCTCTAGGGAACCATTGAGGAAGGTTTTCGTTGGTGGTATCGATCCAGATGTTACTGAGGAGCAAATAAGGGAGTACTTTAGTTCCTTTGGCAAAGTTGAATCACTGGACCTGCCGTTCGATGCTCAGAAGGGGCGGAGGAAGCATTATATTTTCGTCAGCTTTGCAACGGAGGCGGCCGCCCGCAAAGCTATTGCGTTAGAACGGCAAGAGATCTTTGGACGACAGGTACTACCTATAGCTTCCTTGACTATGCCTACTTTCAGTGTGACGTCCGTGTAGCCGTTACACGTGAACAAGCCAGTAGGCAGAAAGGTAATCACGTTTTTCTCACCTTACTTTCTTTCAGCACTGAAACAGTGGTATGGTTTCTTCGACTATGCCTACCCTGGCTATACGTTTGGTGACTTTGCCAATCCATACTCTGGGTACGATCCCTATGTCTATGGGTTCTATGGATACGACTACCAGAACACTGCAGCTGCGGCTGCCAGTTACGGTGAGTCAATGCGCTGTACAACTCTATCTACCTCGTGCACGCGTTATGAAGATGCGTCCACAGTTTGTAATCGGAAGGCCAAACTGCTCTTGGGGCCGTTTTTAATTCTGCTGTTTGTGTGGCCGCCATCCTGACGGCGTAGAAGGGTGGAGTCAACGGTTATTTACCGTTTGACCTGCAGAGATCGTATAATGATCTACACAAGGGAGACAGGCGTACGAGACAAGTAGCAACATCATCCGGACTTTCTGTAACCTTCCCCCATTTCATGTACGCGTCATTCTGCAAGGCGCGAGAAACGGCACTTCTTGGCATGTGTAGCACATGATCAAGCCACTATTCTGTGGTTCCGGGTATCTCACAGTTGAACCGCATGGTGTATGGACAAAGCGTTTTCTGACCACCATCACGCTGACGTCAATTGCGATCATGGGTTTGTAGTTCAGGCCCTGAAGACCGCTCAGGTCATCCCACATGATGTGTCTTACAACCGTAACGCGACCTGTACTTTCGTCTGGTTCCATCGAGACTGTTTTTGGGCGCCATACGTGGCGGGAATTTGGCTCAGGCCTCCTTGGCCCATACACTTGCTGCATCAGATACCCGTCAACACATGTACACCTGAGATACACAGGTGTGTCAAACGGTACAACGTTGGTCAGATTAAAACCGAATGTGCCTCTCTTGGTCTGCAGCGTCCCGGTCGTCAGGCGTTTGAACAAAGCTGTGACCCTGTTTAGTGAATAAAAGCGGATGCGGATCGAAAACTTGAAACTTATCAGCTAGCACAACATGCAGTGCAGCCTTTGAGAAACCTACGCGCCCAGAAGCAAAAATCTGAGGCACTTTATGCTGGCAAATTTCTAAGACATCGCTTGTTGATCAAGGAGGGCTGAGAGGAGGCCGGTTAATAGAATCGAAAGTGCCCGCGAAAACGAAGAGCATGTTTGTGGGTTCATATGTTGCTCTTCTTACAACCAATAGAACGTGAAGGAATAATCGACGCAGCATTCGTCGCCGAAGTCACGCGTGTTCCCTGTGGCTCAGAGCTTCGCATACCTTTACGAGACATCGCCTTCTCGGAGAGGCTGGACCTTACAGTGGTGTGACGGTTTGTGTACTTCCGTGACAGATTGAACTATACTGGGTGTTAGGTTTTCGATAACGCAACGAGCAACGATAATATACGCGGAGAATGACTGCTATCCCCAGCTATGTTGCCTGATCCCGACTCCTGGTACAACGGAACAGTAAGAAGACGAAATCCTGGACACAGCTGTAGTGCTCCGAACAACAAGCGATAGCGGAAGTTCGTTAGCACACACAACAAAGATTAGTTTTTTGGGATATTGATGTCCCCAACACCTCCCCTTGTGAAAAGTCAGTAACACGTTTCACGTGGGTCGACCTGGATACATTCCGGCCGGCGGCGGCTTCGGTCTGTCCACCGCCTGGGAAGAAGTGCTGGATCAAATACTGAGCTGCCGGTCACACTTCTTTCGAAACTGCATAAGCTTTCAGCTCAAAAGTATCGAGCAATATGTCCACCGGCACGGTACCCGAACATACTGGAGTTTCCGGCTTGCTGGTAAAGCGGAGTTGGTTTTGATGTCTGTTCCAGGTGTCTTAACCAACCAACACGTACATCATACTTCCGCATTTGCGCAGGATACGACCTGTAATCCACGCATCATGTCCCGGGCGATAATCATGCACAAGTACGGGCATTCCCACTTTGAATGGAGCTCCAGCTGCCACCGGTATGGACCTTGACTCAGTAGACTGTGTTGGCAAAGTGGAAGAATGCACAGTTCTCAGCTTGCGGCCCATGAGTGCCTCTGCAGGTGACTGGTGGTTCGCCAAAGTATCATTCGGGGTCTATCGGTACACAAACAGGAATCTGAAGGGCTTCGACGGATGTTTCCTCCCCTCGAGCTCTAAGCAAGGCTCTCTTGAATGTGTCGACGAACCTTTCTGCTTGACCGTTCGATTGAGGGTGGTACGGTGGTGAACGGACGTGTGTTATGGCATGTCGAGTGCAAAACCCGCGGAACTCAGCGGAGGTGAACTGCGAACCATTGTCTGAGACGATGGACTCCGGTAAGCCATGCTGGCTGAAAATCTTGGATAACACACGCAACGTACTAGGTGTTGTTGCAAAGGACACCGGAATGATTTCTGGCCACTTGGAAAAAAGCGTCAGTCAATACCAAATAAGAAGTGCCACGTATCGGTCCTGTGTAATCGATGTGGACCTGAGACCAAGGCTTCTCAGGTCGAGACCAGGGAACGGGTGGTTGATGTGGCGGGTCCTTGGCAGCTTGTTGTCACCGGGAGCAGCGTTTTACAAAATCAGTGATGTGCTGGTCCATGTGCGGCCAGTAAGCGTAACTGCGAGCTATTGAATTTATGCGGTTTATGGATGCCCAGAATGGAACTGACGGAGGACTCGATGGCGTTAAGATTGAGGAATCACGACGCGATCTCCAAACATTAAACAATTGTTTACGACCGCCAATGCATCTTGGCGATGAAGGAGCTGTCGAAGGCAATAATCTTTGGCGTTCGGAGGCCGTCGAGAATTCACGAATTGGATCGTCTTTTGAAGCGTCGGATCAGCCTTGGTAGCTTGTTAAACTTCTGTCAATGTCACGGGCAATGCACGAACAGACTGGACCAACTGAGAGCCAGCTGGGTCATCGAAAGCAACCTGCGCAATAACCGTGTCTTCCCCGTGAGTTGGCTGATTGCTGATCAGGCGAGACAATGCATCGGCCTGACCGAAGTCGGTTGTGCGAAGATATTGAATATCAAAGTCGTAGCCCAGCATAATAAGCGCTCATCTTTGTTGGTGGTTGGCAGTGTGCGGTAGCACCCTTCTTTGAACCGAACATGGAGAATAATGGTTCATGATCGGTAAGTAGGGTGAAGCGGCGACCGTACAACAACTTGTGGAAACGCCGGACAGCGAACACTTAGACCAACGCTTCTTTATCTGTCCATATCGCTGTTCTGCTGGTGTTAGTGATTTCGGCGCGTTCATGATGGCTTTCTCTGATCCGTCTGGGAAGACGTGCAGAATGACGGCACCGAGTCCCGAAGTGGAGGCATCAGCTGCCACAAACATCGGTAGCTTTGGGTCTTAGTGGGTCAGTAGCAGATCGGTGCTGAGCATCGCTTTTAGCTTGCTGAATGCTTCCTCACATTCTTCTGACCAACGCCAGGGGACCTCCTTTCCAAGTAATTGATTTAATAAGGATCGAATGTCGTGTAGCGAAGGCAAGAGTGACGAATAATAGCTGATTAACCCCAAAAAGGAATGTAATGATAGGACATCCTTAAGAGGTGGCATCTGCTGTATAGCTCGAACGTTCTCCGGGTCAGGATGACGACCAGAGGCGTCGAAGATGAAGCCAAGATACTTCACTGATGTCAAGAAGAATCGACACTTCTCAGGCGGAGGCCATTGTCCTGAATGCGCAGCAGGACGGCATTGATCCGATCAAAAAGCTCTTCGGGTGAAACAGCAACGATCAGCACGTCGTCCAGGTATGCGACCACACCTGGAATGCCGGAAAGGATGGTGTCCATCAACTGCTGGAAAATTGCTGGGGCAGTTTTGACGCCAAACGGGGGACGGGAGTATTGATACAGCTCGCGGTGTGTTGATTGTCAACAGTGGGCGTGATTCTGGTGTGACTTCAACTTGAAGATACGCTTCAGCAAGGCCGATTTTCGCGAAGAACTTTCCACCGTTCAGAACAGTGAGTAGATCGTCGGGCACTGGTAGTGGATAGTGGTGCTCCTGGAGAGCGACATTTAGGCCGGTTTGGAAATCGGCACATATGCGGATATCATCGTTGGGTTTCTTCACCACGACGATTGGCGCTGCCCAGGCGGAGTAGGATACAGGGGACAGAACGCCTTGTTGTTCCAGCCGTTGAAGTTCGGCATCTACCAGTGGGAGGGAAGCGTACGGGACTGGTCTCTTTGAACGGAAGACTGGCGTAGCACCCGGCAGGGGGTGGAGGACTGCTTGTGTCGCAGTGCACTGACCGAGACCGCATTGGAAAACAACTGGAAATCGCTTTACAAGGTCGGATGTATGATATGGATGCGCCGTGGGAGACAACTGTATTGCAAATGATACTGATTGGAATGTTGGCTAACCCCAAGCGATCGAACCAGTCAAGACCCAATAAGTTCAGCTCAGCCGAACATAACACGACCCCACGTCCCCGAAAACATACACAGCATTGGAGCTCATCGGAAAGTTTTAGTTCTCCACCACAGGCACTGGTAGCAGTTCGAGCGGCTTGTCTGATCGGAGCTTGTCCGAGCGTGCGCCAAAGCTTCTCCGAAATGATGGTAATGTCCGACGCAGTGTTCAACTGCAGACGGACTGGGTGACCATTGACAGTGACTGTGAGATATTTTCGGTGGCCTGGGGTGTTGATCTGGAAAGTAGCCAACAGACTGAGAGAGGAGCCAACGGGGTTCGATTTCGGTTTGGGGCGGACGCGTGATGACGGTTTTGAAGCACCAGAGGCCGTATGCATCCGTGACTGACAATACCCATCTTTGTGTCCCACAGACCGGTGCGGCACCGATGCTGCTTTTAAGGACAGAACCTGACGAAGTCAGCATCATCATTGTCAACTGTAAGAACCGCGTACTTGTCGTGCAGTGGTTGTATCTGCCACAGTTTCGTCCACCGATGATTTGGAGAGGTGTAGTAGGTAGGTGCGCATTGGACGCGCGAGCTGATAAATTGGTGCGCAAATACATCACTGTCAGTGGACTGTTGAGGGGGGGGGTAGGAAGGTAGCTTGCATTGAAGGCAATAGCTTGGACGCACGAGCGCCATTGAGGGCGCGACTGGGCCATGTCTGACACTGCGGTGAGTTGCATTTCGCTTGTTACTGTCGGTTTAGGTGTCATAAATGTCACAGACGCAGTCGTCGCGGCCTCAAGAGGGGTTGTCGATCTCAGATGCCGCAGCCACCGTGCAGCTCGCAAATTGCGGTCCAGCTCGGTAACGGCGACATTCAAAGTTGATTTCACTTGCCGAAGGAAGTTTTTGACGGTTCGGATCAATAGTATTTCAGTTTCGTTTGCAGCTTGATACGGGCTCCGACGTCACGGACATGGAAGCGAATTGGCAAGCGGCATGTGGAACCGACTGAACCTCGGGACCGCAATGCTTCTGGCGGTAAGCTGAAATTAACTGATGAGGTTGATTGCTCCATAACCTTCGATGACTCGACGGCCCAAGCCACGTGCTATCTGACATCATGCCCTAAGCTTGCTATCATGGGGCTGGATTAGATGGACAGACTGGATCTACTATAAAACCCGGCTTACTCTATTTGCAATCCCACGCGCACAGCACCCAGAGGCGAACAAACTCACATGATGACCTCTTGCATCTTTATGGGCTCATATTCGTCGACGACCTTGGGGGTGGGGTCACAAAAGCGAAAGCCAGACTGTGCCTCCCCAATGCCAGGCCGAAACGGCGCGTACTGTATGCTGCCTTGTCCACTGTGGACGAGAAACTAGACAGTCTACAGAAGGCGTATGACAGCGTGCGCCGAAAAAAAATGTGCCTTCATGCGATCGATAAAGTACCTAGGTTTCACTGACGAACACGACGACCAACTAGGCCCGGAGAACGTCGACGCCATTAATCGCATGTCAGTGCCCACAGACGTGACAACCCTCAGGCCCCTCCTCCGTCTCGTCATTCACTGCAGCCTGCCACACCGCTTCCGAGACCCACGGAACCAGCCAGTCGCCAAGGACCACAGGTAGACATGGTCAGAAGAAGTGCCTTTGGCTGTGTCAAATCCATGCTTCGTTTCGATTAGCCTCTCACCAAGTACAATCCGTAACTGGAAACCGCCGTCAAGACGTATGCTTTGCACCATCGTATTGCGTAGCCGTCATTTCATCCCACTAGCTGGTCACAAGCTAGGAGAAGGGATTTCCGTATTTATAGCCAACTGTCTCCAGTGATGGACCAATCTGCTTCATGGATATGACTTCAGGATTAAGTACCAGTCCACTATCAGCCTCGGACATGATCATCCTCATCATCGACAGCATGACAGTGTTCATCATTGAGGCTTCGCCGCCGTATAACCGTGACTTATTTGAAAGCCTTACTGTGAAGGAAAGAATAAACGTGCTTGGGGGAGACTTAGTGCTAGCTTACTACATTCAATCCGAAGTGCCTACACCTCCAGAAACTCATTCAAGCAAGCTGGACAGAAACAGAACGCCATTGACCTCGATTGGTAGCGATATCGTGCAGCCTCCAACCAGGCGTGGTGGGGATCAGGCGGACTCCATCCAGGAAGGCGAGTAGCACCGACAGCACCCAAACGTTTCGTGATTTCTTTCATACCCCTCTGCCAGGTCAAGGGTTGGCCACCCCTCCGCTTCCGCCACTCTGAACTGGGTATGGAAAACAGCACTCTCTTCGGTAAACGGTGGTTAGGCATACGCAACACATGTCCCAACCAACGCAGCTTATGGTGTTGGACACATTCTTCAATGGAAGTACCCGTTGCACAACCGGAAACTAGCATTCCAATTGCCTCGTTACAGATTCTCCGGCATTAACCCACAAGAGCTATGGCGATGAGACAACGATTGTCGAACAACTGAAGACGTCTCAGTTTCGCTGCTCAAACAGGCCCAGTTTCACAGCCGTGTCACAAAACAGCCCGCAGTGTAGCTTGATACACATGTCCCTTGAGATTCAACGATACAACACTTTGACGCCATAGGTGTCTCAAAATAGCAACCCCCCGGGCTTTGCAGATTCGTGCATTGACCTCATCTGTCACACTACAATCAGAACTAATACAACTTCCAAAGTACGTAAGACGCTCCACAACTTCGAATGTCTCTCCCTGAGTTGTAAGTGGCGGGTTCAGTCACTGCATTTCTAGGAGCATGATCTTACACTTTGTGTGTGGAAAGTGCATGCCAGTTCAACCAAAAACACCTGTGCCTTCTCTTCGCAGATGCGAACAATGTGGTCTGCATATTCCAGATAGACAAAGTTTTCGTCAGAGGCTATTTGAACACCAGGATTTTGGAGACCTTCCGTTTGTCTCATGATTTCATCGATCACGAAGTTAAATAGGAATGCAGAGAGTGGGCATCACTGATAGACACCGCTTTGTGTACGGAAGCTTTTGGAGATCTCTCCGTATACTCTCACACGTCCGGAAGTCCGGGAATACAAAGAGCTTATTATGTTCACGAACTTCCGGGGCATTCCTGGGGCATTCCTTGGTGGGCAAGCGTGTCGAGAAGGACAGACGGGTTAACCGTGTCGAATGCCCCCTGGAACTCCAGGAATACTAGAATTTCGGGTCGCTTTACATGTGGCGTTGTTCCATCACCTGACGGATTATGAAGCAACGCAACCCGAACAAGGCCGGAATCCTACTTGCTGCTCTCGAGTCAGTGTTTCACTAGCCACCATAAGGTGGCGAAGCTCAAGTGACGCCAACATGCGTTACGACCGAGGTCAAGTTGATCCCCCTGTGGTTGCCACACTCACTACGAGCCCCTTTTTGAGAATGGGCAGTATCACCGACTCCCCTAGTTGCCTCGGATAGCCCCCTTTTCCCAAATGCATATCAGACGCTGACTGAGGATTTCACCCCGATCTTCGAACAACGCGGATGGGAGGTCATCTGGATCAGAAGCTCCGTGGCGCTTGAAAGAACATATGCAGTTGTAATCCTCTGAGGCCTTATGTGGTTCCACGCAGATCCTTTTCCCCCGACCAAGTGAGTTGAGCCTAGAGATGTTTGTGGGTATTTTTCATCTCGGAACCATTGCGGGAAATCCATCAGCTGCTCCATCGGAGACCCGAACATTCATTACGATCGCGGCGCTGGACAGACTGAATCTGCGAGCCAGAGGGACCACTGCAAATGAACTCCCGACTTCGAAGCCACGTTAAACTCCAAGGGGTGTCAGGCGGAATCCCGGACCAAAATTGCTTCACCGCTCGCAGTTAGGCGCTGCTAAGGACAAGAAGCCTAGCCGAAAACGCTAGCTTGGAAGTTTCAGGCCGAGAATCGAGCTGAGGCATTGCCCTTATAACAAAGTGAAGCACAAACTTTGGTGGATAAACTGGCCATCGTCACCATTTTTCGGCGTGCGCCTTGCACCTTCAAAGGGCAGTCATTATTCAGAAATCGCAGTCTCCAAACGTATTCCTTATAATTTAAAGAGAATCATTGGAGGTTGTGTAGAATTTTACCTACCTCGGTTGTTGTTGCTCTGACGGAAATGTGTCTGATAAAGTCAGTGCACGAATCTCGAAGGCCAGAATCACGTTTGCTAATTTGCATCACTTGTGGCGTCAAAACGGCATATAAGTGGGTCTCAAAGGTCGCGTGTACCAGGAGACAGTAAGGTCTCTGTTGTTGTATGGTTGCGAAACGTCCTCCACGGACAGATGATGTAAGGCTTCTTCAGGTCTTTGATCATCGATGCCTCAGAAGCATTGCTATTGTCGGATGGTATCGACGAATACTTGACGAGGTGATTAGAAAACGGGTATTTGGTTGGGCAGCAGTCGCGGAAAGCATCCGGCAGCATCATCTGTAGTGGCTCGGCCGAATGCTACGTATGCGGAAACACTGTCCACGGACAGGATTTTTGTTCTCGGTGCCCACTTCAGAATGGCGGAGACTGCGAGGTGGACAACGTATGACTTACAGCAAGGTGCGAAAGAGATGACGAAAAGTTTTGGTTTGTTTGTGCTGTCTGCCTTCGAGGATGGGGTTTCTGTGACTCGTCCTGCGCTTGGCTGGAGGCATTGCAAGAAATGACGACTGATTGATGTCACTGGTCTTCGTACTGTCAGTTCCTTTCCGGACAGGTTGAGCACTTGGATGTGTAAGCACCTCAGAATGTTGCGATAGGCTAGCACAAGGTAACCTACCTCACCACTTTATCTTATTTTCACTCTAAGATTTTAAGTATAATTAGATAAATTTTGTGGTTGCACGTTAGTGGAGCATCGGTTTCAACACTGGTGTTGATGTGTCTAATGATGGTGATGAATGACGACAATTGTCACTCAAGAAGAACATAGTAACTGTATTGCGAACAGACGTGTTCGAAATTACAGGAAGCGTTCGATTTAAAACGCATTCTTGATCGTGAATCATGGCTGTCCGGTCGATGTTGAGTAATTTGTTGGCATCGCTTTTAGGACACTCGTGAGCACACAAGCTTCGGTTGTGAATTCTTTTTTTCTTTCGATAGTAGTCGTGCGAATGTCTGTCACATGGGGAGATTGAAGACCATCAGCAAAAATTACGCATTGGACTTGATCTTCTGTTGGTAGCTGAAGCTGAGTTTTTCCGTACAGTTATTTCGAGACAGCTTTATCGAACATTGAACTAAGCCCTTTGGCTTCTGTAGATAGGTGAAGCTAATAAAATGTTCTATGCAAGAGGTAGGCTATTATGCGTCATCCAGACCTGTAAAATCATTCTGAAGAATAGCCTCCCAAAGTTGCTATCATGCATCGATTATGTGACTGGATGTTGATTTGAGAGTGAACTCGGATATTGCTGCAGGCATTGAACCGAGAGAGGACTGTCTTACCGTGAATGTGATGCCGACGGCTAAAGGCTGGGGTTCTCTCAGAGACTGAATCAGTCGCAGTTGCGTCCGTTGTTGTTGCGTAGTTGATTTCAAATTGTTTGCAGAAATTAGCTTTGGGTTCACGTGGAGACCCCGTTGCCAGTCAGGTTTTTGAATGATAGAATCCCTAGGTTGTATGTCTGTCAGTCAGGTAGCACGTAGTTAGAAAGACCACTGACCTTGATTGAATATGTATCATGATCTTAAACGTAAGCTGACAATGAGTGTCACAGTCCAAGGGAGCGGCACCGACAAACTACGGTGGAAAAGATGTTTTCACAGGCATTGACAGTTAGACCGCATACTTTGTACATAAGAAAACTGTCTGGTAGTCCTTATCATCATTGATAGCAACACCGGATGAGAACACTAGTGTTTCACTTCCGTACAGCCAATTTGTTTGGATAAATCCCTACAATAAAAAGAAAAAGTGAGACTAGAATACAGACGTAAGGTTAGTCTGAGATGGCTTCACCTCCAACGCTCAATCAGATGTGGACAGAAACTGAAAGCTGCAAATGTTGGCATTTCCAAAACGCTTAGCTGGATGCATGATGGGGCATGGCTGTTTGCAGATAGCTTCAGGTCCCTATGTCTGGCAACCAACTGCGTAGGTAGCTTTTCTGCTCGCGACCATGATACAAACTCTTAACGAAACCTACCTTAGACTTTCCCATCCTTCAGCTAAGCAAAAAGAGCCTACTGACTTACGATACACGCAACCAAGCAATCGATAAAGTGTCGGATATGAGTTACGTCCTCCACAACCTCTGGGTGATTCAGAGGCGATGGTCAGGCATTAATAATTTTTTTCTGTAGTGTTCAAGTTTATACTCTACCTAACAATACACGGAGCTCACTGCGATATTGTAAAACCGACCCATTTGCGTGGTTCCGTATTACGCTGGCACCCTAAATTCTACAAGTTGGGACAGCTACTCTAGCCATCTCTATCCACCTAGTACTATCATTAGGCACACACTGAGACAAATGCAGATAACTGCATAGATAATTTTGGTTAGTAAAAAACTAACGTGATTGGCTCCTATGTAAAAAACGAGACTCTGATTTCACTCCCTCTAGCGTTGTATTCCGGACGGCGATATGGAATTCCCTGCAAGCACATCGACCTCATTGACATCAGGGGATTATGAGTGATATTTCATTCTTTATTTCCATAAGAAAGTTAACAAGAAATGAAAACGGAAAGCCTTACCTGAAACGCGAACCCGCGTGGGTCCTTACGAATCTGTAGGATTTGGTGTAAAGCTCGGAAATTGAGGCGGATATCCACACAGGTGTTGGTCAAGGTCATCCCGTTCTTTGACACGCCCTGTTTCCGGACACGCAGAACACGCCACTTGCAATCCTAGGAGATGCACTGGAGGTTGTGAGGCGTTTTATCTGTCTCGGAGGTTCGTTCAGTCCCAATTATAATATGACACGTGAGGTTGGTGCAAGAAACTGTAAGGCTCGGGTCTCATCTACTACATTGAGACACCTATGAGGGCATATCTCTGAAGCTCAAGGGAAGTGTGTATTAGCAGCTGCTTTGTATGGTTGTCAGACGTGGCCCCTGCGAGCAGCGGAAAGGAGAGGTTTTCAGGTCATCGATAATCGTTTTCTGGTTATCTTGTATTAGTTGTTGCTAACGAGTCTGCAACGAGACGGTTAGGAAGCGATTGTTCGGTTATGCAGCAGACTTCAAGGGGGAAATGGATGCAGCACACGAAACTTCAGTGGTTAGGTCATGTATTGCGCATGCTGAGGAGTTTCTTTTTTTTCCCCTGCCCAAATCATAGTGGCACAAGCACTGAGGTGATGAACCTTTGCCATGGTAGACGGGTATGAAAGCGACTACAAAAAGTTTCGGTGGTGTCGGCTTAACCTCACACTGATGTGCTGTCCATGGTGATCACGAATTCCGCTCTGCAAATGTTGTTGCTTTCAATATTCGGGCTCGAAATAGCTCGATGGTTAAGGTGCCAGCTTACGGATCCGAAGGTCCGTGGTTCGAAACCAGCCTCAGGATCTCGACTGCTATCTAGGCTTGGACAACCATCCCATCCCCCGTCCCTCCTCCCGTTGGTATGGCAGCTAAACACCGAAAGACTGCTACAGCTGAACGATTTTTTCTGCGCTCTTTATGGTCATGTTTTACAGCGACATTCCTGACACTGGACCCATCGCTTTCAGTAATGTAACTTTTTTTCGGTAAACAATTTCGCACACAGTAAAATGCAGTTGTAACAAACTAGTTCGCTACAACAGAGTCGAGTGTTGTCTTACCGTAATAAGCAACACTACGGTGAAAACAAGCATTCTTAATCGCATTTCCATTCCTCACCTGCGAAGCAAGTTAATGTTTAATCTCATTCTGTGAACTGTTTGACTGAAGTATGGGGATGTTTCTGTCTGAGCACAGGCTAACCCAATCACTAATTAACTACCGAAAGCTGAGTTGGTATGTTCAACATCTATCCATAAAGATCCTTGAGCTACAGACTGCTGCTTATTCCCAAGAATGAAACAGGTGCACGGTGCTTCTCTGCTTTTCAACAAAGGTTAGCTTGACTTGTAGGGTGAATCCCGGACTTCGTCACTTGCTTTTGTTGTAACAGAATTTACCACCTCGGTTTGAACCTGTCTATGTTTCCATTGTATACAGTGGGTGCATTGTTAAGATTTTCACAATAGTGAAAACACGAGTGGTAATCTGTATCACGGCCGCTTACTCAGTGAAGCAATTTTTGGTAGTGGAATGATACACGCACAAGGTGAGTGGTTTGTGTAGCGAATCTGTTTTGAAACATTTTGATCGGCACCTAAAATAATACGAATTGTTCGCTCGAATTCTCTCGTCCTAGGCAATTACGAAAGAGCAGGACCTTTGGAAGAACTTTTAAGATGCAGTGATTTCCTATGATTAAACCCCTGTTTAGGCTTGGGCAACATCGCAGTAACCCCGCCCTCGTGCTTCCTTCGGGTGGCATGGCAGCTGGACACCGAAAGGATGTTACAGTTGAACGATGGGGGCGAGATGGCCAAAGTGGTTAGAGCGCGAATTTACTGACCGGAAGGTCCGTGGTTCGAATCCGACCTCTGCCTCTCGACTTCCCCTGTCTAGGCTTGGGCAACCTGGCAGTATCCCAGCCCTCGTGCCTCCTTCAGGTGGCATGGCAGCTGGACACCGAAAGGATGTTACAGTTGAACGATGGGGGCGAGATGGCCAAAGTGGTTAGAGCGCGAATTTACTGACCGGAAGGTCCGTGGTTCGAATCCGACCTCTGCCTCTCGACTTCCCCTGTCTAGGCTTGGGCAACCTGGCAGTATCCCAGCCCTCGTGCCTCCTTCAGGTGGCATGGCAGCTGGACACCGAAAGGATGTTACAGTTGAACGATGGGGGCGAGATGGCCAAAGTGGTTAGAGCGCGAATTTACTGACCGGAAGGTCCGTGGTTCGAATCCGACCTCTGCCTCTCGACTTCCCCTGTCTAGGCTTGGGCAACCTGGCAGTATCCCAGCCCTCGTGCCTCCTTCAGGTGGCATGGCAGCTGGACACCGAAAGGATGTTACAGTTGAACGGTTTAATTTTTAAATTAATGATTGTGATCATCAGTCGTACTAAACTGCGCAACGGCCGTACAGCTGCCACAATTTCGTTCGCCGATGATTTGGGGAGGTGGGGTAGATTTGACTGATGCATAAATAAAGGTACGTCAGTGGACTTTTCATTGGGAATTTCGGGGGGAGTTATGCATTGAAGGTAACAGCTTGGATGCATAAGCGCCATTGAGGACGCGACTGGGCCATGTTCGGCAAAGTCCCTAACCATTGATGTGTCCCTTCTCGGGGTGCCTATCCAGGGAGCTAGAGCTTTCGTCCCAAGAGACCTCACCACAGGAACCGGATGCGTCAGATATGTCTTCAGTAATTGAATAGGTTGCATAGTATTTGTCATCTGGATGCGCTTTTTTCCAACAAATATTGTTATCCTGCTACCGGACCTAGTGAAACTGTAGAAGGTATTTTACTCCATATTATCCATGTTGCAAGATGATGTGCGAGTGAAAGATTAAAATATAAAAAGATAATCGTTCACCTGCAACACCTTTTCGGTGCCTAGCCGCCATGCCACCCGAAGGTTGCACGAGGGCTGGGATACTGCCAGGTTGCCCAAGCCTAGACAGGGGAAGTCGAGAGACAGGGGTCGGGTTCGAACCAGACCTTTCGGTCAGTAAATTCGCACTCTATCCACTGAAGTAAATTTCGCTGGTCACCCTTCTTTATGACTGCATTATGGTACATGTTATCCGCTCAGCTTGCTTGCTGTTCCTTATCGGTTTCCGGATACATTATGTTTGTTGCAACCACATTTCTTTTTCCAGGAGCATATCCGCCAAATCTTTCTTCCAATCAGTTCCGAGGAACCAAGAGTAACCCAGGCCAGCAGCGTGGATCCAATGTCGGCACGGGAGGTAATAATCGTCTTATGCCCTCTGCTGGCAACCCGGGTGGTCCAATGTCCAATCATCATACGCAACAGACTCCATCACATTCGAATTTGAACTATAACCTTATGAATCATCCGGTTCTGGATCACCATCCCTCTTCCCTATCCTCCGGCGGTGCTTTTGACTTTGGCGCACCTCATATTCCCCAAGCAACACCGGCAGGAATGGTGGCCAGTGCGGCGACCGGTTATCCACACCCCTAGTGATTTCGCTTTCATCGGACATTTTTGTTCATCTGGACACTGGTGAATGCAACGGTCTCCCTGGGCCTTGATCGCATTGTGGGGACGGGGATTGTTTCCTCATTTTCCCAGTTGGTGCAGGCTCTTCAAGTTGGATTCGCCCTCACCCATCTCCACGCTTTCAGAATTTTACTTGTGTCGCTTGTGGTCAGCTTCTGTATGGAGGACAAGGTCCTCTATTCTGGTGCCTATAGTCTTTATACTATTACTATTACTATAGCTCAGTTGCTGATGTCCTCCCCGTTCCAGCCCACGAGTTCGTGACCACCCATTCGCCACACTCTTTAGCCAAATCGTTACTCCCCGACCTGATTCTTTGTGTTTTTTTCCGTTATTGCTTTCTGACAATCACGGCTGGTGGGGCCGCGGTCCGACGTACGCGTCACCCTTGACCGATTCCCAGCACATTGTGATCTTATCCATTCGCTGTGGTTCAGTCTATATCTTGTGTGGAGCGTCGCCTCTCTCATTTCGTGATCACTCGCTTGTACCGTGGGGGGAACTGTGGTTTCATCTCCCCCTTGTGTCTACACTTACAGGTGAACTGTACAGATAACTGAGTCGTTGCTATTAGCGACTCTTACATGTTCCAATTGCCCTGGGGGACATTACCATGAAATTTCGATAGGCCCCTATTTTCACCACACGCTTACACACTCGTGTTTTCATCTTTGTACAGACATCGAAACCACAGACACACAATCCAAGGTTTTTAATGGGTTGCACAGCTGTCAAATGTTTTTGCCCAGCGTTTCGTCATTATCGGTCTGCCTTTTGGACTGTCATCTGATTCTTGTCACGTGTCACCCCATCCGTTGTTATTCTGTTTAAACTGAGCAGAGATGACCCGATTTCCGTCGTTGTGGTAGGATGTAAACACTTGGACAGGCGCGTGTTTGCTACGACTTCTACATTATAGCGTCTTGTCCCGCTTGGTCTCACTGCTGATTTGTTGCCTTAGCTTTTCCTTGTTTTATCGTTGTTATTACAATTATCACTGCTCTTATTATTATTATTATTATTATCATTGTTATTCTCTGAGACTATGCGCGATGCTTTGTCTCTATTTTTCTAGGGACCCGTTCATACACGAAAACACACCCACATGCATCTCCGCCCAGAACTATTGTCTATTTTGAGTTTTCTTCTCATCGCTTTGTCCATCTAACAATCTCCCTACTGCTACAAGCAGCACAGCCACACGTGCGCTTCCCTTCCTCTTCCTTACATCACCCACGTCTTCTTGTCTATAACGCTAGACTTCTTGGTGGTTTTTGTCTGTCGCCAAACACCAAATACCCGCCGTCACTCGTTTTTTCCTTTCATTGACTCACGCCCTATCTCACAACCACCTGTCCCTCGCCTCAAACACACCCGGATATATTTGTTCGTCGCCTTTAATAATCGCTTTTCCCCACAACGGACATCCCTAAACAATCTACGTGTTCTATGAACCTGATCACATCTTGCTGGAATGCTCCAGCTTAAGTAGCGCGAGTGATCGTCGTCGTCAGTAATATACTCGCAGTAACTGCTGGTGCATGACTGTTATACAGCCATGGCTAAAGAAGGCCGTATTTCGGATGGAGGAAGACAAAATAAGGTTTACTGCGCCGCCGTATTCTTGTGAGATATGCACTATGGTCCCTCCCGAATAAGGACTTGCCTTTCTAAAATGACTAGTTCCTCACGCATGCCTACTTTTATGTTGGGTTGGTGGGCTAAGTACCAAAGCCTCCTCCAAAACGAATCGGAAGAGTTTGACCCCGCCGCTCTCCAATAGGAACCGCCTTTGTTCAGAAATTAGGGAACGCAAACATTGGAATGACTTGACTTCCGTTTAGCTTTTGGTGACGTAGTCTTTTCAGAGACCAAGCTTAAGGCGTGTTGTGCGTTATCACCAAAGAAAGGATAGTCTACAATACAGCAAATCGCGAAATCACGTTATCCTGGTTCTTTCAGTTAACGGTGGAGAAAGTTCAGTTGCCAGAAGCGAGCTCCGTTGTGCGACCGACAGTCCAGCTGATCGTGCAATGAGGTGTTTCTTCTTATCAACGGTCAGATGATCACTGGGCTCACTAAAAACGCGGAGAAATTAGCCAATGTAAAGATGTTTAAGATAATCACCGCAAGATAAAGACTTCAATTTATCTGTCTTGAAATGCCACTAGGCCACGTGATAACGCGCAAGCCTAGTCCGTTCTGTGGGACTTCATTGCCCAATAGCTCCGCTTTCATTTATCCAGTAGCGTGGTAATCCAAGCGTCAAAAACCAAGGTGCCTTGTCAGGCTAGTTTGATTACTGTGCATGCTTGAATATGGCCGGAAGCTAACGCTCTTGTTAGATTACGCTCGACTGCGGGGCGGTAACTGGCTTATATTCCAACGCTGATGCATCAGTGAATTTGTATACCATTCTCTCTATGATAATCCGAGGGCAGCCAGTCAAAGAAACAACGGAACAGCAGACATTTTAGGCGCACAATAAAAACCGCATAAGTCCTGAACCGATGAATCAGACTGGGAAACTGGCGTTTATGACCCCAGTGGTATCCCATGCTGTGCTCTTCACTCCGAATCGCTGTCGGTAAAGAAAAATTTGCAAGAGCCGCGCTACGACTGGGTAACCCCAATGAAAAATGTCTTCATTCACGCTGGTACTTTGGGATTTTCACGCCCATCTAACGTGGTTACGTGTTTCTCCTTGAGTGCAACGTCTGATCGCGTTGGTAAGCCTGCGGTTACTCCTTATCCGGATTCTTGCTGAAGTCTACGTCGTTCGGATGAGGTTTGCCGGTAATCTCTTGCTCCAACGTGATCAGGTGTGTTTAGTTCAGTGCCCTTTGTAGGCATACGCACTTCCATCATTCTTGACCGTTTTGTATAGAGCAGAGGCTCCTTTCTCCCAAGTCCTTATTCTTATGAACCTTTTGTCGATTACTTCATACATAGCACTTAAGCTCCAATATTTACTACTAGTTACTTGTTTTCCATTATGATGACAGCTATCCAGAAAAACCCCTATGCAAAACGAGACAGCGCAAATACGGCAGACGGACTTTGATGCGGTCTTACCCCGCGCAATCTACGAACTCGCCGCTGCGGATAAGGTAGGATGCCACTTCGTTGTCCACTGACCATAAACCAACGTCTATGGGACATTCTACGATCGGGGAGGATCTTATTGACCACACTTGTGTGGCGGAATTCGGCACAGGATAATTCCGATGCAATGGCAGTCAGAGCCTCCGCAATAGTTTCGACCGTAACATGCATCATATCGTTCCCCCCGCACCATCCTGAATCTACGTTTGCTGCTGCCCAGGCACTTCCGTCGGTGTTGTTTTACGTCCGAGTGCAGCGTAATCCACTATAATGATCAGTAAAACTACGTTGATGTACTTTTCAGTACAGGAGGCGGTGAAAGTGCGTGAGCATTCAAACGGTGCAGCCTGTGCGTGAAACAGAAAACTGCACAACTATTTCCGCTGCTACTTTCATTGTCTGTCCTTATTGACGGCTACCCTCCACTGGATGCCACTGTCCTACTTCACCTGACGGTATTGTGATCATATCTGCTTCCCAACGCCATTTGAGTTAGTTTTAATGGATCACCCTACAAAGCCGAACTTCCTAGACGTCTTCTGATTCTGATTCTGCAGATTCGACGACCTCGGTCATCAGCACGTTTCTCATTGAAAGGACTGTGCTCTTGTGACCAGGTCGAAGTTTGTCTGTCGTAATCGGGTGTGTTTATTCGACCCTGTCCTTTGAAACCATGCTCAGACTTAACCTACGTAGCTCATCCTTCGAAAGTCCAAACAGATTCGTCCCTACGTATGCCCTAGGAAACTCGTTTGTGGATGTAGAATTGTTGTGGAATGCAAGCCGTCAAATCCGCTCTCATTAAGGCCAAATCACCAGTTGACGTCATGCCGTTTGCATATGCAAAAGCCATAATTTTCTTGCCAGAACCATGACAGGAACCTAGTGTGCTCCCTCCCCCATTTCAACCCTGACAACGTGCGGCACATCCCAGTTCGGCCGCTTCATGTGCTTCGGGTGCAACGGACCTGACGTGCGTGTGGAGGGTACTTCTAGACTGATTTTGTGGCTCTTGTGAACGTTGAGGAGAAGCCGAACACTCAGAGCACTGAAGCGTTTGAGTTGATTTGGGCGTCTTTTGACGGACTGTGAAAATACTTCGAATCCCCAGATTTGACCTAATGAGTACCGATATTGTTTAGGGTGTCAGCTATCCACGTGCGAGCTATTGGTAACGGGAATCAGCAGTTTTGAAATCGGCAGTGTTGAGTTGACTTTTGAGCACTTAAATGACCAGAAGAATGAGACAGAACGTTCGGCCTCGCAAACGAACCTAAGCAATGGTGTCCAAACAGCTGTTTACGTCTTCGAAAAGCAAATGAAGGCACATGTTTTCTTTGTTTGACGAAATGGTCAAAGCTATCCCGTCCTTTAACATACGCTTTTCACCCACAAATTGTAAGGTCACGTTTCTGGAAACATGCAACCATTGAACACGCCATTTACAATCCAATGAAGAACACTCGAAGTTGTGGAGCCACTTATCCGTATATGAAATTTTTTATTTCCGATTGTTTTAGCTGGAATCGCGCAACGAAGCTGCTCGCAGTTAGGCGTTGCTACGGCCAGGTGGCCTAACCCGCACGCCATTGGTCACAAGATCGGGCTGCTTGCCTGTGCAGCACTAGGGTGAGCTCTGATTAGCCGAAAATGCAGGCCCAACAGCCAATCGTGATTCAGTGTTCACTGAATGCGGGTTATCATGCCGCGTCCAGAAGGCGTCGGAATTTCCAGAATGTCGTCACGTCATACATCAAATTCGACGCGCTCTACGTGTTTTGACATGATTTAATACACTATATGAACCTTTGGTAACCACCACTTGGAAGGTTCAGACCGAGAAGTAACTGGGGCGTCACCGTTACTACAGATTTTAGCGCGGCACACGAAGTTGTAAGGCTCGAGTCTCATCCGCTATCTTGAGGCACCTATATCGGTAAGGCGGTATATCCACGAATCTCAAGGGACGCGTGTATTAGGCTACATTAGAGGCTGCTTTGTTGTATGGTCGTGAAACGTGGTCCCTGCATCAGCGGAACTGAGACGTCTTCAGGGCCTCGATAATCACTCTCTCGAAACCAAAGCGTATGAAGGCTGTTGCTAGCGAGTCCGCAGCGAGATGGTTAGGAAGCGATTGTTCGGTTGTGCAAAAGACTTCAATGGGTAAGTGGATCCACTACTCGAAGCGGCAGTGGTTAGGTCATATATTGAGCATGCTGAATGACCATTTGCGATTAGGAAAAGTTCGGGTAGTATCGGTGCGACTCGCCTTCCAGGATGGAGTCCGTGTGTTCCCTTCTGTACATGATTGGAGACGCCGCAGTATAGAGTTGAGGGTGTAGCTGTGCTGTTTGCCCGACAGTTCAAGAGGCAGACTCTCTCTTGTGAATTAGTCAAGTGTGTCAACTATCTGGCTTTCCAACTTACGGCCTTTCTTTGGTGTATTGAGACGTTTGAATTTACTCTAGGCAGCAGAATTAACAATGTGATTTTCAAGTGAGAATTCAAGGGTGATAACGCGAAACGGTCCTCGATAAACGGCGAGAAGTGTGTCATCCCGCCATCACCGTCGCTTTTGATCAAAGTTTCAGTGCTGACTCGAAACATGTTAGGCCAGAATGTCAGCAAAGTAGATTGCAGAAGCCAAGGATGGCATGAACAGATAAATAACTGAAACGGAAAAACGTCCAACGTACTGGTCCAGCGGAGACGATCAACAGTGTTGGAATGCCGGCAGTGGTCGTGTTACTGCCCAGTGCTTGCTACTGTAAATTCACATGACATAGAACACATGTCATGGACAATGGTATCCGAATGAAAAGTCTAAACTAGAGTGAGCAATGTTACAGTAAGGGGAATAGGTCGCACATCACTAGGAGATCTTTCTGCTCTAGGTGTAGTGCATATGCTAAATTTTCGACAGTGCTCATAGTACGGTAAAGCACGACATTCACAAGAGGTCCATTGTGTGAAAGCATTCGTAGGTTCTTGATATCAAGTCAACTAGACGACCGAACCGGATACCCGGCTGAAATAAGCCTCGAGTTGTTGCCAAACCATTGGTCGAGACGTAGAGAACTGAGGAAACCGGGTTTTCGCTAGGGCTACAACAGAAGCGGTTGACAAGCGTTGCGCACACCGATCGCCGGAAACTATTTGGCATGTGGGGTAATAACGTCTTTGAGGCAGACAACTACTAAAGCCTTTGAAGCGGCGCGAGGGTGTCTGCCTGATTTTAACCTATTTGTTCGTAGACGAGATTTACAGCATCAGCCTCCCCCTTGTCATCGATAATGCTGAAAACGTGAGCGTATCAATCAACCGATATGACCATTCGCTTACCTACCTCGATGCTCAGGTAGGCATCGAGGTAGGCGTAGTTCACACGTATCTCCCAACTATTTTGTACTTGAACAACAAACTGTGCGCGAGTGGCGAAGTACTCTCACTTACAAGCCATGAGCAATCTAGCAACAACGAAATACGTCTGTCCCGAATATCTGGCCAACTGGGAAGTGAGGCAGCCTTTGTGCAACAAATCACCTGCGACTCAATCGATCGATTTGTATGCCCGCCTTCCTTTTTTACGAGTGCTGAACTAATTATGCTCTTGATGTTACGCCGTTGGTTTATGCCTGATAATAAGTAGAGTTGAAATCGATTTCTGGGTGCTGGTCGACAGGCAACCTAACCATGTGTATGATATACCCCTATCCCGTTGCCTATGAAGTATGGAAACGGTGCTGACTTGGCAGACATCAGCTGATGAATAAATTTCTCAATAAATGATATAACCTTGTTTACAAGGTTATTCTCGAAAACCTGCATGATCATCGTCACCATCAGCTGTGAACTGGCTGCGTGTGGAACAGTAGTTATGGTTGCTACAGTTTCGTTCGTCGAAGCTACGTGTGGATAGCTACGCACTGGAAGCGGTAGCTGATTTACTTGACCCATGAATCAGGGAGTGACAGTGGACAGAGAGACCGGGATGGGAATTTATACATTCAAGCCAACAGCTCGAATACATACCGGCCGTCGACTGCGCGACTGGGCCATCTCTACCAATATCTGTGAACACTGACATGTCCTGTCTCAGGGACCCATCCAGGAAGATGATAATGAACGGCCCCACTGTGTCTGCTGGTAATGGTTCTCACACTTCGCTGCCAGGACAGTATCTAACCCGCCAGGCTTGTTTTCACCCTCCGTGTGGTCGAGCGCAAAGGACTCTGAGGAATTTGGTCAAGTGGCATACGGGGCACTTGATAAAACTAGAGCAACCTATAGAGTGTGATCAGCTCGTTTACCATGGACGAATTATTTTCTCCAAAAGCTATTCGACGTACTCCAGTATTACTGATCCATCTTCCCAGCAGATTTGGGCAGTGTTGATGGTCAAAATGAAAAGTTTTTAACGAACTCAGTTCAAAGCGACCGGGTTTCTCACCAACAAAGTAACAGCAGCGTTGACACACAGGCTGGTGTTACGCCTGCACCACAGATGATGCCGCTCTGACCTACCTGATCCTGGAGGACTGAAACAGCTATCTAGGTAAACAAATTTTTCTTCTAGGTCAATCGGATCCCCCAGCAGGAATGAGATTCGCGTTTGTCCTACCCAAACTTGCAGAAGCACTCTACTTTGTGTAGGTATGGAGCGCACACCGAACTCTGAAGCAGAATCATTTAGATTACTGAAAATTGTCTGTATTACGATGGCGTCAGCTCAAAGAAGACCTATATCGTCTGCGTACTCGGTATTTGTGAGCTATCGCCCTGGGAGAATTTCGATCTCACCTACATTACAGGCTGGGAGTTAGTCTTACACTGTCATATCAGTCACGAGGCTGAGAAGAAAAGATGAAAGAGGATAGCCTTGCTTGACACCACTGAATGTAGTGAACTCACGGGATAGCCTATCACGCGTCCACGGGAGTTGGCGTACAGTCGTTTAAAGGGGGGAGCAATAGTTTTTGGGGACACCGTTGCTCTTCAGATGCTGCCATAGAGCCGCACGACTAACAGAGTCGAAGATAGCTTTCAAGTCAAGAAAGACGAACACTGCTGGCCACTGGAAGCACTGTTGGACAGTGAAATATGTTATGGATGTGTCATTATCTTGCAGGATGGCACCCAGCTTAGTTTTCAAGGATATTCCTCTCTTTGTCTATAGAGGAAAATGTTGATACTCAGGTAGCGTAGATGGTCATTGGCTTAGTCGCTGAGCTGGGCAATTTGATTGTAAACGTTTCATCACCAGTCGAGATGACATCATAGTGCGTTATTGGGGAGGGTAGTGGTGCGTAGCGGCCGGTTGATGGTCGTGCATTGAGTGCTAAACGGGGCTGACCTTTGCTCATGATTATTTGTTCGGTCGGGCGGTTCCATTGGTTGCTCTGTTATCCTGTGTCCTCATTCGCCGATGTCCACGTGACCTTTGAGTTTGGAATCCCCTGTCGTCGTACTCTGGTTGATGCTGAAGTGACCTTTATCCTCTGCCCTTCCGAGTTCCAGCTTGTGAACTTTATTGATTTGACTCCAAGGCGTTCCTTTTTTCTTTGTTTGTAAATCCAATATTCGGTTCTCCTTGAGTATTCCGGTTGAGACGTTGGTCATTTGTACATAGAGGTGCGTAAATTGGATCTAGTTCGATGCACCGGTTGATCGAACTCGCCGTGGAGTACCATGCTTCCAGAAATCCCCTTCCGTGTCTAGTGTCTTCGTGTGCCAAAATTTTCGCGTTTTCCAGATTGAATTTGTGACCCTCTTAGTTTTCGTGTGTGGACATCAACGGTAGAAGGTCATGTCTGCTGACGGCCGCGTTGTGTTCTTTTATTTGTATGCCTAATTTCCTCTCAGTTTGTCCAACGTAGAAGTTGTTGCAGTTGATTTGGTATATCACATTGTTTCTCTTGGTTTTGTCTCGGTTGTCCTTCGGTCTTGAGATTAATTCCTTTAGAATGGCATTCGGTTTGTGGGCCACGAGGATTCCTTTTTGAGCCAATAATCTGGGTGCTAGTTCCGATACATTCTTGATGTAAGGCAGTACTACCCTTCTGGTGGCTTGTTCTTGCTGTAAACCTCCGCGTTTGGAACAACTATAACGAAATGATGAAATACGCGATCCATTGTTCTGGAATACTTTAAATGGATGGTTTCCTTCCTTGTTCCGTAGTTCTGTGGCGCTGCAATACGTACCGCCCTCTTGAACAGTGTTTGGACGCAGTTCTTCTTGTGGTTTACTGTATGATTGCTGTTGTAGTTCAGTATTTGATCCGTATGTGTCTCCGGTATACGCATGTTTCCAGAGACCCATCCACCTTTCTGTTCACTGAAACGTCTAAGAATGGTAGTCTATTATTCCTCTCCAGTTCGATTGTAAACTTGATACCTTCAAACTTGGTGCTGAGCAGTTCATGTGCATTGTGTACTAAACCTTGTTTCATGATGGCAAAGGTGTCGTCTACGTAGCGGATCCACAGCTTTGGATTGATGATCGGTAGTACCGCGCACTCTAATCTTTGCATTACCGCCTCAGAGATAAATCTTGATACTGGTTCTTCTATGGTTTCTCTGACGAGGTTGTGGTTGATTGGAGTGAAGAGTGATACGACATCAAATGAAAGCATGATTTCATCGTCTTCTTCAGCGAACAAGCCAACGACCATCTTCCTCTCTTTGTATTCAGTCAACCTTCGGTGCCACGGCTACCAGGCTAATGCTACGGTTCTTTTTACACTGCTCGTTTACCCTTTTTAAAGGTCGGATTGCATGTCTATGTACCCCAATCTGCAGACATTTCCTCTTCAATCCACACAGTACCAGAAGTTTTGTCATATGGGTAACCAGAGATTCTCCGTCTTCTTTGAAGAGGACTGGATACATACCGTCTGGTCCTGGTGTCTCACCACGTTTTAGATGGGATATTTCGTACTTCTATATTTCACTCACCGGCATGCACTATCTCAAGAAGCTGTGTTGTAGGCCAGCTATGCTGTTCTTCTAAAAGTTAGGCCGAACTTTCCATTTAATGGTTTTGCGAGTGGATTAATGGGCCATCTTTTCCACTTATTGTTTCACTTATCGTTGGTTTCTTTTGGCTAGTCGACTGCATTAACCGGTATATGGCATGGCTGTTTCCAGTAGGAGAAGCCTTCTCCATCTACACCAAAGCTCTCGATCATTCCTTAGACTCCTCACTATGTGGCGTTTTAGGGATTTATGTGTGCCGTTGCCTATTGGTATCGATTTTCCGGCATCAGTCAGCAAGAGCGACCTCCAATAGTCAGTTGCTCGTATCGGAGAAGTCAAACAGACCAGTTCAAAGCCATAAACATATCTTGGCAGGCTTTATCCGCATGCTCGCTAGCACTACTTTGTTGGTCCACTTCACAGAGTAGATGAGCTAGCTCATCGATACTGCTGAGTCATGGCAGTTTTCAGAAGATAATGGATTGACATGCTACCGATTTGTGGAGACCTAAAGGAAGGCAAACTGCCAGAAGCGCTCACACTGTGCCATGACCAGAGTCGTGTTGTGTACCCCAGTCTTGAACTGTGGCTCTCCACCGGTGGCTGGGAGCCACATGATCTAATTGGGTCCATAACTGATTGATTGTTGGTCTGTTCGCCGGGCTTGGCAGTTGGATTACAAACGTTTCATCACCAATCGAGGTGACATCGTCAGTGCGGGGTTGAGTGGGTGAATTCCTCCTCTTCTGCCTGTGTTTATATGGCTCCTAATAGTTTGATTGGACCCTTGTGAATCTGACCTGGTGTCAATCTCTTGTGTCTGGTTGGTTCATTGGGCGTATTCAATTCGACAGTTTTGTGGGTGATTGTTCTGTTGTGATTCGGTCGTTTTCTTCTTGCTTTGAGGTCTGGATCAGTTTCTTTGATTGATTGATTCAGTGGTCTTGTTTTTCGTGGGTTTCTTCCTTTGGAGCCATTAGTCCGCTGGTTGTCGTTAGGTTTCTTAATTGTCCATGTGGCCCAGAGCCCCGTGACCGTGTAGTTCTTTTGCTCGTAACGGCTGATAGACGGGGTCTATGTCAATGTGTTTATTGGGTCCATAACTGATTTGCACCTAGCGGCCGCCACGATGCGAGTGTTTATATTGAAAATTAATGCTGTCCAGAGACAGCTGGTGGCCAGCGCGCAACTGAAGAATTCACCGTCTGTGCAGAGAGCACCTACTCCGAGTCGAGTGCCCAAGTGTGATTCCAAAGAACTCAGAAGACTGATGTTGGCGCAGATAACAGCAGTATTGTTTGCCTAGCAAATGAGATCAGGTAATCCTCGATAGTACCTTTCTCAGCTTCAGAACTGCAGTCCGTTTGGGCATTTGCCAACATTAAAAACATGCACCTTTTACTTACAGTAGCATTGAGCTTTATTGGACTGGATGACCGAACGCAAGGACAACCGTTCACTTAAACCAAAACCAGCAAAGGGCGTTCAGCTCTGGGGATGAGTGCAACTGCATGCTACGTGTCTCACGAGTCATCGTTTCTGGATCACCAAACACACGGAGAGTGAAATGTGAAGTGTACGTGTGTTCCTGAAACACAGCATAATAAACGCAAAAAAAAAACTGTAAGATCTGGGGCAGGCATTGCCTGTTTGTCAATTTGACATACAGTACGGATGTTGAAAGCTCCTAGGTAGAATTGATCTCTTGCATGTATCAACATGTTATTTCGTCTATTTTAAAGGAGCACTGGATTGGAACCAGTGACGGTTGCTTCTAGGGTGGGAAGGGAGTTGGGAAGGACATCGGTGAACGAAATACTGCGGGGGCAAATGACACTTCCCGGTTATCCTGTTTAGCAGACATACCCACCTTGGAAGTCTTGAAAGCCTGACGCAAATGACAGCGGGTCTTGTTTGGGGACCCTGCCTCTAGCCTCCAACTCACAAATATTACAGGCAAGGCAGCGGACAATAGGGTCTTCTTGCAAGATCCTATCCGGGGCCGATGATTCAGTAGTCAGGAACCTCGCTGCTGGGGGCTGGCTCAGTCCGATGGCACAGGGACCAAGGCATAGATATCCTAATCCTGATGCTGTCTTGCAAAACAAATACGTACAGAGGCGCATTGGGCTGATGGCAAGGTTTAATGACCGCATTGGATAATTCGCCGGTTGCCACAGGCGGGTACAAACGGCCCTTAAAGCAGGATGGTTCATGTCCAATCTTCACAAGGTTCTGATTTGGTAGAAGCCAGTCAGGTCCAATTCTTAATTCCATGGCAAGTCGATGGTTTGTGTCAAGGTCTTTTGTGTATACAAGCTGGGTTGGTATTGATTAATCAACATTGCGATATTATGTTGAGCAATTACTAACGACCCCGCTTGTGGGCACAAAACACCTTGAAACAAGCTATCGACATGGCCTGGAGTTAAGGGTAGGACGTGACTAGCCCACGATACGATTGGTTCCGTCCGACTGTTTCACCGCTAGTTACCCTCTCTAATGAGGTTCTTAGTACTGCGGCTGAAGAGTCAAAAGCAACTGTCGACATCCCGCAACCGTTGTTTTCTTAAAGGGTTATTCGGACCTGATCAAATCTCGGTTACAAGACAGTAGGTGTTCTTTATTCGGTATCATCGACGAATTTTAAGACGAACATATCAAAAGATTTGTTAAAGAATACAGATAGATGCGAGTAGGTAACAGCAGTAGAACCGGCTTGAGTCACATTCATGCCTAACCAGTTTAAACCAAACTGGCTTAGTAGTTCATCTGTCAAGGACAAGAGCCAAATACGCGACGAGGAATTTTTTGCAAACAGATACTATTGTGTGCAAGACTATGCCAGTGCCCTTCAAATGACGCTTGGGAAGACAGTTTTGTAAGTTGTTAGAATTTCAAGTGCATAAGCATGATGGCGAGCACGTTTTCTCACTAAACCTGCATCCGTCCGGTAGGCGGCAAGTCAACAGTTCTGTTCCATGCCCAGGAGGGTCTCTCCGTTCATGCTCTGTGCACTTAGACTTGTCATCTCATGTTTTGCTAGCAAAGATGTAAAAGGTTAGGATGTTGGACAAACATCAACATGTCGAGTATCTGTCAAGGTTTTTCCAAGAAAAGTATGGGATGCGTTGGTAGAAGAGGACAGTTTTTTGATACAGGGTCTGTTGGTGATAAAGTCAATTGTACAGAACACACGAAATCCTTGGTGAGTACTATGATACCCCAGTTAGTTCAGTGGCAAGCATAAAGGGATGTGGAGAATAGGAAATCATCCGAATTTTCAAAGTATACCTTCTCAGCTATCATGGTAAGACAGAGTCTCCAAACACAGTATGGTCAAGAGTGGGTCTAGCAGAAAAACAAGTGAAGCCGTCCACTACTCCCTGTGAACTGTACCCGAGAGACCTACAACCGCGAAGTCTCTGCTGACGATGACCTGTTTGCTATCTTTTCACGGCGTTGTTTCCACCAAATTGAAGGGACCATAGCAACTGTTGGGCACTACCGCTTGGCTGGCCCCCCAGTTACAACCTGATTCCAAATCAACAACCACGAGAACAGGAATCCCCTCCAGTGGATTGATCGGATGAGATTACTCTCGAAAGCCAATGGCCATGATAGCAGCATTACCAAACGTTCCCCACCTGTTTCCTGCTATCCTGCGGTCCATACAGGTTAGCGGCGAATACTCGAGCAGAAGCTGTGTGGTGCTGGGGGGCAAAGCAAGTAAAGAATCCCTATGAAACTAGAGGGATAGTATAACTTGCAGTCACTCATACCACATCGTCCCAGTAAATTGAAGTTTTCGTTGTGGCCCGGTGGCATTAGTGACCAAGATGTGGGCTGGATTCTTCAATAGATCCAGCAACTTTTATACAGACTCTTCAGACTATCAGCATGCGCGGTCTGTATGATATCGGTCAGACGTAAAATGACTCTCAGAACTCGGTTATCCAACTCTGGTTCCAGATAAACAAGTGTTTTTGGTGGTTCTACCACAATGGACCAGTAGACAACTCAGGCATTGGCTTTTTACTGAGTGGCCTCACCAGTGGTGCATTCATTGTCTGTCAAGAATCGTCATGGCTTCATTAAGAGGTGTCCTGTGAACCTAAAAGCGAATGCCGTGTGTACGCCAACGTATGGATCGTACCAAACCGTAAAAGGTTAGTTCTACTGACAACTCCGCTGATTAGCTAAATATCATGACGAATTGTCATGATAATAATGGGTACCTACAACTCCTGAGTGGATGACAATACTCGTCATGCACGTGATCGACTCATTCTGGGCCAACGCTAGGAGAATGGTGAGAGGCTCGTTACTTTCGTGACCATCAGCCAACTCTTCGTCAGCTATACACCCTTATAGTGCCCGAAGAAACCTTTGTTAATGTGGTACGTGTTGACAGTCACCCAGTTCATTATTTTTTCTTAAATTCTGAAGCGAAATTACAACAAGAGACTACGGTCTTTGGCCCTATTAATAGAATACCTGTCTTCCGTCAGTCTACAGTAGGAACTCAGCGTAAAACATCAACTATTCAGCTAACAAAGTTGTGGGATTTCCACCACCTAGGCAGCACACCATCCACACACCTGACGCTCGATAGCGAATTGAAAACACGCATTGAAAGGGCCAGAACAGCACTTGGCCATCCCGATACACGCATTTGGAGCAATTATCCCAGGATCACTGTGTGTTTAGTTGTGCTGTACGACAGTGAAGTCTGGACACTATAAAGACGACATGGTCGGGCCCTAGGCTTGTAGTGTCTGCGCAAGATCCTCCGGATCAAACGGAGAGGCCGAATCCAGAGCACCAAGGACCATCGAAAAGCAAATTCTGAAGTGAAAGTAACTCCGGTAGTTAAGCTATTTGAAAAGAATAACCGAGATTCGCATTCCAAAACACATTGCCTACAGTCAGCTGCGCAGTGCAAAATTGGAGACATTCGAAATTCAGCTACTGGGTAAGTCTCCAGTGGAGTCTGAAAAACTGCGACTTCCATCTTAGATCATGGGTAGACCAGGTATACGACAGAGCGGTCTGTAGGACGACTATTCAAGCAAGCGTGAGAAGATTTAAGATGTGACGCACCACAGTATTGCAGAACAGGCGAGCCATTCAGAAGGAGCCTGGTCTTCCCAGTGGAGCATCGACCACGTGGAACTGCGCAACATGTGGGCACACATGTCTTAGTAGGATCAGCCTAGTGAATCGCCAGCGTACCCATCGGTCCGCATGATAAGCGTAAACAAATAGAACCGAGGTACGTTTGTGGCCCGAAATTGTTACTTTAAGGATGAAAGCATTATTCACCAAATGTTTAATGAAATACTGCCGAATACCATTTGGACATTGACTATCGGCAAACTTGCATAAAGCCCTACTCGGTGAGGTGCGGTATTTCACTGAAACTTGAAGGGACTGCCAGATGACACCGTTGCCTCGATGACAACCAAATAACTGGTTCCGGTACCTACTCTCATACCATAATGGTTAGGCCGGCTGATGGATGTCAACACGACTCTGCATATTCTCCCGTAGACGGTATTCCCCCGAGTCTACACTGACATCAAGAGCCTGCACGCAGCACTACACGTCACCCGGCGTCAACCGTCCGCGGTTCTCTAACCAGCCACAGGTGTTGACCGGCAAAGCCTACTAGGATAACATCCATTAATGCGCCTAGACTACTTCTTCGAGAGTGTACCGCATCGCCCTATCTTTTTCAACAACGTCTGGGTTTTTGGGTGATTTAAAGGTTCGTTTCACTGTGGAAGTCGCACAAGGTGCTCTTACTATGTGTCGATGAAAAGCAACTGTCCGTCCACTAGGTAGGGGTGTGGCAAACCACGTGCGAGTTTCGAATGCAAAACTCTATCGGAAAGCAAATGTCCTCCGTCAGAAGGAGCTCTGTAGTTTCCATCTAATACTTAGCATGCCATTTCACCCAGGCGGTGTACCAGGACTGCTTTGCTTAGAGCAGTACATTTTTTGTAACCGGCCACGTGAGATCGGTTAATTGAGATAAAACATTGGTTCATTCTGGATATATTGATATATTTAAATGAAAGCCTTTGTGGAAGGGGCACTACACACCACAACATTCCGGCTCTTCCCGCAGGGTCCCCTACGGCGCCGTAAGCCCAAACCCTAATAACGTTGGACCTCTGGGTGGAAAACAGGACTGGATTCTTATGGTCTGACGTATCGTGTAAAGATTGGATTGCAAAAAAGCTAAACCGAATCCTGTTCGTGGTGAAATTTCCCCGAAGGGACATGCAATCACGAAGGCTTTCCAGGGAGGATTAGAAGTTTTTTTCCGAACGATACACTGATATCTCTCGTTGATCGCACAAGGATTGAGACAGTGTTTGAGATACCTCATGGGGGCCTAGAACTACACCTAAGCAAAATGCATCAGCCACGCAAACTAGTGGGCGGACATGTGGCTCGGAACTAAAATTGCCAACCGGAGGGACAGACATCCAATATATTCACATATACCTGACGTGGCTGAGCAAGGACAAAGAGGTTCACGTGGCCGAGTTCTGGGAATTCCACCACATGTGTACTGAGACGCCTGGGAAAGCGGTAAAACATAGCAATTAATCACTCAATCAGAGAAAACCCTAAAGTCCAAAATCCTGTTGTGTGATCAACCCTAAAGATGTCATTTCCTTCAAATGAAGGCTATAACCTCCTTTCCATTGTGGCGTATTTTCGGTGGTTGATCCAAACCAGTCCTACTTAACTTTTGCGCGCGGTATCACAACGGAATTGGAGGCACTGAATTTTTGATTAGCAAGTCATCTGAGCTTTGTTCACAGCTTTGTCACAGCTGCACGCTGAAAGTGCTCTCTAACCTCCTTATCGGTAAGAATATCAATTCACTTCACTCTTGTAGCTGGAGCAAAACTTCACAGAACATCACATACACATCGAAAATAAGCTAATACATATGAGTGAAACTCCGGCAATCGTCTGAATTGTACCGGAAAGAATACAGCTTAGAAAGGCAAGACAACTAATAAACCAAACGAATGGGACAAACAGTACAAAGTACGACTATGAACATCCGTCCTGCATCTGGGTAAAAGGTTTTCGGGATCACCTGCTTGAGTAGCGATAGGCAGAATATGTCTCTCATAGCTAAATTGCGACCACTGGAGAGATGTTTTTATGGGAGTAATTTCGGCAAACGAAAACAGTCTTCTAGTCCACACACCATCCGGCAGTAAGGTGAACGAAAACACGCTTTGTGAAAGACAGTGTATAATGGAAAAACAGCGTTTCACACTGCCGAGTCACCGTTACAAAAGACATCGCTTTCCCCCTTCTCTTCGTCCGTTTTCCAGGCGGTCTGAACTTCGCATATACGATAGAGAGGCTGTAGCAACTGCGTCTGGTAAAATTTGTTCGACCTGGTCGGATCACGTGGCTCCCAGAGATCCAGTATCCGCGCCACTGCCTCTACGGTGCATACTGCGTGGGAAAATGGTTGACGCCGCACAATGAACTCGCTCGGCATGACATCACCTGTGGTGGGATTTGGCGGCAAGCAAACCTGTGGTAATGGGATAAAAATAAATGCGGTTATACCCACTGATTACCTGCGCATAAACTGCTCAACACCACGTTTGCAGATATCAAGTTTACAATCGAACTGGAGAGGAACAACCGACTATCATTCTTGGACTTTTTAGTGAACAGAAAAGCGAATAGGACTCTGGAAACCTGCGTATACTGTAAAGAGGCACGTACGAATCAAATGCTGAACTAGAACAACAATCATCCACTGAACAAATCCTATTCGGACAGGTGGAGACACACTGCGGCACCAGAGAACTGAGGAAGAAGGAAGGATACCACAACAGAAGCTTGAAGAAAACGACATCTCAACAACAGCAACAGTAAGGACAAGCGACCAGACGGATAGTTCTACCTTACAGCCAGAACATATCTGAACTTACAGCCAGGTATTTGGCTCAAAAAGGAATTCTCGAAAACCATAAACCGAAACAAAATCAAGAGCAACAATGTGATATACCAAATCAGCTGCAACAAGTGGTAGGTCGGACAGACTGGGAGGAAATCATACCAGAGTCCTCGGGAGTCATTAACCTCTACCCTTGACATCCATACATGAAGACCTGGAAAACGTTAAAATCTTGATATATGGAGACGAGACACAAAAGGGAATTTCCGTAAGCATAGTACTCCGCGACGGATTTGATCAACCGACACACCGAACTAGATACAATTTACGTATCACTACGTGCAAAGGACCAATATCTCAACCGGAATGCTCAAAGGGCAGCATATCGGCTTAACAAACCAAGAAAGAAGAAACTCCTTGGAGTCAGATCACGGAAGTCACAAAATGGAACCCGGAGAAGTCAAGGAGAGAGGCCACTCCAGGACAGACCAGAGTAAGAGACCAGGGGAGACCAAACTCAAAAGTCATGTGCTCACCGACAAATCAGGGCACAGTGCAAAGGATCAAACAATCGAACCGTTGGACCGAACAAATAATCGTGACCTCAGGTCAGCCCCGGCTAGTAACACGTATATTAACACATACGTAACATATTCAACGCACAACCACCGATCCATCGGTACGCTCTAACACGCTGGCTAACGTCGTATCGATGTAACTTCGAGTGGTCGAGAAGCGTTCGAAATCAAACTGCAGAGTTCAGCGAACAAACCAACGGCCACCTACGCTACCTGAGCTGCCAGCAATCTTCTCAATAGCAAACTTCCTGATCGTTGTTGCTGTCTTCAGTAAAAGGCCTGTTATCTTTGAGACAGAAATGACACATGTTTTCAACATTCTCTCTCCAAAAGAGCATCGTGTCTGACAACGGTACTCAGTTTCCATTCCACCAATGTGGTGCATTTGTCTGAAGGCTCGGAATCATCATCACGTTAAATCATAATCACCTTTCCCATCCGATTCACGCAGTCTCTTTCGGGCAGTAGATTGGGAACGCATTATATTGGATCCGTTATACTGGCACTTTCAGTTGCCGACTGTGGTTGAAAAAAACAGATGCTACTAAAACGAGGTTGATCTACGTATAGGAAGGACGATTTCTATCGCTGCGATGTCGGTCGCGCTGAAATGCGCCTTTCCACATGCCGTCAACAGAAAAGGATATCGAATGTTGAGTTTTTTGTCGACTTTACGGATAGGATACCATTTTAATGTTGACGAATACACTGGACAGCTCGATATCGATTTCATATCTTTTGGGGCTAAGCCCGTTCTCCGAACAGTCATCCATGTCACTTCGTACTCCACATAATTCGTAATATGCCTGGAAGTTGACTGACTCACCTTCAAACGAGCGCATGCGAGTGATTTTTCGTCTTCCTGTGGCATTCATCCCACAGGGACAATACCACCGATGATCGCTACTGTCTGAGGTGGCAAACAATCTCCGAGTGCCATGCATTTATTCAACCGGCATTTGGTAAACCAGTTCTTCTCGTTTGCGGACACGCTAACTTGCTTCTGTCGGCCGTATCCATTCGTAGTGAAAATGCTGATTCAAATTATTTGCAGTCCGTACCCAAAGCATTCTTCCACTTGGTTGGAGCACAAGAAAATGTATCTTGGGTTATGATTCCGTAACAACGTTAACGAAATCTTCACATTCTGTCAGGTGCTAGAACAACACCGTACGTATAAACGACTCAATCCTAGTATTTCTGGATTTCCAAGGCGCATTCGACTCGGTTGACAAATGTGTTCTCTCCTGCCAATCACGTGCGGGACAGACTTCTTGACCGTAGCGGCGCCTAACAGCGATGGGTAAGGTGGTTTCGGTGAGGAATTCCACTGCTCGAATTTGTGCAGCGTTTTTAGTATCATGGAAGTTAGTGTGATTTCCGACTGTAGTGTGACAGATGAGATCAATGCACGAATCTGCAATTCTCCGGTTGCTAACTTGAGACACGTATGGCGTCAAACCGGCATATCCCTCAATCTCAAGGGATGTGTGTATCAGGGTACAGTGCGGGCTGTTTTGTTGTACGACTGCGAGACTTGACCTGCTCGAGCGGCAGAACTGAGACGTCTTCAGGTGCTCGACAGCCGCTGTCTCGGAACAATAGTTCGTGTGGGTTGGTGTCAGTAAAATGATAATTGTTCAGCTGTAGCACCTGTAAGCACTTCGGAATGATTGGAGTAGGCTAAGTGTCTCCCCCATCCATTTTTATTTTTTCCTTCACAATAAGGCTTTCAAATAAGTCGCGGTTGTACGGCAGTGAAGCCTCAGTGTTGAACACTGATGTCATGCTGGCGATGATGAATTACGAGTTTCAAATAGTTCCAAATAGTTCCAGACAGTGTTCAAAGTTTGTGCAGATTCGTGTTAGTTGCTGTCGTAACGGGTAACGGATGTGCTCAATGTCCGTTTTATGCCGACGGTGGCGCAACATCACTTAAGGATAGCTCTCCAGCTAGTAGAGTTGTCGAATGGCTCAGAGTATGAGTGGAATCTGTTGGCTTTAAGGACCCAGGATGTTGTCGCTTCCGACTTAAGACTCGTGATCACCGTTCACCTGGTTTATTCGGACGAATACACATTGGTAAGGTGAACAGCTAGGAAGGGATACATACTTCAGTTGCGCCCCATCAACACTGGGATTCCGCGTGGGCTCCTCCAATCAAGGAACAGATATCAACCTGTAGGATCGCAATTATTCTTCCCGTGGTCAATTGACATACCTAGTTTGGTCCCACCCAATTGGGAAGTATCCTTTTGCGGTTGCCTGTTATGAAGCGTGCAGAAAACAAGGCAACATTATTTTAAGGACGAATGGAATTATTTGCACCCGATCACAGACTTGGGGTTCGTATACGAATTTTCTGGGGCATTCAACTCTCCGGAGGACAAAAAAACCAGGCGAAGTCTCCGAACTCATAGCGACTGGAAGTGTGATGTTAACCCAACCCACGTGGTGTAGTGTGCACGGGTGAGTACAATCTAAAGGTCTGGATACATCCACATAGAATAAACAAAATGTTTAAGTATCTCTCCAGTTGCGGAATCAAAAGTCAGCTAACAGGGTTAATCGTTCGGTAAAATGGGAGTTCAGATCGCCCGAAGGTTTGTCATACTTATGTGCCAAGTTGAGCCCGGAACAAAGAGGTTGTTCTGAGACTAGAATGGTCGAGTCTGGACAATTTAGGTTGCCTAGGTCCCTTCTTTCGTAGAATCTTCCCGCTTGCATGAAGTTATCTCTAAAAGAAAACTCGTAAGGTGAAATGGCGGACGATCCGCTTTTACGAGGATTTCCTTCTCAAGGCGTTTTCTGTAGAGAACTAGTCATTTCTAGGTAGGTGGCAGTTAGGAAAAAAGAGCTGTGTGACAAATATACCGTTGATGCAATCTGTCCACGACTTTGGAATACGATTAGTTGAATTGATTTATGAACAGACACCGCTAACCGCCCTTTGTAAATTCTGCGCAAGAAAACCGTTCTAGATCGTAGGAAGCGCATTTGGTATAGCAAGGGTCACACTCACTCGCTTGAGTGCGAACAGAAGGGGTGAACCGGTGAGCATGTGTCGTGCCTGCGTCCACGTTCCGTCCAGCACCACCAACCAACGAGAACCTGGTACGTCATCCGCCTGGGGGCAACATTGATCGGCTGGGATCGCGCCGCGATATGGGAACAAGACGAATGTGTTGTCGCTGGTGAGGATCGACATCAATTCGGGGCAGCTAGTGCGCAAATCAATGGTGGAGGGCGGGGGGAGACATTGTTAGAAAAGCGGCTTTTACTGGAGTTTGGTCTAAAAGCTTCATACACAGTTTCTACATTTTCCACGGACGTTCGTGGAACTTTTCGTCATGAACCTCTGAATTGTTTTCGTTTTGTTTGGTGACGGGATTGTCACATAGGCTGGAAACTTATGCTGCAAAACCAAACACTACTGTGATCAGTTAAGATGAAATGTGCCAGCAGTTTTTCTGCGTACTGATGACTCCAAACTTTTCACACGGAAACTTTTGTAAGAACTGCATGTACCGTAGATCAAAAGATATCAATGTTGTGTTTGGACTGCTAAACGATGAACACAGACTGACGCTGACCATTCCACCAAAGCTACTACGAAATACGCTCAGGAGAGCACGATTTTAGAACGAGGGACAAAACGGACTATCTCTGAGTCAGCAGTTGAAGAATTAGAACGTTTTGCTTCATTTATCAAAACCACGACAAAACACAACCGGAATTTAGTTGTTGTTTTGTATGTAGAGTTAATGCACAACAATCTAACTTCAGCCTCATACAACAGCCGTTTGTGGTTGGCATGTAATGAGAGGTCGAAAAACCCTGTACATATTTTATCCCAGATGGGAACCATGGACTGTGAGTACCTTCCAGTTGGTGCCTAAGCGTTCAGTCACGACTGGTCTGTCATTAGTCATTACACTGTATTTGGACAGGACGCAGCGCAATCCCCACTTAACTGGTGACATGTGATTGGTTCTGGAACGATAGCCCCCAAGATGATTGGCCAAGCGACTTGTGGGAGTTTTTTCCCTTCAAACTAGATGGCTTAAATGGGGTTATCTTGATATTTCAACTGGGATTTGTTCAAACAGATGGAGTCTGTCTGCGTTGAAAACCGAATGGCTACAATCGTTCATCTAAGAAATATTAAAGATGAAAATGTGAAGAGCATACGATTTATCGACAACATGCTCACATCATCGGATTCACGGCAATATTGCAATAAAGTAGGCCAGTATAATTAAAAAAATGGAGCGGCAAAAAATGGAGCCGAGAACATCATACCCATCGCTTAAGGAAGATGTAGTTCATTTATCACTCAACTTGGTGCGAACGAGAAACTCAGTTGACTCTCTCGCTTTTAGTGACGCTCAACCTTATCAGTAGCGTTGTATCAATAAAAAGTATTTCGATATCTTAAATACCGTTCCAATTGAAACATTAGGTTGCCTCTGTGCAAATCATGAACGACAGATTCGCTTGACATTCGGATGAGTTTGGATTATGTTGGAAGTGACAGTAGAGCTCCACTTACGTAAATTTGGTGTTCAAGTTGGAGAGAGGACTGACAAAACGACAATAGTGGGGGCTTTCCCTCCTAAGCGCACCTTAAGCCGAGGCGGGTGAGCTGCGAAACCAACACGCTGCGCAAACTCCTCGGTGAATTTCCAGCAGATCGAACGGACGATTGCGTCATTCTGGAGTCAGTTCGTTTTGTCAAGTTTTAGAAACCTCAATTCAGGATCAAACTGCTGTCCTTCTCAACCCTTAGACTGGTCCTTCGATTGCTGTTCGACCCACTATGATATATCAAACTGCATGGTGACTTAATAGAGTCTATTATGGGACAAAGGAAGATTACTGCAGCTGCATGTATAGAACAATCACGGTGTTGTCCATAAGGCCAGAATATTCACGATGGTAATAAAAGCTCCGGGGCAAAAGAGTCCACACTCTGACCAAAAAAGGCATGCCTCTTCCTGGTCCGACCCGGTCAGTCATATTTCCGTCCGATCGATATGGAGACTTCATCCCGCAATTGAAGCCGATAACCGCACAGCCGTTTCATTCTTATTGGAAATCATCGGTAATGCGCATCTAACGGGTAGTTAGGGCGTTATAATTTTGTAGGTTGTTTGTTCACCTCAGTTCATCATCGCCCAAAAACCTCCCATGGGTCTAACGGATTATAATCCTGGACAGATCTCCGGATAAAAAGTACACAGTATTCCCACTCCCCATTGAGCAAACACGTCGGGAATTTGTTAAAACGTTTGCGCTGAGAAAGGACTCGCTCTTTTGGAGGGGGCCATCTAGTTAAATTTAAGAAGTCTCACTAGTACAGCTTAAAAGGCGTCTAGATTTAGTATAGTCCCACATATGGCCGATGCTAAACAGAGGAAATTTCCGATTGGATCAATCAACTACATGGTTAGCCAAAGCCAAGATAACTGTATCAGGGATCCTCAGACTGGACCTTCGTTTCCCCGTACGACAAAGGCAGACTATGCCGGCCCACATTTGCATCGACAGATCGCATGCGTCAGCAACCGTAAAGCCATCACACCCTGGACCATAGATTGTTGGTACGGCGTCCCTAATCGAAAACGGTATTTCCTGGCTCGGCCACGAGCTAACTGAGCCAAGACATAGGAATCGTCGCACCGACGACCAAACCACCGATGTGGTGGCCTCGTAATCGATCGTTTATGGCTTTGGCATCCACCATCATTACATCACCACCACTGTCATCCGTCTCGTCTTCAGCATTAGCATTGTCATCGTCAACAGCTGCAAACCGTGTTGTGGATCGGACCAAGCCGCCTTGTTTTTTGTCCACAATGATGTTGAACTGATGAACGCAAATGAGTACGGTTGGTGATAGATTGTACAGTGATCGTAAAGCAGCTTTAAAAAGCTGTAAAAAGAAGGCTGGGGAGATGATGACTAAGTCCTGAACGGATTGGATCGATTTTGTGAACACCATTAGGTGCATGAGTAGGCCATTTCACCAACTCTTGACATATCTCGTTCCAGTCTCCCCATCCAAAAAGATACAGCAGCCGGCAACGCAAGTGGTTTTGTTGACTGTGTCCTTCACACTCCAAAAGAAGGCTGGGGAGATGATGACTAAGTCCTGAACGGATTGGATCGATTTTGTGAACACCATTAGGTGCATGAGTAGGCCATTTCACCAACTCTTGACATATCTCGTTCCAGTCTCCCCATCCAAAAAGATACAGCAGCCGGCAACGCAAGTGGTTTTGTTGACTGTGTCCTTCACACTCCACTGCCAGGTCAAAACCTGATCTTTCATAGCATGCCTTCGTCCCCCCCCCCCAAAAAAAAACCAAGCTACTTTTCATCAGCTCTTTTATCAGCAACCACAAAAAGGCCATTGGGTTGAACCTCACCAAACCATCGGCTGTGTTAGCACTGGCTCAAAAGCGGAAACGCTCTGACATCATAATTAACTACTTTGATAAACATTCCAACTATTTTCGCCCTCTGTGTATAGATTAGCCAAATGGTCATTCGCCATAAGGTTCCATCCACCTGTTAGTTTGGAAAAGATAAACTTCCAGTTTTGGACGTTTTTATCACCGATAGTATGAACGATACTGTCTCATTCTGTGTATTGGAAACCAAGTTAGGGTGGATATCTGAAACTTAGAACCTTCTGTCTAGTACAGCGTTGATCCACACACTATTCTATAGAGCCAGACATTGTTGCAAGTGACTATTCGATTAGGTACTGAGGCCAAACAGCGACCGCTAAATCGAAGAACCTCTCGCTTCGAGAGACGTTCAGCTGTCTCAAATTATGTTACCAAATGAGTGCTTGTGCTTAAACACTGGTACAGAATTTAGTCCCACGCCAATCCGTAATTGCAACAGATGCGTGAGAAGGTATGTAGACAGGCTATGTCACCACCGCTTACAATAATACTCACGTGAGTTTGATCTATGAGTCACTGCAGTTATTAATTCACCTAAAGATGTGATGAGCAGGGTGCTTGGAACCCGAGCAAAAGACTTCGCGCCCGAAAAATCCCGTACGCAGTCCGCCCTCCTCAACCCAAATCTGATCGAATCTAACTTATTGATCGTTAGACATTTAATTGACATCGAACTGATCGATAAAAGGCTTAAAGCGAACACGTTCAATACTGAGCAATCGGTTAGGTTTGTATTGTGGGCCTGGAAAGGCCTAATGGCAAATCTGAGGTTGCGTCGGTTTTATCGATTTTTTTACGCTGCCCTTGATTCATACAGATGCTGTGCAACGCACTGTAATGTATCTTCTATATACCGGCTTACATGTTATACCACGATTCATTGCTCTTACTCCCGTTCAAAATGACCCGTGGGTCACAATTTGATGTTGCACGGCTTATAGATTGGAGGAAGTATACCAGTTCACAAGGGTTGACTTAAGACTTGGGACCTGTTGCTCAGGTGTCACCTACAGGACGTCCTAGAGCTGACATTTTCCACAGACAGCCGGTAAACAAATCCCTGAGAGCTCACTCGGTGACTTTGGAAAGTCATTCTACCTGGAGGCGGAGCCTTTCTTAGAAGAAAGGGATCTTGTGGTATAGATTATGTTCCGGGCGGAGATAACAAACATGGAAGGATTGTTGGACTAGGTGCTGATGCTGTGATCAATTTATTGCCACAAAATCAACGAATAAATAAATTTTCTTTCCAGAGTGACAGAGTGACAAAAACAGAATTTACCTGTCGATTTGTATCCCTAATCTTCTATGTTTAGATGAAGAAAAAATCCAGAAGAAAACTTGGTTGCATTTCGCACAGATATTTGGACTTTGCGGGATTCGTTTCAATGAAGCGGGAAACCAACTGAACAAAACCACATTCGGCAATACACCCCAAGATTAGAAACCAGAAAGCCCAACGGTTGGTGTGTGCTTTTTCAGGGGGGAGGGCCACAATTCAAACCAGACCTTGAGAAAGTGCAAAGAAGCCGCAGAAACGCACAGCAGAGAAGCAATGTATTTGGTTTCTCTCGACTACAGTGATGTCATCCCAATAATTGAATTCAACCTACAAAACCCTCCCACCAGGAGTTATCAGAACTTCTGAGCGTGCCTTCACAGCAAACTTTGTGAGACACCTGATTAGCCTGTTGGGCTATTTTTTCGCTTGTTTTCAAAATGTTTTCTGGGGCAATCTCAAACTCTCCTTATCAGAAGCTATGACTCTATAAACAACGATTACCCGTAAAATATTGTACGCTCCCTATAAAAAGTTGTCTAAAAAAGAGTATCTGACTTTTCTCCTGGTTAGGATTTTACCAAGACGATCCTCCCAATACCCGCCTGGTTAAACCAGGGTCAAACACCAAGGACTTTCGTTTCGACAACTTGGGCTCTAATCGCCGCATGGGTACCCTCAAATTGGCTGCCGGGATCCTTCTTGATATGTTGTGTGCAAGCCGTTGCATACTGGCTGGTCAATGAGGTGAATATTAGCCAATTTCAGCGACAAGATGAGAAAAATGTTGTCGACCTAAGTGAGCTACCCCATGAGAAGTGCACAACTTGCCGGACGAGGACCATGTCATCCATGTGGACTTTCTTCAAGGGAGCATCTGCAGTGCTGGATAAACCTTGTCAAAGGAATGTCCAATCTTTGAGATCGATATCTTTGTTGTCACTTTAAAGTGAACTTCACGGGCCTGATATCATTATTTCTGAGGTTTGCTTGTTTCTATTTCATTTCGTCCTGATTCGAACAATCGCGTAAGTTAAAAGCATTACATACTACTGATGGAAACCAATGAAATCCTGCTTGACAATTCCAAACTATTAGATTCACCTCGGAAAATAGTTGCCACTCGAGTGTTTGGTTTTGCGATAAATTTAGGTAGTTCCCAGGTGGTGCCTCCAATACAACGTTCTGCAACAAAACTGTCCAAGAACAACGTTCTCAACAGATTCTGGTCATTGGTCTTTGACCTCGAAGATCGCTTCCCTTTCTACCGGCTCCTCTAGCGTTCGAGACGTTGTTCGTACATCTCAGTAGGTGGCGCATGCCTAATAACATTCAAATGGTTCAGCTGTGATGCCCTTTCGCTGTATGGCTACAGTGCAACTCGAAGGAAGGATTGAGATACTGCCAGATTACCCATGCCCACACAGCAGTAAGTGGTGGTTGCATTCGGACCAAACAACCGCCCGAAGCTGAATCGTGTTCACACGGAGAATGCAAGTAACATTGAAAAAGAGAAAGTCTAACCGAATGTCATCCAACTGTAACGTGTGACGCTTGCTGAGCTATTTTAATCGGATTGTAAACCTTTTGGAGACTTCCGTGTACACACCATGACTCAGTTCGTTTGGAATTGTTACATGACTTTTGGAATACATGTTCCCAAGTTTTTTTATTGGTGAACAAAATCATGACCTGCTTTCGGAAGTAGAGTCAATCCTAGGGAGAATAAACCATGGTCATTCTAGAGGGGAATGGCTAATCCGTTCAAAAGTAGGAAGTCAAAGTTCGCCCTGATCAATGAGCAAATCCATAGAATGGTTAAACGTGCACGATATTTGGCTGTTTCAGTTCCAACGATCCGAGCATTTCTTCCTGTCGCAGGTAATCTGCTTATTTCAAACCAAAGAGAGTAAGCACTGGACTCGGTTTTCGGTCTTATAAGAGCTCATCAACAGTGCAGATTCTTGGACAGTGCATATCCGGATTCGAACTCCGGACATGTGATATGCGAGGCGAGTGTCAACAGTAGACCACCACCAGTGCACAATGGAGACACGTCTGAACAGGAGAACGTGTACACCCTTGAGTAATGTGCTCATAGTGAATGAATATTATAGAGTCTGAAGTAGTATGAAAGGTCACCATAAAGTGTGAACGGAATCAAATGTCATGGAAAATGGAGTTTTTCAAGAACAGCGGAACTTGTTTATGTAAGCACAGCAGTTCATTGGACTACATCATATTGTTTCACATCCCCACTAAATGAGCCGAAGCTACCGTTTACAACCGTTAGTGAGTTTAAATACGGAACCAGTGGCTACGATGGGAATGACAAATAGTCTGAGTTCATTCGCCTATTACACTGACATACTGGAAAAGCGGCTAGTTCGGTGAGTCAGCAAGATGTTGATACTTTCCTTCTTACGCTGTCTACGACATCCTGCTGTAATGGCACACAAGTGCACTTTTCGACCGCGGAAAATACGGGAGCAACCAGTCACCCAGTCAACCACGTAGAACAGCCTATGACTCAATTGTATACCTGCCTCTCGAGAGGGAGGGGTCACCCAAATTCGCACAAAAACGCACCACCTAAACGGACAGTTGATACGTCTGCGTCTGTGGTTATGCTGTGTTGGCGTGCTGTATTGCACAGGCAGGCAATGTTTGCGAGATACACGCATGCGGGCGGCTGGGCTGCGGGTAGATGATAACGTGCAAGACAAGTCCAGTGTGGGACGCAGTTGGACTATTCGTCGTAAAACTTGCACCTCTCTCGAAATTCTGCACAAAGTCTCTACGACCGAGGATTGATAGGGTACCGTCACCCAAAACTTAAGAGATCTGTACAAATGGATCTCCAGAAACGTGTGCAAAACAAGGGGTTTCCTTCTACTACGTATCGTTCAGCTGTAACACCCTTCTGGTACCTAGTTGTCATGCCACCCGAACGAAGCACAAGGGCTGAGACACTCCTAGATTGCCAAAGCCTACACAGGAGCAGTCGAGATATAGGGGTTGGGTTCGAACCGCGGACCTTCCGGTCAGTAACTTCACGCTTTAGCCGCTAAGCCATCCCGACTGTCTTTACTGTGTATCGTGAGCGTAGTGTTTGTTCTACGATTCTCGCATCTCACTAATCCTTCGTCATTTTGAATTAGTTGGGTGAAACGTCATCAACTATTACGAATACAACTTTTGTTTTGTGCTCAACTGGGGTCATGCATATTTGTGACAGCAAAACCACGTATGCTTATAACCGGTCGGAACTTGGCACACGCGGCTGCGTCCAACGTACACCAGCATGACAGTACGTGGAAAAATTACATACAATGATCTTTTGCATTCACATTGCTGTTGTTTGAACAGTCCTCCTCCATTCCGTCGTTTCTGATAGTCGCTGGGCTTGTTCGTTGGACTGAGCTGAGGAATTTGGTTGGAACCGTTCCATTACCATCATCATCATCATCATCATCATCATCATCATCATCATCATCATCGACAGCATGACATCAGTGTTCAACACCGATGCTTCGCTGCCGTACAACCATGATTTATTTGAAAGCCTTATTGTGAAGAAAAAGAATAAAGATGGATGGGGAGGGGACTTATTGCTGCCTTACTACAATCATTCCGAGGTGCCTACACCTCCAAACACTCATTCAGGCAATCTGGATAGAAACTGACAACAAGATCGCCACTGACATCGGTTGGCAGCCATATCTTGCAGCGTCTCCAACCAGGCGCAGTGCGGATCACGCGGTCCCTATCCTGGAAGGCGAGTAGCAACGACAGAGATCGATTAATTCAGTTGTGTTCTGATCATGAACTGTTTATGGCAATCACGAACTTTCAACATAAACGTTCGCATCGCATAGCCTGGCGGCCACCAACTGCAAATCAACGATTAGGCATGCGCAACACATGTCCCAACCAACGCAGCTTCTGGTGCTGGACACATTCTTCAATGGAAGTACCGTTGCACAACCCAAAACTCGCTTTCTAACTGCCTCGTTACGGATTCGCCGACACCATCCCACACGAGCTATGGTTCTGAGACAACGATTGTCGAACACCTGAAGACGTCTCAGTTCCGCTGCTCGAACAGGCCAAGTCTCACAGCCATACAACAAAACAGCCCGCACTGTAGCTTGATACACACGTCCCTTGAGATTCAGGGACACACCACTGACGCCATAGGTGTCTCAAATTAGCAAACGCACCCGAGCCTTGCAGATTCGTGCATTTACCTCATCTGTCACACTACAATCAGAACTAATACAACTTCCAAGATATGTAAAACGCTCCACAACTTCCAGTGTCTCCCTGGATTGTAAGTGGCGTGTTCAGTGACTGCATGTCCAGGAGCATGACCTTACACTTTTTGGGTGCAAAGTGCATACCAAAGGACAGGATGACTTTGGTCAGTTCATCCAAAAACACCTGCGCCTTCTCCTCCTCTTCAAAGATGAGAACGATGTCATCTGCATATTCGATCGACAAGGTTTTTCACGAAGAACACCGGGTTTTGGAGACCTTCCAGCGTTCGTCTCATTATTTCATCGATCACGAAGTTAAACAGGAATGGGAGAGTGGGCATCGACGGACGCCACTTTGTGTACGGAAGCTTTTGGAGAGCTCGCCGTATACTCTCACACGTCCGAAGTCTTGGAATACAAAGAGCTTATTATGTTCACGAACTTCCGGGGCATTCCTTGGTGGGCAAGCGTGTCAAGCAGAACAGACCGGTCAACCGAGTCAAATGCGCCTTGGAAATCCAGGAATACTAGAATTGTGGGTCGCTTATACGTATGGCGTTGTTCTAGCACCTGACGAAGTGTGAAGATTTGGTCAACGCCCCTACCAGGCCGGAATCCCGCTTGCTGCTCTCGAGTCAGTGTCTCACGAGCCACCGTAAGGCGACGAAGCACAAGTGACGCCAACAGTCTCGTTACGACCGGGGTCAAGCTGATCCCCTGTGGTTGCCACACTCACTACGAGCCCTTTTGAAAATGGGCACTATCACCGACTCTCCCCAGTTGTCTGGGACAGACTCCTTTTCCCAGATGCAGGCAAACAGATCAGACAGCGTTGACTGAGGATTTCACCCCCATCTTTGAACAATGCGGGTGGGAGGTCATCCGGACCAGAGGCTCGGTGGCGCTTGAGAGAACATATGCAGTCATAAACCTCCGAGGCCGTAGGTGGTTCCACGTTCACCGTCCAGGGTTCTACGTCACCTGTGGGTTCCAGATGGGCCCAGCTGGTGGCCATGACAATTGTTGTTCGAAGTATTCGGCCCATCGGTCGAGGCGTTCTTCTTTATTCGAGATGGTCACTCCATTCCGATCCTTGATAGTTTCGCTCACAGGTGGTTTCCGGGACCGGTCGCACGGATCAACTGAAATAATCTTCGGGCATTACCGGATTTCTGGGCCTCTTCCATTTCTTCTTGGCTTTCTGTCCACCACACTTCGCGGTCGGCTTGCACACTCACCTTCACTTGACGTCTGATAATTCGTCGCACCAAGTTATGTTCCGGGCCGGCTGGGATATTTCTCCGAGATTTAAGCAGTGCCACCGTTCGGTCTGATATCCAGTGCTTGAGTGCGCCTGGTGGTGCCGTGCCACAGGCAAAGCTCCCAGCACTATGCAAAGAGGTGGCAATCTCGTCCCAGTATGCGTTCATCTGATGGTGGAGCATTTGGAAGAGACTCTAGAAGACGATTCTGCAAGTTCGTCTAACATCGGATCTGCCAGTCTCTCAGTTGCCAAGCGATTTGTCCGCACCTTACGCGGTCCTGGAAAACGTAGGGAGAAGCGACTCCGGACGAGTGCGTGGTCGGAATCCACAAATGTGTTCCAAAACGACCGGCAGTCAGTTGATCCAAATCTCCAGCAACCACCGATAATGAGCTTTAGCTCGCCGCAGCAGGGCATTCAGGGCGTCATAAAACCTGTCTTTGACGGTGTCGGAGCTACAGTCAGTTGGGGCGTACGCAGACACGATAAACAAACATCGATCAACATCCCGCTTGTGAGACTCCTTCACAGACGTTGCCAGACGAACCGCACAGAGGCGACTATCAACAGGTATCCAGTCAAGCAAGGATACTTCCGCCCGGTGACTTAGGACGATACCAACCCCTGCATCCAGCTGCAGCAGCCTCTGGATCACCAGAGGTGCGCAGCCGGAAGCGAGTGGAGACTGATGGGGCGGTTAGCTCAATCACTGTGCTTGCATCTTGAATTCTTGTTTCGAGACACAGCACACATCAATGCCAAGCGAGTCCAGTGTGAGAGCAAGAGCAGCTTGTTGTCCTGCTTGCTTCAGAGTGCGCACATTGAAGGCGGCCAGATAGACTGGGTGTCGAGGCTTGAAGAGTGATTTGGAGATACCTGAGGATGTCGGCGCCATGTGACGAGCAGATGCTGCACGCAAACCGATGCAAGACGAACGGAGTCATCAGTCCTAAGTGCTGGGCCTACAAGAGGGAGTTATTAATGGGGCGGGGAGGGGGAAGAAAAAGTATGTGAAAGAAAGAAGGGAGGCGTCAGCAGTAGCCTGTTTTCGCTTACCCGCCCTGTATGCAGCAAGTAAGGCGACCCGGCTGATGGCACCACGCGACGGCCGATGTGGCATGAGTTTATTGTATGTGTGCAGTTCATGGTTGTACGTGGGCTAGGATACTGTCAGGGCGCCCACACCTAGACAGGAGGACGATTAGGGTCCTCAACCAAAGCCTTTGGCTCAAAAGCCTAACCGCAAGGCAGCGGTGTTTGGCGGGAAATGCAAATGCATTACTGTTTCTACGGAACAATTCGCCACATGTTCCAACCCCCAACCTGGAGGACCAGGAGACTGTGTTCGTCAGACCTCTAGCCATTGACCAACCTGGTATGAGAGACTCTGTGAGTGTCGCAGGGACACCCAGTATAGCTCAATGGGTCGCTGAGGTGCGCAAACCGCCACACCACGGTAAGGTCCAGTCTCTTCGTGACGGGTTCCATTACCAGTCCGGATGTGTTGTGCACTGACGTGTGCTCATGTGTCGACATAGCCACTCCGGCTTACCGATGGTGACGGGGTATTCCTATAAACCCGTTAATTAACCTGTTCCTTGATTGGTTTATGTCTGGGCAACCTTGACCCTTACGTAATTGTCGGACACATCTGAGGAAGCTGTGTTCGCGCGCGCATTGTTACTACACCGTGTTATCATTTGTGCCGGGCAGTTTATCTTAGGATATTTGAAATCACCCCCGACACATTGTGTCCAGCTGAAAATGCCTCAAGATGACTGACGTGTAAATGCGGAATTTCACTCAACCACGGCTAGAGACCATGCGTGGTACAAACGTCACAACAATGTCCCCGAATAATAATCACGCAGAGTACACCCTGTGTGCGGTTTACGAATTGAGTCCAACAATCAATGACGCGTTGGCAGGCCTCTAGCCGCCTTTTGGCATAAGGACCTCAACTTTCTCATTATTAGTATTGCAGCAACCTTTAGAATTCGGGAAAAGCCATCTAATTCCCAGTGAATACCACAGGCAAGAAAGTCTCTTAAACTACGAATGGTGCTGAATGTTGCCCTTCTGTTGGCAGAGTGGATAGTGGTGCAAGTGCTCTCATTGAAAAGATCACATTTTCAACCTTTATTGTCATCTTTGATAACCTGCCACGGTTCAAACGTTAAACTTCATACCGAGCGCCTATAAGAATTCCGATAAGTAACAGGCTGTTGTTTTCTTTCAATGAAATTTCTTCACACTCGGCATGAGTTCGCAATACCTTCTGACGATATCAAATATCATTTGTTCTACTCCAAACACACTGGAATTGAGCAGCATACAAGCGAAAATTCTTACGCGCACGTGATGACACCTGAAACACATCAACAACGTTGATACACACACACGCTTAAAAATTCAATGAGCTATACATAAATTATGACACAGACTATTACACAAACCAGAAAGGTTATAAAAGTAAATGCCTTTCGAGACATGTCATGAGACATATCATGAAAATGAGTTGCGCATCATCGGATTTTAACAAATATCAAATAGCGAATGAGACAGATGGTGCGAATCGTACGAAAACGTATAAACGAATCAGAAGAGTGCGTTGTCAGTCCATGACAATTTGGTGATGATCTATCGATTTGTTCTCATGTGCTTCACAAACCATGCAAGTGGCTACTTAGCACAAAGTATAAATGCACACTACACTTGCAACTCGCGAGCGGGGATAAAGTGAGCAAGCAACCACGTGACTCTCACTTATCCACTAGATACAAGATATCAGTGAAATTCAGTGAAGAATCGACGACCATCTATCGTATCCCAGCTAATCAACAGAAAATGGTTCGGCAGGTGATTTTCAAGTCGAGTGAATCGACAACGATCAGACTGATGAAGTCGCCTTTCGGTACTAAGAACCGTGCAGCTCAGTCGACACGAATCCACTGGCTATTACGTGGGTAGTTAACTGGTCATTCAAACATTTGGAGACCATTTCTGTTTACACATTTGTTGGATTTCAGTTTATCGTCCTACGGGACTCAAGAAACATTGTTGAGAGAATTTGGTGACCGAACCCTATGTCTGAAACACCAAATCAAGATTTATACAGGCTGAATGAGGGTGTGCGTTCCAGGGACAATCTTTTTCTATGTTCCGTGGGAAAGGTAGATTAGCAATGCAGATCCATATTCGAGGTTATTTGGATAACGAGTAAGTTATCGTTTCAGCTCGTGGACACCAATAGACCAAAAGTGGCCATGGAATGACGCTTTGTGCGCCTCCGTTGTTGCTGTTTCGAGTAATCAGGTTGTCTTTATAAGCCGGTTTCACCCAATAAGCCATAACAGATTCAGGTATAACAGATCCGAGCCCCCATAGAAACTCAACAAACGGAAAAACGCACAACGTGATGACAAACGAAAAAGCCAATGTTTGGAAAGCAAAAATTACCGCTGTTCGTTGAATTTACGCCCTCGGACCAGGCGTACTCGTTGTTCTGACAAAGCCAGTTCCAAAATACGTGCAGTTCGAACCTTGCGACGCTCCTAAAATACGAACGAACAAACGGGTGGGTGGAGATTCTCGGTTTTACAAACATTTGTTTTGAACAAAGCAACGAGAAAGATCTTCAACCCTAGTGAAAATAACCGAATAAGATGAATTTGGTCAACCTATCTAATACAGACAACCACTCACTCGGTTCGGCTAGTTGACGGAAACGATGTAGATCAGAGTCGTCCTCCACGCTAACTGTTCTGTGAAACTATGCCGACCTCTTTTTATGATCATCATGATAAACAGCATTAACAACGCCAGACGACGGCGTCTTCATCATGTTCACCGTCGCCACCATGATCATTATCGTAGTCGTCATCATGATGACCACACTAGGGGGTGATCACCGCGTTTGTATGCATTCCCACTGAGTTTCACGAGGTAAACTAAACACATCACTGCTAGCCGTCGAAGTCAGCCACTATTCGAACCTCTACATATCATCCAGTTTATGTAAGAATATGATTTTTCACAGCTAACAGAGTGCATACTTGAAGACTATTCTGCCTTAACACCACATGGTATCCAAAAAATTGCAACTTTCGTCGAATTCCGGGTTCATTTTGCTCCAAGAAAAATAAACGCCAACAATTTTGTCTTTTTTTCAAACAAAACATCTGGAAATGGATCTGTTTACTCTAATCCAAACCTGAATGCAAGTGGCCTTCAGTGTTCTCACCAAAAAACGACCCTTTCGCTCCACTGATAGTGCCTGACCGCTCGTCAAAGACTCGGAGTTGTGAAAGCTCAGGCGCAAATTCACTGACCAGAACGGTTCGAACCAGACCTCATCATCCCGGCTACTCTTGTCTAGGCTTGGACAACTTGGCAGTATCTTAGTCTTCATGCTTTGTTCGGGTGGCACGGAAGCTATGTACCGAAAGGGTATTACAACTGAATTATTATCATTCCTTTTACCAACGGCTCCACATATTCCCGCAAAAGCTATGAAAGGCAAACCAATCATGAGGATGCAAGCGGATAATAACCACAGACATTTTTGAAAAAGCGATTTACCCTGTAGAAGCTAACCTATATCTGGTACTTGCAGGAGCATCAGCATATCGTTGCACAGTGTTTTGTGTGATAAATGAAAGTTCCGCAGTTCCAGCGTACTACTGACATCTCTCTCACCTGGTTTGTTTTACGAATTCCTGGTTGCGAGCCATGTGGGCGGAGGATCTGAGAGGTCTTCAGGTCTTTGACCATCGAAAGCTTAGAAGAGTTGGTGCTATCGGGCGGTGTTGAATAATTTGTAACGAGGTAATCAGGAAATGGATGTACGTTTGTGCAGTAGGTACCATATTCATTGAAAATATCCATCACTATCAACTGCGGTCACATGCTACGCATGCCGACTCATCGTTTGCCTAAACCAACGTTGTTCTCCAAACCTTCCTCAGAATGGCACGAACTGCCAGGTGGATAACCTGTGACTTGGCAGACGGATGTGGAAGAGATTACGAAGATTTGGGTGTTGTTGGTAATGTCCGTCTTCCAAGACGAGGTCGTCATGCCTGGACAGAAACAACTTAAGGGATGTCAGTGGCGTTGGTGCTGTTACTTTCTTTCCGGACTGACTGACCGAACGTATGGAATGCTTTTGGCAAGCTATTATCAGGTCCATTCCCATTCGTTTTTCTTCTAGTTCGCCGTATTAAATATAATTAAATAAACCTTGTGCTTGTGCGGTAGTGAAGCATTAGTGTTAACACTGATGTGTCCATCTCTGATGATACATGTTTGAAAAAACGGTAATATCTCAGCTCAGTTTTGTTTGACCCCCGGAACCAATGAACACACCTTGGGGGTTGGTGGTTGAGTCGACCGATGACCTTGGCAGTTTTGTTGTAAAATTCTCATCACCATTGGGTGTAACACAAACAGTACACTGCCGTTGAGCGAAGCGGAGTTGTGCGTTGAGTTTATACACATGCTTACGAGAGAGGTGACCTTCGCTTATGATTAGTTGCCTCGGTGGGTAATCTTATTGATTGGAAAACTAAGGTAGATCAATTACTTCACAACTATATCAATTACCCGGTGAATCATACAAACAGCTCCGTCCGAATTCTAGCAAAAATAACAATATAATTGGTAAGAAATGAAGGGAATCATTTGTACCGAACATTTGCAGCGGATAGCCAAGGAGAAGCTTGAAGAAAAGGATATCTCTGTAACAGAAACAACTAGGGCTAGAGCACCAAGCATGTATCTGAAATGACAGCAAGGACATTCCAAACACACAGAGTATCAATGGCCCACAAGCCGAGAGCAACCATGAAAAGTTTGATTTCAAAATTGAAGGACAAACACACAGCTAAAGTATAGAGAATGCAATCACGAACACAAGGTGGCTGTAACAGGGCGTGATCTGTGTTCTTTGGTTTCCGTAGTTAAAGGTCAGAAAGGCCATCATTCCAATAAGGAATGATGGCGCTGGCGCGTGAAGGCAACAAACATGCACATGAAGGAAGTTCTGAAATCATGGCAATCCACGGCGGTTTTATTCAACCAACATGTTGAAGAAGACCGGATCTAAGCATCAATACGAGCGTGAGATCAAGAATTCAATTGAATAACCGCCAACTATTAGATAAACCGATCACACAACAGAATCGACCGGGGGAATAGTCCGGCAAAGGTCAACGAGTGAAAAATCAGAGGTCAAAATCAAAAGCCATCTGAACATCGACCAATACGAACACAAGTAAGAAATCCAATCAGAGAGATGACTCACGGACGCAACCGATCATAATCGAAGGTCACTCCCTTCACACACCACTACCAGCGACGCACAACTATGCTCTGCCCTAATAATGTCACCTCGAAAGGCGATCAAACTTTTACCACAAGCTGACAAGCTCAGAAAACCGCCTCGCCATAACTGAACCACCTGAGTTACCAACATTATCCTCCATCGCTTTAACGAGCGTCCAGAACAAGTAAAGAAACACGCACAAAGTTTCATATTTGAGAGGTGTGCCACGAGAATATTTTGGAAATTCGAATGCCTTCTGGGCGCGGCATTTAACGCAGTCTGGAGTACCATGCGCTGTCCGACGAACCAAAGCACGTCCGGCTATTGAACCCGACAAAAGTTAGACCTTTTGAACAACCACATACAAGTTTCACCCATTATCATCGTCAGCGAGAGCATAACATCACTGTTGAACACCGTTGCTTCACTGCCGTACAACCATGATTTATTTGAAAGCCTTATTGTAAAGAGAAGAATAAAGGTGAACCGGGAAGGGACTTAGTGCTAGCTTACTACAATCATTCTGAAGCGCCTACACCTCGGGAAATTCATTCAGGTAATCTGGATAGAGACTGACAACGAGAAGGCCACTGCCATATCTTTCAGTGTCTCCAGCCACACGCAGCGAGGATCACGCGGTCCCCATACCGGAAGCTGAGAAGCACCCACACTACCCAAACCTTTCGTAATCTCCTTCATATTCCTCTTCCAGGTCAGGGGTTGGCCACCTCTCTGCTTACGCCACTCTGAATTGAGCATGGAAAACAGCAGTCTCTTCAGCAAACGACAGTTAGGCATGCGCAACACGTCCCAACCAACGCAGTTTCTGGTGCTGGACACATTCTTTAATGGAAGTAGCCGTTGCACAACCGGAAACTAGCATTCCAATCGCCTCGTTACGGATTGGCCGACACCAACCCACACGAGCTATGGTTCCGAGATAACGACTGTCGAACACTTGAAGACGTCTCAGTTCCGTTGCTCGAACAGGCCAAGTCTCACAGCGATACAACAAAACAGCCTGCAGTGCAGCTTGATACACACGTCTCTTGAGATTCAAGGATACACCACTCTGACGCCATAGGTGTCTCAAATTAGCAAACGCGACCCAGGCCTTGTAGATTCGTGCATTGACCTCATCTGTCACACTACAATCAGAACTAATACAGCTTCCAAGATACGTAAAACGCTCCACAACTTCATGTGCCTCTCCCTGGATGGTAAGTTGCACCCATTAGGCATTACAGCGCCCAAATTTAAGGCGGTCTGGACATAAGGTTCTACCTGATAATGATGAAATTTCCCGGTCGAACAATCATGGCCCTTACTTCAAGTACTCTAGTAATTCTGTAGGTCTTGTGGCGCGACGTACAAACATGCGTAGGTGTGGTTCATTGTAGTACATTGCGTACGTGATTCCACTTTAAAGCAAGTATAAACCCGAGACCATTTTCAATGGAACAGCACCAGCCTGAGATGCGGCACGGTTGGTTTTCTGAGCAGACGAGTAGCTTGTTGCAGATGCGGGAACAGTCTCGTATGAAACAGGTGAACATTGACCTACCAGTACAGCGTTGGAAGACGCAGGACTACTGCTTCGATCCGAATCATAAAAATTAGGACTGTACACTTTGACATCTATGGCGCTCACTTTCATTTGACTTAAGGCAGACGTTGTGTTGTTGGGCGAATAAACATGGGTCAGCATGCGAAGTGCTTCGTGAGGCAAAGGTCCATTGAAGCGAACAAGTGGTGAAAGATAACAGTGGTTGATTTTCATTTACATCCTTAGCGACTTCATGGAACTTCTGAAGTTGCATTCGGGCTGCAATAACGAATGAGTTCTAAACGATACATCACGAACTGCGTTTAAAAGTATGTTCGACACAAGGCAGATAGATTTGGGATCATTTTCGCTGCCTCCTAAATATCAAATCGATAATCCCTGAAATTCTGCGTTCAACAGGCATACCTCTGTAAGGATGAAAGGCGAAACCATAAAGTTGGGACTAAAATTTTCTATCGGATGTCAAAATACGTCCAAGCAATCGCGAAATGTGCTGTTTTTGTTGCGATATATCTAACTACTCATTTCTCAGGCTTAATGAGCTATCTTCAAAGACAGTGAAGTTTCCCGCGAATCGGAAAATGACGACCCATATTTACTCGGTGTCTAGCCAAATAACGGGTTCAAATTGACGAGAAAATCAATCAGTGGTTAGTGGTTTCGCGCATATACCAAGAAGCTGATACATCTTAACAGATAACACAAAACTTGGCAAAACAACGGACAAAAAATCCTATCGGTAGCCCAAGTTAAACGTCCTTCGACTGCTTCCATTCACCGTCATTCAGATGGCATGTGAATGATGCACACGCGAGAAGGGAAGGGCTAACGGAAATTGGGAGTGAACATTCAATACAAAACATAAGCACGGGCGGGTATATAGCTGACAAACGCGAGCGAGAACAGACTGCACGTCAAAGTGCACGTGAGTCATCACCATGGCGGTTAAAGACGGTGGTTATTCAGCGTTAAGAAGTAAATCTACATAGCCTGAAGAATCACGGTACGGGGGTTCAGACCAGAAAGTGCGAGTGAAATACCGAGAGAGAGTTGTATGGTCCACCTCATTTGTTCATTTGTGTCAAAGGTTAATTGAAAAGCGATTGTACTAATGCTAATTGCGTGCACTCATGAGGTCACCAGCACGTGTCACTACTATCAATCTATACTATGAAAATGATGCGGGTCGCACGTGACACATCCTGTAGCTCAGTGGTTCTCAACGCAAGATGCACCTTTCCCGTGCATCCACAACGTCCGTTGCTACCCCTGAGTTCTGCCGACTCGAAACGAAATGTCCCTACTAATGCTAACAGTAAAACAGAACAGCACTAATGGGGATTAGTGTCGCTAAATCATATGTGGATTGAATAAAGTCAGGAAAGACAATAAACCAGGGTTGTCTACGTCCAATTTTTTCCTACCGTTGTTGACAAACTGCCTATTGTCAGCGATGTAGGGAAACAGTAATGACGAAAAATGTAGCTCGTGTGTACGTATACCTTCTCCTAATGAAGTCGAGCGGACACGCTCGAACGTTATCTCACCTGTCTCAGCCACTAGCACACCGGTGTTCGCAGTCAGATGGTGTGTAAACCAGTGTTTGACGACGAGTCAGAATCAATAGAGCGGTGAGTAAATCTCATCGGATTAGAATGGTTGATACGTGCATTACGCATTTCCAACTACCGTCTAGCGAAGAATGTGGTTCCAAACAAGCGATGACGAGTCGCCCGGGACAGGCTAGGTGATTGGAGATGTGCCCGAGATTTGAGTTTGAAATTGTTTGAACGCACTGCACTTCTCCACTTTACCCAGGTAAGAAATCTTATCTCTTTCTGCGTTCTTGGAGCATGCCTCATGCTCCCACTGAGAGTGAGAAGTACTCTGTTAATCTGATGAACTTGCACTAGAAGTGAAATCCGTCCTAGGTTATGCAACGAAAAAACTAACACCACTGACCAGTCAAAAAGGTCCCGATCAATACATCCAGACATTTGAGTACTTAACATTGCCACTTGTTGCTTTGGATGGACGGATCCGATATGTGGTTCATGCCTATCACACCTAGAACTGGTTCGCCACGTTGAAGGTTGTGCTGGCCAACTTCTAGCCTTGACCGGTACTAGGTTGATACAATGCAAAGACGAGAGTCTATGACCCCAAAACGGATCTAGCGACTGTCCTGAAGCAAGACTAGTAAATTGACAGTCGTTGTAAGTGTGGAAAATTGATTATGAAACGAAAAACCAACGAGATATCACCGAATCCTTTACCGATGAGATCGTAACGTGGAGTGTTCTAGTAGTGTTTTCGCATCAAATTTTCAGTTCTGGGCCTTTTTACACCAACTAATTAAATCCGTATCTCACAAGATTCCGCGATTCATTCCCAATAGTTACAGTCGTTTGAATTCGTCCACTGGGGACACGGCAATGATGAAAAACACTCACAGTTCTCAGCCGAATCCCTCGTTTGTGATATGGTTGAGAGGAACTCGGAGACTGCGCCTATTTGATGAGCCCCAAAAAGGGCGAAACCGGTCGTGGGCTGTCGAAGAATTTTCAGTAACCTTATGAGTAGTGCATTACGTACACTTATAGTCTGGTCACTAGTATTAGTCTGGGGTGTGCCTGTCTCTAGGTTCATTTATTTTTTAACCAACCTCACTGCCTCAGTGCATTCCACTACAGAGTGTGTCCGCGACAGCCACTCCTCAACATGTGATCGAAATGCCCATGCTCTTCAAATTCGTCGCTGATGCGATCATAGAAGACTCACTATCAGCCTCTAATGCCTGTGGGGTCGAAGTGCTCCCGAGCCGTCCGCTCACAGATATCGAGTGTGCAGACGACATAGCTCTTCTTGGATCTGATGCCGTGGTAATGCAAACAACATTAAATAATCTAACTAATTCCGCCTCACGGTTCGGCATGCACTTCACACCTGCAAAGTGTAAAGCGCTACTGCAAGACTGGGTAGGCCCAAACCCTAGCCTCATGCTTGCGGGTGCACCGATTGGGGTAGTAGACAAATTTGTTTATCTTGGCAGCTGTATCAGTCCCGGAGGTCTCGAGAGAGATGATATTTCCATCCGAATTGGGAAGGCCAGAGCAGCTTTTGTGAGCCTGTGTCACCTGTGGCGTAGGCGTGGCATCAGCTTATCCGTCAAGGGTCGAGTTTACAATGCTGCGGTGCGCTTCGTATTACTATGCGAAACAGAAACCTGGTCGCTGCGCGCCGAGGACGTCAAAAACTTTCAGTGTTTGACCATCGACTTCTTCGGAGTATTGCCCGAATCTGGTTGGAACATCGGATCAGCAATGCTGAAGTACGTCGAATGGTATTCGGGAGAAACAACTCACCCTCGATAGATGAACTGATCACACTCCATAGGTTGCGCTGGCTTGGCCACGTGCTCCGTATACCAGTCGATCGACTTCCTCGAAGGGTTCTTTTCTCACAACCACGTGAAGCGTGGAAACGAGCCAGAGGCGGTCAAACAATGACTTGGCAGCGAAGTATAAAAGTCATTACCAGCAAACTCACCTGCGCTGGTCGTTGCCGTCTTCCTGGATGGGGACCCACGGACGGGCCACATCAATGGCTAGAGACATTGTCAGACATGGTGGCCCAGTCGCGCTCTCAATAGCGCTCGTGCATCCAATCTATTGCCTTCAGTGAATAGCTTCCTTCCCAATTCCCCCAGCTAACAGTCCACTGACAGTGCTGTATTTACGCACCAATTTATCAGCTCTCGCCTCCAATGCGCAGTTACCTACCTCACCTCCCCAAATCATCGGCGAACGAAACTGTGGCAGCTATTACCACTGTACGACAAGTACACGGTTCTTACAACTGAAAATGAGGATGATTGTAACTTACGCACCCAGTGGCCTGTTCCGGCTAGACGCGTGGGCGTGAGACACGACGAAATTCCGTTGGTGATTTGGAATTTTTCACAACAAACTGACGGCTCAGTGAATTCGGTTTTCAGCCCGAGAATCAAGCCCCCCCTTAAGTGGGTGGGTCCCACCCATTCAACCCCGCACTGACGATGTCACCTCGATTGGTGATGAAACGTTTGCAATCCAACTGCCACGCTCGGCGAACAGGCCACCAATCAATCAGCGCACCCGAGCTACCTATATTCCACAACATTGCCGAGCGAGAATGTGCTAAATCATGTGCCCTGCGTTAAGGAATGAAGCCATTCTAGATGACAGGTATCGGTAGCGACGGGGTGGTGGTGATGGTGCAGTGAAAGACCATTCGTGCAAGTATATCAGTGACAAGAGGAAAAGATGCCGTCAAAACGGATGGTCACAAACAAGAAGTCTACACTGCGCAGCTCTTAACAAAGGTCAACCAGTAAGTGAGTCCAAGTCGAACCATTCATGAGGTAGTCGAAGTGAGGGAATTGCTAAGTACTTCAGTGTGTCCTTTTTCAACCACCTAAACCACTAGCAGATCGAGTTCCTACATGCGCAGTTGAGTGATTGAGGTTAGTCGGCTAGTTACTCCCAAGTGGGCCGGTCGATTAGATCAATAAAAGAAGCCACAAAAATTAGTGATCCTCCGGGCACACACAAAGCATTGCACCGAAGATGTCCAAATCAAGGACACATTCACACACAGAATACCAGTATGAATTATTACTGAGCCGTTAGCAATAATATGGCGGTGATTTTGGATTTGTGTTGATTGATTTATTATTGATTGAATTATTACTTATTGATCAATAATATGGCGGTGATTTTGGGTTTGTGTCTATGATGTTGCGTAGCCTGCATATACCACCAGTGCTCAGTACCAGAATAACCGAGAACATGCCATCAGTGAACGAATGTCAATCGGCCGACGCATCAGCCGACCTTAAAATCAGCACACCTCTGGAATAAGCCTCAATTAGGACACAATAGGTCTACTCAGTTTGAAAAGGATTTCAGTGGAAACGAACCGCATTGTCACTCAGATCCTATTGTTTTTGCTATCCGCTCTCATTTCAACCAACACTTTCACAAGTTATTAAAAAACAAAGATGGCAAACAAATGAAGTCATAGGCAGCGAACACAAGCGGAAAATATATGGCCAATTTTGAGATGTTAAAACGGAATTCTACTGGACAACGGAGTCCGTAATATATTCCTCTAGTTTGACTCCCTCGTGAATGTGTAGGTGGGCGTCTGGAAGTTTTATGAGACCGGTTTAGGTTAATTATGAGGGAAACACACCTCAGTGGCACCCGTTCGTTGACCGATCGTTTGGAGACACCTCCTCATCGCCGAATGGTGGAGCTTGTTGCTTCACTTTGTCACTGCAACCATAAAAGACGTTTGTCGAAAGTAGTGTGACGCAACTGAAACTTGACTGTTCCCGCTTACACAGGTTTAACATATGACCTTACGTGTGCACCAGTCTCTCCCTCTCCCAATTACAGGTATCCCGGACGAGTCACTACGACCGCCGGACAGGAGGGATTAGCCTGCTTGTACACCCCCCCCCCGAGTGACCTTGGCCTGTTTTTCTGTACTTCACGTGACTTGTACCCGTTGTCCCGGTTTCAGTTTCGATGTCGAATATACGTGTGTCTGCAACGCGGTCGTTCTGCTTTTCTATCCGTGCATCGTGCTTGCTGTGCCTACACGTGCCGCTGTGCGTGAGTTAACCCTGTGTATCCGTTGCCTTCCAGCGTATTGAGTCGACTCGCCCACGCTACAGTAGCTTCTACTGGTCCTCTCCCTGCCCATATCTGTTAATCATTAACCTCGACTTTGCTCATTAAACCACCTCATCTATTCCACAGCTGAATTTTCAATGCTTCAGTCTAACACACTACTCATAAGGTTGCTGAAAACCCTTCCACAGCCCAGGGTGTCGCCCTTCTTGGTACTTATCAGGAAGGCGCATTCCCTCTAAAGCGTAAAGTTACTATTTACCTCAATCCGTCTAGGAGTCTGGATTTTTTCATGCTTGTTGTTGCCAAACCTGTCTATGACCACGAGTTTTCTCTTAACCTGCGATTCACATGAGTGAAATGTAAACAGGAAATTTGTGATAAGTTCTTTCAGATTGATCCCAGTGAAAGCGGAGAACTACTTGAAAGTATGTGATAACAGACACCCCATCCGCTTCGATAACGACAGTCATGCGACGCGTTGACACAATGTCGCCTATACATCCACGTTTACGGAGAGAAACAGAGGCAGTATCAAGGATTGAAAGTTAAGTGTGCAATGGCTGATGAATAGGGACCTATTTACCCTGGGGACCTCGACGTGTATTCTTTCAAGGAATATCTGTCTGACAGTCATCCCGGGAATACATGTACGGTCCTACACTGGATAAGGTGTGGTAGTACGCTAGCACTTAACGGGATTGACAACTGAAGCCGGTACCCCGATCGTAAAGAAGTGTAGGCAACGATTGTTGTGCTACAGTTATTAGGCTGGCTGATGGGCTCTGCATGTTCGCCCGCCGAACTAACCACCTCGAGTCCACATCGACGCCAAGGGCTTGCACACCACAATCGGTTCAGCGAAAACCGTCTGCGGTTCTCATGTGGTGCGTAGTCGTCTAGTGCTTTGACCAGAGCTGACTGATAAATCCGATTCGGATAACAGCCATCCATAGGAGAAACACAGCATACCCGTGTCTGTGCGGCTATCTTCCCTGAAAAGTCCCGAAGAGCGTTCGTTGCGGGCACCGCCGAAACGGTGTGTCAGCGAAGCCGGCTATCCAACGCTCAAAATCGTCTCCGAGTAGCAAGTGTAGCAATTTCCTACGCCCCAATTAGGGAAAGCGAAGCAAATAAACTGTTGCATCAGCACCAGGGACTATTAGAGGGAAAGAATACATGGATGTTAGAACTTCGTTTGTTCCCATTTGACAGAAGATACCTGGACACTTCTAACCGCGCAAAAACAAACCGCTGTGTAACAAGGTTCACTTCACAGACCACACAATCAGTACCCAGAAAATCGGAGCAATTTCAACCATTTCTCGCCAGTGAGTAGACGTCTCGAGTGTTACCATGAAGCATCCGTTTCTCATCGCTCACGTGCGTCATGCTTTTAAGCATAACGCAAACCCGTGATTCTTCAGGTACTAGCATCTGGTGATGTACCACTCAATCTTCCAGTAATTCAGCCGTACAGTATCTCTGAGATTGTTACCAGCCTGATATCTATGTGTAATGTTTCAAAGAAAGCCAGAAACGATAGGTTGGCCCCGGAAACTAAGTCATCTATAGTGAAGATCCGTAAAGCTCGTCTTTCTCTCACGCAAACATAAAACCCAATTAGAAGTTTATAACAGCGTAAGGAAAAGCGATGTTCCAGTCGAACAATAGGAATTCAGTTAGTTCTTGTAGTCCAGGTCAACCAGCACCGACAATCAAGCTCGGCACAGAATGAGGTGTTCACGATAATGACAACATAAATGTGATAAACCAGGGAAGGTCAATGAAACAAACGGTCACAGGTCACGTGGAATTCGAAAACCTCCCCCCTGAACAATGAGTATCAGCGATAAATTTGAAAGCACGTGATCAAATGAAACAAAACCTATACTACGCACTTTATGATACTAGTCTACAAGCAGGAAACATTTATAGCAATCACACTGAACGAATTTCTCTAATAGACGAGGTCAGAGATTAGAATGACATTGTCTGTGGGCGACCTCTCTTGAGTGAGCATGAATACCGCAGAAAGCGGCCACGGACCTTGCATGGAAGTGGACTTATTTTGAAACGTCTTCCTGTGAGAATCATCATTCAGCGCCAGCCATTCAATGATTCACGAACTACAACCGGATGTTAACGCAAGCCACGGTTTTTTCAGTGAGCAAGGCCGGTTTGTTTTAGCCACGTGAAGTGTGGAAACGAGCCAGAGGCGGTCAAACAATGACTTGACAGCGAAGCATAAAAGCCACTAACAGCAAACTCAGCTGCGCTGGTCACTGCCGTCTTCCTGGATGAGGACCCCGAGACGGGTCACATCAATGGTTAGAGACATTGTCAGACATGGCCCAATCGCGCCCTCAGTGGCGCTCATGCATCCAAGTTATTGCCTTCAATGCATAGCCCCTTCCCAATTCCCCGAATTAACAGCCCATTGACAGTGGTGCATTTACGCAGCTCGCGCCTCCAATGCGCAACTACTTACCTCACCTCCCAAAATCATCGGCGGATGAAACTGTGGCAGCTACAACCACTGTACGACAAGTACACGGTTTCTTACAGCTGATGATGATGATGAGTCAAAGCAATCGTAGCACATCGAGGAAACAACGATTGACCGAGCAAGCCACTACAGAGCCGATCGGATAATGGACTAATAGCAGTCAAGGTTATTCGAACAACCAGTATCGGGTTTCGAAAAATCGAGATCCCGCCGGACGGTTCAGAACACATGTGCGGTCGCTTTCTGGGGTCCTGATAAAGTGCCAGACATTAAATCAGCTGATTGCATAAACCCTGCTCATTTGATTCTCGCCAAACAGACAGCAGAACGAAGTCACAAGTAAAACTGACAGCATAGGCCAGCAGACAATACACACAACAAGAATGGAAAACATACCTCATAAGGATGCTGAAGAATCAAAATATTTGTCTGGATCGGCAAACGGGATTGAGGAAGCCATGGACACCAACAGGCAGAAGACAGTGGTCTCCTGTTTTTTTTAAGAAAAATAGGTAAATAACCGGGTAGGGCATGAAATTGTTCATTTACTAGTCAATCCCCTATTAACTCTCGAAAGAGAGAACTTACAGACAATTTTTACACATTGCGCGCTTTGGTTCTCGACTGGGTTCTGTCTCGACGGAACAGAGTTCTTCAAACGGCGCATCCATTGGGAACGAACATTATATACAAATCCGACGCGAAATTATCATCTGGAAGGCATAAATAACCAGAAAAAGACATTTCGAGATTAGATTAAAATGACACCTCTTCGAAATGTTAATTGAATTTGAGGTTTGTTATCAGCAGTAGTGAAAGGCCATTTGGTTAACAACAGAATGTGCAGGCAAGAATGTTTTTCTAGTGATCTCCAGACAGCGACAGCATCATTCATTACACAGCTTTCCGTCCTCCTTGCGAAACACGGCGCAAAAGTCCGGTGGTGTTATCTACTTGACAAAGGTAGATATTTTCGTTCGTATTCAACGAGTAAAGGACCGAGGATCTTAGAGGTTTCTCTCCTTGAGCCATGTTCAATGTGGGACGACTGAATGACCCATACGCTCTCAGAGTCATCCCTAGTTTGTTACACCATCAAGGAAACTGTGTTCGGATCCTAAATTTTCGGCCCAGTTCTATATATGATTAAGGTCAGTTACGTGTCTCCGACAGGCAATTGCACGTCATTCATCTCAGGGTTCAGCGGAGTCACTTATTTTGGCAAACCGCCATCCATAATGACACATTTAAGGCAGCCGTTCACTTACACAACTCCGACCGCGGGAACACAGCTGACTGGAAATTTGCACCCAGCGAGATCTGGAAGATATGACAAGCGTCGTCGGCCCGCCGACTGTCTGGAAGGGAATTTAAAAGCGGAACATATTAATAGTTAGATACAATGACAAGTGTTATGCACGAAAACATTCATGGAACTGTGTCATTCCATCTACTGCATAAATGCCCCCATCCGGGAAAATGCATGCCTCCAGCACCAGTCAGCCTCCTCTACCTGACTCAAAAACGAGTTTCCTGGCTGTTCTGTCCAACGTGAAAGTCTACCACCGCCCATACACAGGTGAATGAATCAGTGACAGCCAGAGTCGTCACAGCACTTACACGCACGATTCACAGTTGGTGATGAGTCCACAACTGTTCACGACGTACGCATGACCCGCTCATGTGGCACTACTACCAACTTTCTTCATAACGTTGCAGTTCAATTCTGTCAATTTTCGGACCTCTATCCAGTTATCTGTTCGACCAAGTGCAAAACCACTGTACCATTTGCTTCAAGATGACATAAAGGCCTAAGTAAATCACAATAACAAACCTGGCATGCTTATAACGACGCTGACGTAATGATTGGTCATTCTCCTGGACATGCAGTCACTGAACACGCCACTTACAATCCAGGAGAGGCACATGAAGTTGTGGAGCATTTTACATATCTTGGAATTTGTATTGTTTCTGATTGTGTTGTAACAGATGAGGTAAATGCACGAATCTACAAGGCTCGGGTCGCGTTTGCTAATTTGAGACACCTATGGCGTCAGAGTGGTGTATCCCTGGATCTCAAGGGACGCGTGTATCAAGCTACAGTGCGGGCTGTTTTGTTGTATGGCTGTGAGACTTGGCCTGTTCCATAAGCGGAACTGAAACGTCTTCAGGTGTTCGACAATCGTTGTCTCAGAACCATAGCTCGTGTGGGATGGTGTCGGCGAATCCGTAACGAGGCAATTAGAAAGAGAGTTTTGGGTTGTGCAACGGGTACTTCCATTGAAGAATGTGTCCAGCACCAGAAGCTGCGTTGGTTGGGACATATGTTGCGCATGCCTAACCGTCGTTTGCCGATGAGAGTGCTGTTTTCCATGCCCAATTCAGAGTGGCGTAAGCAGAGAGGTGGCCAACCCTTGACCTGGCAGAAGGGTATGAAAGAAATTACGAAACGCTTGGGTGCTGTCGGTGCTACTCGCCTTCCAGGATGGGGACCGCGTGATCCCCAGTGCGCCTGGTTGGAGACACTGCAAGATATGGCTGCCAACCGATGTCAGTGGCGATCTTGTTGTCAGTTTCTATCCAGATTGCCTGAATGAGTGTTTGGAGGTGTAGGCAATTCGGAATGATTGTAGTAAGACAGCAGTAGTTTCCCTCCCCGTCCATCTTTATCCTTTTCTTCACAATAAGGCTTTCAAATAAACCATGGTTGTACGGCAGCGAAGCATCGGTGTTGAACACTGATGTCATGCTGTCGATGATGATTGGTTAAACGGAGTGAGTAAGGTCAATGACAAAAGTGGTCGAAAAACGGAGGGTGTTCCATTGTTTCACTACTGTTTTTGAAAGTAGTAGTCTCAAAACAGACACTTAAAGGGATCCTCTGAAGCCGGCTCGATAAACCCTAGAAAAAATGAGAGTTGTTCAAAAATACATGCTGCTCGCAGTTGGTTTCCATCTGTAATCCGACGCATACTGGAAAAGTTATGAAAATCGCCCGCAAAAGAATGCGAAAATGATCGGAACAGTTCTACGCCCAATAGAGATCACCATATGGGCCTGACCAGGATGAATACTTATGCGGGAGTGTGGTTTGCGACAACTGACTCTGAGTTAGATGGCTAATTTTCGAAAGTGTTATCTGTTTGCATTTGAAAGTACTTTCTATCTGAGGACAAACAACCTGCTACTAGCAGCCAAAATATCAGTTCTTTCTCGATATATCATTAATTGAGGCGGTTGTCGAATAATCCGGTGTCCAATGGACATTCGAACAATTGGATTGATCTTTGTCAGATCGCCTTGACAAGCAAAAAACATCATACAAAAAATTGATAAACTAGTCAACTGACGTCAAATTGTTGGGAGAGCACGCCTTTACGAGCGTATTCACAGTCCGCACCATTTGAATGGCAAGAACATAAAACAGGCAAAATGTAGGTGTGGTAATCGACTTTCACTTCTCAAAAGTATGTGCTGCCGAACGGTAAACTCAAGACTCGAATTTGGGTGGAACTGATCTGAAAAGTTTGTGAGCAGGTCATTTTCCTGCTTGCTTTATCAGAATAACCGAGCTGCATTTTGCACAGCGAAGGAGCCTACTTAATCGCCTGTCAATGAGTAGAGCAGCATACGTCCGCAGCAAACTACTGCTGGGAGCATCTAAGCACCCGTAGCCCACTAAAGGTGAACTGATGGTGAAATACACCCATTTGCATACAAATTTGGTATTGCGAAAGACTCACCTGGAACCCAGCTGAATCTCTCGTGCATGATGTTTTTAATGAACTGAATGTGCTGCACAAGACCGCCTCGTGTTCGTTGGCACGACATGTATACATGTATAGACGTAATACACTACTGATAGGGTTTCTGAAAATTCTTCCACAGCCCACGACTCGTTATGCTCTTTTTGGGGCTCATCAAGTAGATGAAGTCCCCGATTTCCAATCAACCTTTTTTTTACCCGAATCACACGAAAGTGACTAATTGATGGTGTTTAAACCTGAGGCGACATCAAGCAAATCAGCTTACCAATACCTTAGAGCGCTCATAGTTTCGGCTAGGACAATTAGACCAACCACATTGAGTCCATGGTCAAAAAAGTCTCGAAAACGCCCTTATATTGAGGAATATCAGTAACAGACTAGCGTGCCAACAGCATAAGCCGGTTAATAAATATTGTGGTCACAGTCTTATGAAACGCGGTTGACGACACCCAAGCCTCAACAGCCGGACCAGTCGTTGATCCTCCCAGTTCAGGATAGCGGTCAGATGGCCACATGGTTTCAGAGCCCAACTGATGCAGTAAGCCGTTCAGTCGCAGGTGGGTAGAATATTCGCGCCAAGACGCGAAGCGATACTTAACTGTGTACTTTACTCGATTCTTGCAGCAAGCACCAGCAGAGACGATTAGCTTCTTTGAGTAGGTGTCTTTGAAGCAAAGGTGCCATTAAGCTCAGTCGGTTATTCTATATCAGGCTACCGTTCACCTTCCCGTTTTGTAAGTTACCTACGTTCCCTCGTGCAAGCTGATATCGCAGCACGAACAAATAAGGTGACTTTTAAACGAAGTCTTCTGTGTAGTCAAGCGTAGATACCCCGAATAACGGAACAAACTAAGGTCGAATATGTGTAGCCTGTTAACTTATTGAGCAAGCAAGTTGTCTGGATAAAAATTTTTGAGAATACTCAGTTGTGATATGAAATTTGATGTTGTATAGCGCTTGGAGTTTATACCAGGATTATCGTAAGAATATTGTCGAATCCAGATTGGGAAGGCCAGAGTAGCTTTTGTGAACCTGCGTCACCTGTGGCGCAGGCGTGACATCAGCTTATCCGTCAAGGGTCGAGTTTACAATGCTGCGGTGCGCTCCATATTGGTATGCGGATCAGAAACCTGGCCGCTGCGCACCTAGGGCGTCAAAAGACTTTCAGTGTTCGACCATCGATGTCTTCAGAGCATTGCCCGAGTCTGCTGGGAACACCGGATCAGCAATGCTGAAATAAGTCGAATGGTATTCGGAAGGGAAACTCATCCTCGATAGAAGAATTGATCACACTGCATAGGTTGCGCTGGCTTGGCCACGTGCTGCCTATGCCAGTTGACCAACATCCTCGAAGGGTTCTTTTCTCACAACCACGTGAAGCGTGGAAACGAGCCAGAGGTGATCAAACACTGACTTGGCAGCGAAGCATAAAAGCCACTACCAGCAAACTCAGCTGCGCTGGTCATTGCCGTCTTCCTGGATGGGTACCCCGAGACGGGTCACATCAGCGGTTAGAGACATTGTCAGACATGGCCCAGTCGCGCCCTCAATGGCACTCGTGCATCCAAGTTATTGCCTTCAGTGCATAGCTCCCTTCCCAAGCCCCCCACTCAAAAATCCACTGACAGTCGTTTGATTTCCGTACCAACAAACTGAACATGCCTTAGCCTCCAAGGCCTGGTTGTATGTTCCACACTTCCAGTTTACGGTGATTGAAACTGTAGCATCTGGAACCAAAGTGCCTATGGTACACGGTTTATAGCTGATAAATTGATTAACACATAAATCTACTGAACCTTCGTAAGCGAATTTCATGTGACTGTAGCGCATAAAGCGTCATTCATAACATTATCTTTTTCGGATTTTTTCGGATACCCTAGTGATTGTGAAAACGAAATTAAAAATACTGACCACTAAGCTCATACGAACATTGGTAGCTCAGGTGGATCAACTGACTGCTGATCACGTGAGCGTGATCTGCTCGCTGAGCTTGGTGATTGGCTTACAGAAGTTCCGAAACCATACGAAAAAGCATCGTCAGTGCGTGGTTGACGATGGCTCTCTGATGGCAACGAAACATCTGTAAGCTGACTGTCAAGCTCGGAAAGCAAACAAAACTAGCACAAAAGCAACAGTCAAAGAGCGACCATTCGACTTTTAACTTAGGTATCAGTAAACCACTTTGTTGCCAACCACCTGTACGAGATGCGCGAAATGCTATTCGAAATACGCTGGGCAAATGATCTAAACAAACACGCTCAAAACCCACAGCGATCGTCATTATTACTAACCAAGGGCACCTCTTAGATAGAGTACACCTACTGAGTAACGTTCGGTTTTTGGCTATCGATCATATCTGACGCTAGACGTCATCTGAGAGTAATGGATACTCGGTCCTTGCATTAAAAGAATAACCACCAATCACTCAGTACACGAAAAAGCGTTAACACGTGTGAGTCAGCGTTGCCTTGGGTTGGCAAGTTCGGATGCTGGCTTACACAAACTCAGAAATGGGCATTCACAAGTTTGTTGAGAAAGTGCAAGATCAAAAATGGTTATCGGTGGCTTTCATGCCAATCCAAGTAGATATGTATTACGAAAAAAGCGCGGTATCAAGAGAGCTCGGACAACGCCACTTTCGATAAGACAGAGATACGGATAAAAAATAATCATCCAGCTGTAGCACCCTTTCTGTACCTAGCTGCCATGCCACCCGAAAGAAGCATGAGAGCTGAGATACTGCCAGCCTGTCCAAGCCTAGATAGGAACAGTCTAGATGCCGGGGTTGGGTCCGAAACACAGACCTTTCGGACGTTCGCACCCTAACCACTGACCTATCTCGAACTCCTCCGTTCGGATGTGCGACCCGTATATTAAATCCTGCGACTGAAAAACACGGAGTGGGGAAAAGACCATTGGATGAACCGTAGAGATGTCCAAGAAACCGATTTGAATAGGAAATCACCACATGAAGGTTTTGACGGAATGATGTGTTTCTAAGTGGCAAGGATGGTTTGGTGGAATTATGCAGCACAAAGTCACAGTCAAGATGGAACCTGGCTGGGTTTTACGAATCCTGCGAATATGGTGTACGGGGGCCTATTAATAAAATAATAATAATCGTTCGGCTGTCACACCTCTTCGGTGCATAGCCGTTACGTAACCTGAAGAAAACACGAGGGCTGAGACACTGCCAGGTTACCCAATCATAGACAAGAGTCCAAATGAAGATGTTGAGGTTGAATCATGCGTTAGTTTTAGATGACGTATCCGTAAGCTGATCAGGGTTGTCTAGAACACATTGCTCAATGCTAAGAACGACGAAGATGCCTAAAGCTTCGAATGATACTAACTGAACTCGGGAACTTCACATTTTAGGACTGATGCCACTTTTAAATGAAAACAACGGTTGTATTACACTTTCCGAGCCAAATGGATGCAAAAAACCCAATTGCTCAAGTTAGAACTACACTTCCCTATAGATGGAAGATGCTATAACGAGCAAGAATTGAGAACACGCGTTCAGATTGGTAAGGGTTTTGATCAAACAAAGCAATCAAACCCGGTACTTATATGTCTGAAGCGGAAGTCCGGTAAAGGACGAAAAAACGCCATTTTCTGCGCCCCAAATCAATGGGCTTTCTGATGTACGCTAAGCTGGCGACACAAGAAGCCGAAGACGATAACAGTCGAGCATCCGGAACATCTATCTTTGATCAGTTCGAAGCAACGCTGACCCTTCCATTTATCTTGTCCATGTTTATTGGATTTGGTAGCACCTCAGCCATCGCTTTTCCTTGAGATTGCATGGCATCAATTCGCCGAAAGGGCGCTACACACAGGTAGTTGTTTAGCCGGGATACCTAGTGAAAGTGAGTGCGCCATCGTATCGTTAGACGAATTATGGCAATAAAATTGGAACAAAATTGGAAACTGCGGACAGTCGCAGTCAAATTTCTACAAAAACATAGGCCTATTGTATTTGACATTGAGCTGGACAAACAGTGCTCAACTGGGAGAATCCATATTGAAGGGCCAGTAAACAGGTCACCAGATCTTACCAATGAATAACTTCGCTCTGGAATCTACAGCTATGCAACTCGTAGCTAACGGGAAAAAAGCAAAAGCAACTGGACAGCAATACACCAGTGACATACTGGTGCCTCGCCATCACAAACCGAAAAAAAACTGTTACCAAAAAGGGTCCTGGCGCTAAACTATCACAAGCACTCTGAGGTGCCTAAGACTCCAAACGTCCACCAATTGTAGACAGAAACTGAAGACACGAACCCCACTGACATTGACTCAGTAGCTATACCCTGGAAGGCCGAGCACACCAACAACACCTAAAAGTTTCACAATGTTCCGCCTCCAAGTCATAAACTACGAAGGATCCACGCTTACGCTATACGCATTGAGCCATTCAGCTGTGCATTGAAGTCCAGCATCAAGCACTCCTATGGTAATGCCAAAGACAATGCTGATCACAAGAGCAACTCATCTGACGCTAAATGCACTAGAGGAATGACCACAGGATTCTCAGAAACGCACACTCAAATTGATTGAAAATATTCTATTCGTACGCATACTCCGGATCTTAAACCCTCAGAAACGCACACTCAAATTGATTTGAAAATATGCTATTCGTACGCATACTCCGGATCTTAAACAAATAACGCTGGTCGATTAAAAGGTATAAAGATGGACGATTAATATTGACTCGTAAGTGAACCATAGGTCCCAAAATACCGATTAGGTCAAGCAAACAGTTTAGGTCATTTCGTGATGGATTTTACCCATTCTGGATTTTAAAGATGGCGCATAAAAGCAAACCCACCGTTAGATGATGGTTTGAGGTCCAAACGGGCAGGCACCAGATTCGACCCACGGAGCAGTGTGAGCACGTCCTTAAGTGTTTGCATCTACTTACACAGCAATCAGTAGTGCGAAATAAAATGAAATGGAGGTTCCCACGCTCATGTCTGACACGTTTCTGCGAACAACCAGTTAATTGACCGACAAAACGAAACCAAACGGTGCAAGTAGCCATGTAAACAGAGAGGCTCTGAAGGCTCACGGTATGTGGGCTTCACCCACTCCTGTAGCTGGCACAACACCCGAATATGGAAACAGCACAGTATAAAGACGCTATTGAAACAGGATGCCGTAATTCTGAAGGGCGGCATCTGGACGCCCGTGAGCCGCTATCACAGAGACATCGCGGAGATTATTCCTATCACGATGAAAATTTGGGGCCCAAGAGACAATTTGTTCGGCCTGCAATGTGTCTGCTCAATGGCGTTGGCATCAGCGTACCATCACACTGCAGAGCAGACAAAAAGCCATGCCGTAAGGAGTTTGCGGCTTACACGAGGCAGTAAACCCCGATACAATTGGCCCCACCTTCTCAAGAGAAACGAGTCAATGAAGCAAATTACTGTGGCACACCATAGTGTCCCGCAAGCTATTCTGTATACATCTCACTATAACAAAAGCCGACTACTGCGACGAACGTTCGCACACACCTTGGGAATAAAGCTGGCTCTGATGCGTAGACAATGTATCAGTGCTTCACTCGATGACATTGTGTCAGTAACAACTGCTGATTCAGTACACCCTATGGTCAGCTTCGGGTGTCCAACTGTAACGGTTCTAGTTGTTTATGGGACACTTCGAAAATACGTCGCGTCATCCGACACAGGAAGTGCATCAGTATACATTCTGTATGGATATGTTTGGCGTGGTGATCGACATTCGACAAACACAAGATCCGCTGGACTATTCATACTCATAGTGAATGCACAGATAGCAAGGTAGGTGCCTTTGACTTTCTATGTATTAAGCCTCTAAGGAATAATGACAGGATGCTACCCCACTTGAACTGGATGAAAGGATTCTGTCTAGTGTAGTGTAATAAAACTAAGTCCATCTACTCTGAGATGTCGTCGAACGAAGCTCGGGCGACGTCAACCGTACCGCAGGACAATGATCATTCCAGCCAACTCATTGCACTGTACAGAACAGACAAATCGCTACACTGCTGTGATTATATCTCTAAGGGAGACACGAACCAGAAAGGAATACGGCACGGGTTGTAGAGCCGACGCAAGACAGACGCTACGAGTTCTGAAATCAAGGTTTCAAACTTAAAAAGTTTCGACGAAGCAGGAATTCACCAATACAAAAGACTTGAATGCCATCGTCAGATTGTCTTGCCATGGTACAGCCAAGAGCGCCGTCAGGCTGTGTATACGCATCCCAGTCGAACTTGGGTCCGCTATATGCCAGCTTGCCCATAGACCTGTTGGTTAGTTTGTTTCAGCCCTCCTATTAGCGTTGTACGTAGACAGACTACAACGTGAGGCAAAATTTTACGTGATCAGGTTGCTTGTTGGATTCTTGAAATGTTCGGGACAGAACCGATACGCAATGTACTGAGCATGCGAATCAAAAGTACTTTTGAAGCAATGCAGCTGAATCCAGTCAGTTGTTAACTCTGTAGACACTACACGAAACAGCACCTGGACGTTGGTTGAGGGATCAATATAGAGGGGCAAACAAATGAGATCTCCCGGCCACGACATCATGGATGAAGAAGCACTGAGTAGTCAATTGTCTACACGCCTCAGAAAGTCCGGCTATAGAATCACAAGTATTCTTGCCTAAATCCAGATAACCTGACGGCATCCGTAGGCATACTTCCTACAGGTTGGTTGACAGTTATGCGTCAAAAGATAGCCGGAACCGAGTATTTCGTAGCATTGATTCGTGGTCCAATCAACACTTCAGAGGTTTGTATCGGTAGCGGACTTTTTGCCAAGCCGTCCCGTAATATCCAAACATCAGTGAATGACCCGAAGTAAAATAGACTGGGGCAGTGAACTAATGACCTTCACGACAAAATACCGACCAGGAGGCAAGACACCGTCAAGTAATATGCACACGCAGACAAAAAAGAAGCATTGATGGGAATACATAGAACAACGCTTGTTTTTTTTACAACGTGAGCTCAAGAGAAATGCGTACAATGCCTAGTGATTACACATTTTCAAACCAGATGCAATGGGAAGTAACCGACTGGGAAAGAAGGAAAAAGTTAGGAATACCCGACAAAAAGCGACAACAAATAGGAGGAAGAGACGCAAGTTTTAATTGGGAGCTAATTCAGTTGCACAGGAGCTCGGGTCATCCTCCGTTGTCAAACTGGTTTCCGTGGTGGCTTGAGGAGGAGATATAGGCGTGCCAGCACTCTCATCTGGGAAACAATCAGCACCGCTTCCTGAGTCGATAAGAGCTATTGTCTCAGAGTCGTCCGGTTTGATTTCTGCATCATCCACTTCGTTCACAATTGCAGGTTCCGGGACAGGCTGCATACCATCTCGTTCTACGGAGGCAGGCGTTGGAAGTGGTGAGCCTTCTTTCAAAGCAATCCCGACGTTTTGTCCAGATGGTACGATATTGACAGAGTCTGGAGCGAAAGCAGCAGAACGAACATCCTTTGGCTGTTGTTCCGTATGTTGACCTTGGGAACTGGAGCCTGCTGACGAATAGGCTGCACCAGGCCAGGAAACATCAGCTGATTGTCCATCTTGCGGGTGATGTTGAACCAATTGAGTTGGAGTTGGTGAAACATGTCCACCACCATGCGTGGGTGGGTAGCTCACTGAAGGCGAGGGAGACGTCGTTGCTATTTGAGGGCCAGGTGATACCTGCACGGTAGCCAGAGGGTTAGGACCCGGAGGGCGATGATCCACACTGACAGATGGTGCAGAACCAGGCAATGTGCTATAGGCTGGGTGTTGAGGGACGGAGGACGGCGCCTGACTGGGCGTATACTGAGCATGAGGGGACTGTGTCACGGTATAGGATCCCTGTGGTGGTGGTGGTGGTGGTGGTGGTATATAATTCGGGGGATGAGACTGCTGAGGATGTGGTTGCTGTTGCTGTTGTGCAAGCGCTTGTTGTTGCTGTTGTTGCTGTAACTGAATTGCTTGTTGTTGTTGATGGACCAAAGCCCTGGCACGGTTTTCCATGGTCTTAATGACTTCCATGTGGAACATTTGACGTTCCTGAAGAAGCTGTTGACGCATTTGTTCGATCATCTCATATTCATGTTCCATGATGGCTTCCAGCTCCTGAAAGCAAGAAAGCAAGAAGGTTGAGGTCAGAACGTGGACAAAATTAGGGCATGAACAAAATCAGGAATCTCATTTTGTAGAAAAATCCATTAATGAAACTAATCTCTATGCTTTCATTCTTCGTCTGAGGTGACAGTCAGTTGAGCAAACGCCGATCTGGGGTACAGGACCTTAATTTCGTTTGGGAACGTTCACTGCACTTATCGCTTTGAGAGGAAGCGATTAACTTAGAAATAAAAACCTTATCCTCAGACCAATCAATGAAGAACACCAAAGCAAAAAGTGTCCTGCCAACCGTAGAGAAGTGACTCATTAAAACATCTACTGCTGGCACTAAGGTCACCAGACATGAAGAGGAACAGGCAGTGATCAGGAGACCGGCCCTCACAACATACACTGTCCCTACTCCAGAAGACTGATGAATGCAGTCTAGCCAACCTGTTCGAGTGAACGCAACCCACATCTGAGTTCTCAAACAAACAGAAAGCAATTCGATACACCAACGGTGACTCGCCGCATTCGGGCACGCCACAGGGTGTTTAGACCTAGTGGTTGACGAAAACATAGGTAGTTCAGTACCGAAAGCAAAGCTTGTTCAGGTTTGAGGTAATCCGTTTTTTTTCACTAAAAAAACGATCATACTTCATTTCAGCTGTGTCAGGAAGTCTGTGACAGCTGAGTATTGAGTTCGCATGACTGTTTCTCTCCTCGTCCACACACACATAAATGTCAGAAACATTTGAGCGAACACTCATTGTTTTCCTGAGGTAGTTCGGTCACGGCCTAAAAATATAAAGGCACATGATGGGTATCTTCCAGACAGACTGTGTTCTCAGTGAACTCAACACGGTGGGAGATTAATTAGGTGGTTGTTTAAGAGAATGAGTAGTTTAGTGATCCTCGCAGTGGTCTGCCAGGTGAGGGACCGATTACGCACCAGTAAACGTACACGCAAAACCAACGCGATATTACTTCTTAGTATGCAACTGTGAAATTACACATAAAAGCGAACCCTAAAAACCGAGTGGATGAAGTTCATTTGTTGTTCAATGGAACAGAATGCAATCATAAGGGCCTCACAAGATTATTCCTTCCAGGCAAATGAGCTGTCTAATTAAGTATACTTATTAAAACAGCCCTGACGAGTAGGTGTGGTTGTGTAGACTATCGCAAAAGCACGGGGCGGATAATAATGAATGGACGCATACAACTCGATACGTTGCAGGAAGGATCAACATAGCCATCGGCCTCACAAATACAAACAGATAGGTTCACTCTGTTTTAGACCCTATCTTTCGGTGGTCTTGCCATGGTCCCAGAGGGAGAAAGCTCGGTGTTGAGCAGAAGAATCCAAAATCGAAAAACAAAATGGGCTGAAATGTTCAACTGAAATAATTGACTGGGGTCTTTTCTCGACAAAACTGCTCATAAGGTTGACGAAAACTCTTCGACAGCAGCACAGTCAGCTGAAGAACATCACAGACTAAAGATTCAATTGAGTCTGTCGTCAACACCACGAAGGAAGTTTGCACATGAGCATGGGCATGTGATAGGTATGTTTTGTTAAACAGATGTAGATGCCAATGAAGTAGAGTCATATATCGATTCAAGTGCCTGTAGAAAAGAGAAAACCACTTCTATGCGTTAAGTAATGGTGAATACCCAGCATGCATCTCGGGCAAGAAGTGCGCATAATCTAAGTCCCTGCCGGTTATCACAACTTGCCAACTATAGCCATCTCCTCAATGAGAGGATCATCCGGAGAAACTGACCATAAGGGAGTAAGAGACAAGCGTCATGTCAAAACCACATTTCACATGACACTTAGGGTCGAACGTCGTTAATTTTACAAGAAACTAGCAGTTTTTGGACTTTATGCTCCAACGGACAAAAGAGTTTCTTTTGAATGTCTCAAACGAAGGGGACAAAGAGCCCCAAAGGTCCAGTGAACAACGTGGCGTGTAAAGTGAAAAATACATATTAGTTTTATGGTGAAAAATAGAAGTCTTTTATCATTATCATCACAACCACTATCATCAAAGCTGATAGAAATATACCAGTAACATATTAGCACGTAACAGCCATAAGATTGTTTTGTAACACGTTGTTACGCCATCACTTGTTACCACGAAGGTAATGTTCGCAGTGTTTGTGCATAGCTTGAACCTGCTCTTTCCAAATAACATCCACTGAGGAAATATGAGCCTGGAGCATAACGCTCCGGTGATAATGATTGCGAAAATTTTGAAAAGGTCAGTAAATTCACATAATGTTTGGCTAGAAGTTCCTCTAGCTACCCATTTTCAATATACCTGCATTTGTTTAAGCTTGATATCCAGTTTCTTCAGCTGAGTTTCCACAAGCTGAGCGACCAGGCCTTTGATCCGTTTCTCTTCAACACTGGCAAGGTGACGTGCTTTGGTTGCTGCCGCGGCCAGTGCACAGGCTGCGGCTGTGCCTAGACTATCAGGATTCGATGGTAGACAGCTTTGGGCCTGAGACTTGCCGGTGTTCAGTTCGTCTTCCGGTGATGTTGTGTCTGAAGCTGTTTCCACCGGGGTGGCGGACGACTGTTTAGGCTCCTCAGTAGAGACATCCATTGGCTCCGTTGATTCCGTAGGTCCAATTGCTGCTGACGAGCTGGATTCCTCAGCTGCGGTCTCCTCGGGCTTTTCCTCAGATGGAGCTGTGTTAACACTTGATTCGGACTCCAAAGATTCGACCTTGATGGTTTCGGGTCCCTTCGTTGCCTCATCTTCAAGCTTTTCTCCTGGTGCACTGTCATCCTGGTGTGGCTGGAAGTGACATATTATGAGGGATTATCGTGTTGTATGGAACACCAAACATCGTATACATTAACACTCGTTTGTTTACCTTTTAACAGTAAAACGCAGACAACTAGCAAAGCGACCTAAATTACCTTTATACCATAGAATTAGGAAGCAGAAAGGCTGTCGATTGGGCAAATGAAGTGGGTCTGGAAACAGTGGCAAACTGATCGGTAATCCAAGTCCACTTGTCTAGTGATTCTGATAGTCTAATCAAACCAGTATGGTTCGCACGCCTGTTACAAATTGTGTCTAAAGCAAGCTACAAAGAAGTGGCATGTTTTGAACCAGAAATATGAATGCCAGTCCATTTTCATCCTGAAATCGATGTTCCGAATCACACAATCACGAAGGTGAGGAAGAGGAACGTTCATAAGAGCTCAGCCATGGATATCGAATCCTTGAGAACCCACATCCTATCATTTTCATCAGATAAAGGGAATTCCATTGGCCGAACAAAGTATATCTATATCTAGTGAAAGGAACAGAAGGGTTGCGGTGTGTGCCCACTGAGATAACAACAGGTGAACAAGTAGCGGACTAGCAGCCGATGGTACCTGCAACATCGGTGCAGGTACATGTGTTGCAACAGACCAGGTGAATCACGAAAGCCCCAGTAAGAACCGACGCAAACATAAACACGCACCCCTCACCTCAGGGGTACTATGTTCCAAACAGATAGCTACACTACTGGAAGCAATTCGTCCAGGGATGCACAAGGTTTTTAGCCCTACACTGCAAAACCCTAGCAAGTAAAGAACGAAAAGCGGAGCGCCTTTGCATTCATGAATTTCCCACAAACAACTCAATCCTACCGCGTCGGACTACGATTGCCTGAGATCATCATTGCACGTTCTAATTTAGTTACTTCATCGTCGTTCGCAACATCAACTGACCTTTGTCCTCCACGTCCGTCGAAAGACCAGATTCCCGAAAAGTTTCAAGGTAACTCACTATCATCAAAAGATATCTTGGGTCTAGTAGTCCGAAAGAACACCTACCACCAAGAATTCACGAACACACGCAATTTAATACATTACAACAAACAGCTCGAAAGGGTTTCTTCCGGGTCAGGCTGGGCCTACTTGAGAAAATACCGGGGGTACGAAGAGAGGAAAAGCTGATAAGAAAAGATATGCGGAAGAAGAGACTTTTTTGAAATAGGAAGGGCCACAATACTAACCTGAACTTTTTCTTCTGGCTCCAGCACAGACTCAGGCGGCTTTTCAACTTCTTCTGGGATAGATTTCTTCTCCTGTTGCTCTAGTGATTTACCGCTGCCTACTTCATCCAAACCGAACTTGGCCGGGTCCACAGGTTGACCGAGTCGTACAGCTGCTTCAACGCGGGCCTTGTGTTCCTGGAGCAGTCCAGCAGGGACTTCATCGCGCATCTTCGCGTACTCCGTCAGCGCTGCCTGTGCAGCTGCAGCGGCAACACGTGGATCGACAGCCGCGGCCAAGAATGCTACCGTCGCCAGAATAGGATTCGCAGCTTTGGAGAACGGTGGGACCGGGTGACTAGCGTTGGCCAATGACGTAAGGTTGATTAGGGGATCAGAACCCTCCAAATAGGCATCTTCAATCGGAAGGCGTAGGAAGTGCAAGATGCATTCTTCTTGCGTACGGCTACCCACATGTTCGGCCACCTGGTAATACGAGAACAGTTGTCGGATTAGAAAACCTTACAGCTTCAGTGGACCCTCTTCACAGAGACAAACCCTCGAGAAAAACCACTTTGGCCAGTCTCTTGAAGTCCTCATTGAATTTTAGAATTGTGTAGGAAAAAGTTACTTAGATCGGAACACTGAGAAGGTTTGCAAGAAAATGTGTAGTCAAGATTTCCACTAAAAGACAGTGAAAATAGATAAGGTCAACCTACATGACATGCACTCAGGTGCTCTGGCTTTCCTGAGCATGTCTGTTGTAGGTTCTGAAGACAGTCGTCTATGAAAAATGCGAACCAAACGATATAGTGCAAACCCATGGGGTAATTCTTCCTAGGTGCAGTAACGTGCATTGTATATCGACAAAATATGGATAAGATCAGCCATCGCGTGCATTAGGTATGGCGTTCAACTTCATTTCGGCTGACTGACAAAGGTACAATTAGAACTTCACATGTTATGCTACACAAAGCGTACCTACGAACGGCCCAATTAACATTAAGGGGTTAAACACCCAGCGCGAAAACGAAGCTTCATGTGGCTACGATCCTCGCGATCCCACAAGCTGTGGACGGAGAATAATTAATTAGTTTGCAACGTTTGGCAGAGACTTATTTTCATTCAACTAATAATCCCTTTGAGTCCAATGGAAAATTACCATCAATAACCAAGAGTAAATGGGATCGATCAGAAGTGAGTAGCTACGGAACTGTCGCCATCGAGGAGAATCAGCAACCGTTATCAAGAGAAAACGACTTGGCAATCATGGGTCTTTATACGAAGCACTTTCAATCCTAAGTACGGCAAAACTTAGTTTCGAGGGAACAATTGTCCCATTGGCTCCCTTCAAAGAAAACTGTCTCGCAATGAGATCACCTCTGGTTGACCCCTTCGGGGAAGAAAAACTGCGTAAACGGGACATCATAAAAAAGGAGGCTGGGAGATTTCGTACCCAATGTAGACAAGCAATTGTCGGTCAACATATTATAAACGTGGAAGAAAATCTAAGGAAAAAATCGTTCAGCTATAACACCCTTCCGGTGCGTAGCTGCCTTGCCACCAGGAAGTACGATGGCTGGGATACTGCCAGGTTGCCCAAGCCTAGACAGGGGGAGTCGAGAGGCAGAGGTTGGGTTCGAACCACGGACCCTTCGGTCAGTAAATTCGCGCTCTAACCACTTGAGCCATATTGCACGTGTCTTCAAGTGAAGGCACTATCCAACCGGTTGCAAGGGCAACTGTCGTCTCCTCCGATAGAAGGGGATATACAAGCGGTTGGAATACTGAAGACGACGACCCAATAGCGTGTTCAGCAGTGCACCAGAGCTACCACCTTCAGTGTGCAACCATCCACGACGTCCAGCATCAAATAAAGAACAATTGTATCCCCAAGCTATTGCTTATTGTAATCAATGTCGGGATGGTACCCTGATACAGTACTCTCTCTCTCTCTACCTAACCGTCAAGGTAACGACATCCTCGACAATACGATCTGAAACCACAAACACTGTTTGCAAAATTTCAGTTTATTCGTCCTCCCTCCTGCCCTAAATGCGTTCGACTTCACTGATGTCATGCCAGGCAGGGATTACCACACAAGACTTACGGTTGAGGTGTACCGAAACTGTGTCCCACTGTAGGGTAGTTCCAGCTATTGCAACTGCTTTCTCACTGATTAAGGGAGGGAGGACCACCACGTACTGAACTTAAGTTTGTAACGGTTAATTACCAAAGTCAGACCGCTGCAATCCGTGGCATCAATGAAGCCTACTCAAGATCCCGAAGCAGAAGATATTCGCAGTAATATAGTAAGGAAACAGTCCGTGGAGCCGATAGTTGCAAGATGAAAACGACTGATATTTCAGTCGGCGGGTTATGCGGACAGCCACGTAATATAAAGGTGATAGGTCTGATACCTGGGCGCCAAACACTAATTGATTGGGTCATTATTTCCAGTAGATGGTTACAGCAATTACGAAGGCAGTTTAAATGAATCTACTGAGCCGAATAGTCAACCGCCTCGTTGATGTCTGGTTCCGCTCCACATGAGCTGACAAAGAATGTATCGAAATTCCTCTGAGTTTCGTTAGTTTACACTATCCAGCAGCATCGTGTGAATCCTGCGCTCCTGACAATTCATAACTGCTTGTTTATGCTACACTTAAAAAGGCAATATCGTTGGAAAACACAGTCACGTAGACAAAACTACGAAAACTAACGTGGGGAAAAACAATTCATAGAGTTGGTTATAAGCGCACCTTATTCCAGTCATCGCGGTAGAGTTCGAGAGCCTCCAAGAGAAGCAGAGTCTCCTGATCGGTCCAACCACCTTGCGATGCACCCTTAAGTAGGGTTGCGTTGGTCCCTACATTCGCTGCCGACACATCCGCAGCAGCTGCGGGTTTGCTTGTGTCTGTGGAGCCTTGACTGCCCAACGCACGGGCGGCATTGGCTGGTGAGTTCAAATACTGGTCAGCTCGTAGACAAGGATCACCAACACTAGCGGGAGGTTTGGTTGTGACGGACAGTGCAGTAATTGGCGCAGCTGAATTGCTCAAAGCCGAAGTGGATACAGCAGCTGTTGTGGCCGCCATTGTTTGGCCTTCACTCGTCTATACCGAAAAAACGAAACAAGTAGATACAAACCAATAAGATAGAAAAAGGGAGTATTCTAAGTCAAGTAATGTTCGCATATCCTGGTCTCTTTTCCAGCCCTCATACGACCAGAAAATTTGACACAAATGAAAGACCGTAGGAAAGGTCTAAAAATATCAATGAACATCGCCGTGAATAATGGTTTCCACTTCTGCAACCAAAATGCGATCCAGCCAGTTGGCATGCACTTTAATGGTCAGAAAGCCTGTGATTTGCGGCTCATTACCGACTTCCTGGGTGTCTACGTCCATGCAATCATGAAGTGGTAGTATTACACCTTAGGTTAAGTAACAAATACGTTAAGGAAGATTTGGCTTGATACGTCCAGAATACAAACATTAACCAAGTTTTTTCGAGGTTCAAATACCTGTCAAGCTGTTCAGTTTACAAGGTGTAATTCAATGTAAAGCTACGAAGGCTTCCGACCTTGAACCATAGCTGTCAACGTCAGCTCCGAGTAGTGTGAACTGAACAGTGCATTGTTGCATGAATTTGAAACGCATTCCGTTTTCTGTGATGATCAGCCAAAACTGTACGTACGTGAACAACAACTCTACTGAATATTCCAAAGTCTAAAAATCGACTTGTACTCACGCTTTTCCAAAAATGTGACTTCGAGTTCCGGACATCCGGATGAGAAAATCCATTATGGCGATATGCTTTTGTGACCAAACAACTCATATCGAATTCCCAGTCATGGAATTTGAAGGGCGGATTATGATTCGGTCGAACTCAGCATTGCGGCCTTAAAATCACCACATTTTGATTGTTAAGAGGATTCATCGGATTTGCAAGCAAAGTACCTGAGCTCATTGAGGGACGGAGTCGACCATACTGCACTGAATCGCAAGCTACAATCAATCTGTGATGGATGTAAGCCAAGCAAGTCCACTTTTTAATTTGTGTAACAACCCAATAGGTAGTAGGCTGGAGTGTCTCTAGTCGTACTGTTTATAGTGTCTCCTGTCCGAAAGAGGGGAACGACGCCGGTTATTTAGTTTCTGCCATTCCACTATCGTCTCTCATGTTTTTCTTTTAGACAGCCCGCACTTCCGACTGATATCTGGAATGACTGAAAATTTATTTATTTCGACTTAGTGCAGAATGACCGGAAGTGGAAATAAACGAAGGAATTTACCCTCGTCTTCCAGGTAAACGAAGAAATCGGAAACAAACCAACGTCCTCCCTTTCCGTGGATTACTGTGGAAACGTCAGGAGGGTTACGTGCTAGTGTGTTCTCGGGTCCAATTGTTTGCGTCAGGCGACAATGGTGATTACTCTCTATTCGAGAAACAACTTGCGATTTCACGTTCCAGACCGGTTTTCTGTGATCAGAGGCCTTTCAGTATGTTTGCAATTGGGCTGTGTTTGTACCATTTTAGTGAAATCCCCTGGATGTGTGGTCATAGCGGCGTGCCTCAGGAAGTTATGACCTACAGATTGATTTTCAGGTGTCCAGTAAGGGGAATAAAACTGATGAGCTTTCGGGGACTAGGTTTACCTGATAAGCCTCAAGAGGGATAAACCCGATAGTATGTTGTACGGAGTTTTCACCGACTTTATGAATGACACTGGAACCTACCAACTGACTCGTGGTTAAAGTACAAAAATTGACCAATCTGGATTCCTGCACGCCGAAAAACTGTGAATTCAGGGTTATCCTATGCTTTGATAAAAATATCTGTTAATAACTTCTTGTCGATGGATCTACTCTGTGTGTTTATTCTAACAAGAACCAAAGCCAGGAAGAAAAGTGGTTGAATATTCCCATACTGGCCTTCTTCGGTACATTGCAAAACAAGTCGACTGACAAACATCGGTATTTGGTGAAGAATATCCTACACGTATGAAGAAGTGTATTAACCAATTCCCAATGACCTGCATTTCTAATTCGCACAACAGTTATTCGCCCAGGCGTCAAACTCTTAACACCGTATGACCCAACCAATCCCTCGAGTGTGGTTTCCCCTTCAGACGTCTGTTGATGGTGGTGGTTCCTGAATCGGTGAAAACAGCACGCCGTTTACCCTAAGCAAACAGTGGCGGAAAGCCATCCCGTGGCTGTTTGATCCTTAAATAGCATCAACGTTCACTAGATGGTGAATGACATAAAATACGGTTTGTTTGTTTCCAACCAAACATAAGTGGGTGTCTAGCTACACCGCCTTCGTTCACTCAAAAATCCTATTTAGTGTGCGACCTGAAGAATCTCGTCGAAAGTCTGGCAAATGAATGGAAGATAACAAGCACTATGAAGGGGCCTAAGGACCCTCCAGTAGCAGTTGTACACATCGGCAATGATGGGAAACCTGGAGACAAGAGACCTGATCCTTATCTGTGAGAATACCACACTCGACCAGGCTGCGACATTCTTTCAAGTCCACTGACATTAATAAACGACATGAACCTTGACGATCAAACCCGAATTGCTCCAACTGCCTATTCGTCGAAAGTGGGAAAACTCGGAAGCATCGAGTTTTCACAGCAACGTGGAGTACAAAACTAAATCGTTGAAATCGAGGTTAATAAAACTTAAAAAGCTTCGACAATGAAGTGTCGAATACAAAAAGTCACCACTATCATTGACAGTAAGATAGGAAAGTAATTGTTGTTGTTTGTCAGGTTTATGGGAAGGCCAAACACGAAAGACGGTTAGACTGAAAATTGTGGCGAATGAAGCTGAACACTTACCTGAGCATCCGTCTTTGAAACTCCATTAACGGATAATCCCGGTTCTGAATTTTCCTTGCCCACTGCATTCACATTCGGTTTGTTAAGGTCAGACGTATCTCCGACTGCAGTGGACGGCTGTCCTGCGACACCGGTAGTATTAGCCAGTGCAGCCTGATTCTGTGCACCGACGGGCTGTAGTCCACTTGCACTGTCGGCCAGGACGTGGAAGTGTGCAGTGCTAGGCGGTCCGAGACTTGCGGCCACGGCTAGACGAGCAGCTTCCGCAGCACCGCCAAGAGCTCCGCCACTCAGACCGGTTGCTGCAGCCAGAGGTGCTGTTACTTGGTAGTTTATCAGGCCCCATTGCTCCAGGAAGGCATGCACCCGTAAGATGGCACAAACATCACCGGTGAGATTACGCCGACAAGCAGTGAACGTGAGGTATTCCTGAAAAGAGCACGAATATAGTGTTTGTCGGATTGATTACAAATATTAAAACCTAGACACTAAGCTGATATCCACTGCAAGCAAAAAAAACAGTTGACTCACACGGATAAGGAAAAGCTCACCTGAGGATTCAGTCGGTAGGTGTCCACCATAAAATTACGATAGGCCAGATATACCTCCGGTGTTTTGCTCTTATTCTGACCATTGAAAAACTCGGGTAAGGCGCGCCGTTCGATGCCATGAATTGCATTATAGTCAAACCAAGCGGAATATGAAGGAATCACTATACAGTGAGCTTGTTCAGTCACACTGAGATCTGTGTGAGCCCCACCACCTGCTGGACCGGGGTGACGGGTCTCGTCAACATTCACAGCTGGGGTGCCATCAACTGCAAAATCGGAAACAAGAATAGAGCGAATATAGCTTAACATAGCTTAAACATAGCTTAAACCAATCAAATCACCCAATTGCAAAACTCAGCTTACCATTGATCCCTGCAGCATGCACATCATTGATCCCATCAATTCCATCGCCAGTGTCTTCATCGTCCAAGTCAAATAATATCGACTTTCCACCAGTAACGTCACCCGTAATCGGGCCCACTCGGTTAGGTCGGGAACTACCCGAGACAACCTGCGCGTTACTGTTTGCCGACACCGCAGTCACTCGGTGTGTTGGTTCTGGATCTTCAAAGTCTTTGGATAGGTCATTCTCTTCTGGAATCGCGTCTGACGGGACCGTCTGGCAGGATGCCTCATCTTCGTCCTGAAAACGAAAGCCGAAATAGCAATGAATGCAAGGGGAAACGGGGAACAAGTTTTTTTCTAATGAAATAGTCCAACTCATGAACACAAGAAAAAATACTCACCAAGCCAGAATAGATTATCAATTTGGTCTTGGGGAAACGGCAGATGGATACGGATGTGAGAATGAAGCTCGATTTTATGAACACAACAGCTACAAAATAAACCAATTCCGATCATTGAAAACTGGACAAATACAATTCAACCTGTTATAAGTGAAACAAAGTTGCGTTGAAACAGGTATGTGTATGTGGCCTGTACGAGGCACGATTGAAGGTATGCTATGCGAATGCAGAATAGACCGACACAAGTGCATCGCAAAGGGCCAGGCAATCGGCTACCATGAAACGACAAGGGCTTACTGAATATATGTGTTGGTCATTCCAAATGACTACGAAACAGGTGTACACCACCGTCCGGAGACCGCGCCACCACTAACAAATGTCGGCGTGGAACATAAATTCTTACCTACGGTAACTTGCCGTATGCCAACCACGTCTCAACTGAGCAAGCTGCACACAGTAGTCCTTACAAGAGAGGCCTTGCGAGGAGAGGGTACAACGTTCGCTGCCGGTTGACACTTAGTGTGAGACGACCCTCCCGTTCAGAAGGGTTCTACTATTATTTCCTCAGTGTGAGTTCTCCTACACGGGGTTACCGGAATGCGTTCATATAAAATGTGTACGACCATAAAATCGGGGAAATACCAACCATTAAGACACCCTGAGTGAAGGAAGTCCACCTGTGGTAATGCCAATCGACGCCCACGACCAGTGCAAACCTTATTTACAAAATTTAACTGGATACAGTCTTCTGGGGTATACCCTAAAGTGCACTTGTCAGTTTTTCAGTGTAGGTGACTTGGATAAGGCGTGAGGAACCGTCAGTCATTCAAAAAAAATCGTTCAGCTGTAGCACCCTTTCGGTGCCTAGCTGCCATGCCACCCGAAGGAAGCACGAGGGCTGGGATACTGCCAGGTTGTTCAAGCCTAGACAGGGGAAGTCGAAAGGCAGAGGCAGGGTTCGAACCACGGACCTTCCGGTCAGTAAATTCGCGCTCTAACCGCTGAGCTATCTCTCGTCATTCAGCCTAAAAACCATGTACAGAAGAACGGTGGTTCCAGCTGTTACAGCCTCACTCACCAAGGGTGAGAATAATAATAATAATCGCCCGCCTGTAACATTTTTTCGGTGCCTAGCTGCCATGCCGTCGGAAGCATGAAGGCCGGGATACTGCCAGGTTGCCCAAGCCTAGACGGAGGAAGCCGATATGTAGAGGCCGAGTTCGAACCACGGACCTTCCGGTCAGTAAATTCGCGCCCTAACTACTGAGTTGCCCGAGGAGAATAGGGGAATAACACACGTGTTGGAGGCTATGGCCCAATCTGTGCATTGGCTACAAATGGATCTGTTTGTCTAGTGTGTTAGGAAGTGAGAGCTAGGCAGTAAAAGCAATAGCTTTGATGTAGGATCACCATTGGCTGCATAACACTACCATATCTCCTACCATTGGTTTGCCTCGTCCCTCGGTCCCCAACCGACGAGATGGTGGTTAGCAATACGACTCAGTTGACTTTCATGCTTCGTTTTCAAGCCATGGATTGACAGCCCCAGACTCGTCTCCATCAGACACAAGGCTGGGCGAAGACAGCTCTACGAGGTGAACGGTGCCCTGACATCCGAAGTTCTTGGTTAAACCAGCGTAACCTGCGGACTGTCACCAGTCAGACTACCGGGGTAGAGTGAATTTCCCCGAAAACCATCTGGCATACTTCAACAATAACGATCTGATGGTCTTACCAGACCCCCGAGGTATTTCAGAGGTACCGAGAGTCAAACACAGAGGGACACGCAGTGGTCACGTCTCCGATCCGTAAAGTAGGACAGATCGGACTGCAGCACTGTACACTCTACCCTTGACAATCAAGCTGACGTCACGTCGGCGGTACAAATGCAGCAGGTTGGCAAACGCTGTCTTGGTCTTCTCAATTCGAGAAGACTTCGTTTTTAACCAGTCCACGAGTGAGTGACAGTACGGTAGTAGGAACGAACAGCGATAGGACTCGTTTTAGGCACATATCAGGACTGTATCGGAGGCACGGGCTTTACGACGCCAAAGTGCAAACGATTTTCATGATAGTTCTCCAGAAATCAAGATAGGTCGACTCCTTATTTTATGCAGAATAACTCCACCGAAATGGATGGACGGCTTGCCTTGAGATTTTCACTAATCACATACGGACGTAAACGAACCTAACCGATCGAAGACCCAATATCAGGAAATTATAAAAACCCACGAACAATCAAAGGAAGTAAGCCCCGGGTTCGCATAAAATACAACCACGAAAATGGCGACAAGCTCACTTCTTTTCGCACTTTTCTGTGGCCGCTGTGACCGGCCGAGAGACGACCACTTCTTTCACCCGAAATTGATGAACCAGGACGCCGCTTCTTGTGAGAACCAATCGTAAAGGTGGGGTCAGAAACAGAAGGCGAAGGTGAACGGCGTCTCTTCTTTTTCGAATTCGATTCGATAGGTGCTGGTGTGTTTGTAACTCCAGCTGATGAGTACTGAGAAGTGGATGATTGCAAACTGTTGCTGCTTCCGGAAGTGCAGGCCACAGCTGCAGCGGCAGCAGCAAATTCATCAGCTAAAATGCATACAGGTCAAGCATTGGGAACGTGATGTTTTCTGATCGTTCAGAGGATGTCGAGCGGAAGATTTAAGAAGAAAACTTTTCAGGAAGTTAGCCAGAGGATTACAACCTAGGATTCATGGACAAGCGTCAATATATGCGTTGACAGAAACCAGAGCATACCATTGTTTTCAAGAATGTGACAATTCCTCTGTCCACGCACCAAAGATGCGACCAGAGTGACCACAGTAATAATCGAGTGTGAGACCGACCCTTCCCTCCCCAATTGGGTTAGCAGATCACCAAAGGTTTGTTCAAAAAGGAAAAACCAAAGAGAACATCCTATACTTATAGACACACATCAGAAGTTAAACTGAAAAGTCCAAGTTAAAAACTATCTGCACCGTCATGAATTTGTTTAACCGAGGTAAAGTTTCCTACGCAAAATTATCAACCATGGAATACACTGGACGTACGTGAATAGGTAGTCCTCGGACGAAGAGAACTTGTGGAAGTCAGGAAGTCCTCCTCAACCATCCAATCATTGTAGTCGCTCGAATACAACAGCCAACGCGCGTCGACATCCCAAGGTCGGCCAGGCTCTGGCTGGGGAGCCGGTTCAACTTCGCAGGGCCACTCCATCTGAAGACCTAAGAAAAGATTCCACCAAATTATCCTCCGACTATACCAAGAACTTTGAAATTACTAATGGAAAAATGCAGAAGGCATAGGCAGTTCTACCCCCCTCTCCAAGATAATGCCCTGAAGTGGCAAAGCATCCAAAAAATGAAATGGGTCTGTAACACTGCGAGGAACGACGTGTTCCTCGTCCCCATAAGAATGAGTTCAGGAAAATAAATTCTCTCAATTCTTTATTTGAAAAGCTGAAATATGTCGTAAATATGTCGTAGACTGTATACCAATGAGTGTAACTACATCAGCGCAAGGTTGTGCTTCGAAGGCGTCCTCTGTATACCTTTGGTCATACGCAATAATCCAGGGCCCACAGTAAGTGTTAAACCACAAAATCAAACTAGCATATTGTAGTAAGGGTATTTTCCTCGGCTTAGTTCTCGATCCGAGCCTCCCAAGCTTGCGTTCACGTCAAAACAACCAACAAAGGTACCAAAACCAAGTTAAGAACACTTGTAGAGCGCTTCATATACATAGTGTAAGCGGCGACAACTTTCTGGAGATTCTGACGCCTTCTGGATGCGCCATTGGCAACCGGCGTTCGGCCAATACTGGGTCATGATTAGCTGTTGGGTCCAGACTTTCGACCAATCAGATCTTAGTTCGATGCCGCGCCGGCAAGCGTCCCGAACTTCTGGACAATCTTGCGCGGGATAGGCTTCTCGACCGTAGCGACACGTGACTGCGAGCGGTAAAGCGGGGTCCGTGTGGAATTCCGCCTAACACATATGTCCGAAATTCTTATACCAGGCATAGTGAACCAGGAAGTTGTGAGCATGCTCACATGCGCCCAACTAAAGGTCATTCCCACCTCTCCACCGCATCACCTCCAAAAGCATTAGGCAAAAGACCGTATAGACATCTACTTCGGCCTTCGATTTTTGCCGGGCTACTACCACAGATAGTTAAAGTCAAACGTGTTTGGAAGTACCTCTAGGGTTGGGTGAGTGTCCATAGGCTTTAATGTAAGTCCAAACTTAAATGCGAATGAATATACCAGCTAAATAAGAGCACAAGAGCAGCTTGGTTCCCCATCATGCTGCCCAGTTAATCGTCGTTTCGGCAAAATTCATGAAAGGAACAGGATATACGAGGTGACAGGATACACCTTGTAGTGACGCTGTGAGGAACCTAGACTACAGTAGGTGGGTTAGAAATGGGTCAGAGTCACATTCGGTAGCTAATGGCTACCTGATGAACCCGGTTCCATCGTTGTTCGTCAGCACGGATTCGCCGGACAGCCAAACACCGTCTGTTTCCTCTAGTGCAACCAGAGAACAGTAGGCAGTCGGCACAAACCTGTCTTGAGACCAACCTAAAGAGACTGCCACATTACGCCCTTGATACCCTGCTTGCACACTAGTATCCAGGAAATCTTTGTCAGATATGGGAGTGATAAGTTTCTCATAAAAAGTATCTTCCGAGCTACGGTTCGTTGGTGTATACGCAAGTAGTATGAAAAATATCATTTCGGCTATTGAGAATTCTTATGGAAGCACTTAGATCTTGTACCCGACTTTCGGATATTCCATAGGTTTCGACTGATAAATCATCAAAGTTGCACGCTAGAACCCAGTGTTGGCCGACTTACTTAAGGGTCGGAAACAAAATCAGGAAAACGAGGTCTGGGAAGCGAAGAAGAAACAGCACCTGTTAAAAATGGTGTGTCATCAGTAGAAAATCAGCCAGGTTTTTTTAAACCAAAAGGCTAAACATTCTCTCACTTCACAAGCTCCCACATCATCGGGCGCCACCCGCTGCCATTTCGACAGCTGGGAAATCTCTGCATAAGTACCGAATCTGTCTTCCGATTCTGGTACCAAATATGAATTTAATGAACTACAATTCGCTGTCAGCTGTGTTCCCAGACGTAGTATTCTGGCGATACTATGGCGGATAGTGGATTTCCGAACTAGGATAGGCAGAAGTCGCTAAGCTAGGTGAGAAGGTAGAGGGTCCAAACAAGCCGGTACTAAATGAAATCAAGCAACACTCAACCGAACTCCAAATCGAAATTAAGGCTAATTACTTTAGAAGAAACTGATGACGAAATGAAACCTGTCCAAAAGAATGTTGGCTCTCATACTTTATCGAACGGTCAGACGAAGACCGAAGTGAAAATAAGCACCAACGGCACCAAAAAGCCATTTTTACGAAAGAAATGTGCTTCGGGGCGTAGATCGGAAAGTACACTCAAAACCAAAATCCAAGCCCGCAAGATGTCTGCCCACTACAACCCATTGTTTTATGTATACGAGACCTAAGCAACACGGAATGAGGAGGGGGAAAACTACAAGTACTTAAGCAAATACATAGGAATCGCACTTAAAACAATCTGGATAAATTAGGTCTCCAAGGAAGCAGTCCACCAGAATTGTCCCGGTATAGCAAAACCGCCCGTCCATATCCGGCGACATCCACCGTAAGGATTGAGACAAATACTTTGCAGACCGGCCGACTAAAGTGTGATCCGACACTAGAGACAAGCTTGCTAGTTGTGCACATCTTGCCACGCGTATGGACAGTCGTACTACGTGAGTCGCACAAATGACTTTTCATCCTCAATGTGTCGTAGTAATAGGATAGGTAGTAAAAAGGCAGACGGATTGACTGCACCATGCACAGAGAAGGCGATATTGATAGTGCGGAGAACGCCTGTTGCTCTTCTTCAAGTGCACGTTGATGTCACCACGCCATCACTGACGATACACAAGTAGTACATACTGGTGCTTGACTGTCACACAGTCACGAGGGAAGAAAGCCCCGGTAAAGACTGAAAAGGGAAAGACTTAGTGTGAAGAAGTCCTATATCCTTAAGGAAAACGATCCGGAATAATATATCTAGTCCAGATTCATTTCACGTTACTACGTCATGGTCTACCCCGAGAATCATTAAGTCGATTATTCCTATAGTTTGGGAATTCGAGCACCATAGTCCCCGTGCTTCCTCCAAGTTGCACGGTAGCCACACAGAGCAATTGGATTTTAGCTTCCGCCCCGAGAAGGCGGAAAAAATTCTGATGCCATAGTTAATCCTACGAAGACGCTCCTTAGAGTTCCTAGAACTTCGTTCTTTGGAAAGTACTCATAAAGGCAACTGTTGAGGATACGAGCAGGAACCATAAATACTTACCAGTATACCAAGTCACATAAGACCCAGGGGAATATAGCCAGTGAAGTAGAACCCCACGACCTTCATGGAAAATAACACGGAAACGCTGAACGGTCGAATCCTCATGACTACTACCAGACCAGTTCGAGGGAGGTGGATGAAGAACGTGCGTTGCATCCGAGGCCGACTCCACAACGGAGATGTTCATCTGTCTCGCAGCATCCAATAAACGTTGTGCTAGGGTCTGGAAGGGAGTAAACAAGAATGCATGAGTGAGAACCCACATAGTAGAATCACCAATTGCACATTCCACTCGCTTTGGATCTCACGAGAGACAGGAAGAAAGTACAGAAAAATCAAACAAGGATATGGTGTAATGAAGCTTACCAAAAACCCAGTCTAAATACAGAGTCCCATTGAATGCGTCATGGCTTTGTTACAGACAGATATGAGCTAATAACAATAACCATTGAGATTTAACATACTTTCGGTGCCTAGCTACCATGCCACCAAAAGAAGCACGAGGACTGAGATACTGCCATGTTGTCCAAGCCTAGACAAAAGCAGTCGAAATGCAGCAAGTATGACCCCCACTTATCCAGGACACAGACTATCGTTAGACAATCGTTCTCAACTGTCGAGTACTTTTGTTGAGCCTTAGGGCGATGTGGCTGTTGTCAGGGCGGGAATTTACTGTCCGGAAGGCCCGTGGTTAGAACCTAACCTCCGTATCACAACTTCCCCTGTCTAAGCTTGGACAACCTAGCAGTATCCCGGCCCTCGTATTTCCTTCGAGTGGCATGGCAGGTAGGCACCCAAAGGGTGCTGAACGATCTATTTGATCTTCTAGTGTACTGCTCGTTCGAGGGACTGTCGTTAGAAGACCGTTCAGCCGTAGGCACCGCTTCGAATTGGGCACCTCACAGTCCTGGATCTGTGCCAGTTTTTCTGGTGGCGGGTGAGCCTCTCCGTGACCTACTATATTCCCGAGCAGTGCCACCGAAATTTGAGCGAGCGAATTTTGGCTTCACATATCCGCAGACCAACTTCCCGAATACGCTTCAATACGGCTTTCAAGCGATCTGCTTGCTCTGATTCCGAGTCACTATACACCACGATGTCGTCTTTGTTCACGGCAACATTCTGTAGTCCCTTCGTTAAACGGAACACCAAGCACCGGAAAGTGAATGGTGCCCCCGACGAAACAACTGGCATCCATCAAAATGAGGTTGGGTGTCTCCAACCGCGAACGCCGTCTACTCCCGGTACTCTGACTTGACAGCTAGTTGCCAGTATCTGGAAAGCAAGTCAAACACGGTGAAATATCGGGATTGCTGGAGCGAAACGGAAATCTCCGCGACCGAAGGGACAGCTATGAATACTTCATTAAAACGCCGGCAATCCATACAAAATCGGCATTTCCCATTCGCCTTCTTCACGAGCGCAACCATGACATTTACAGATAACAATGCTCTCATGCCACATCGGCCGTCGCATGGTGCCGTCTGCCGGGTCGCCTTACTTGCTGCATACAGCAGGGCGGGTAAGCGAAAACATGCTACTGCTGACCCCTCCCTTCTCACACTTCCACGGTTTCCGTCTTCCACCCTCCCCCACCCAGTTTTTAATACTTTCTCCGCAGCTCTAGGACTGACCGTTTTGCCCGCCCTGCATCACACTCAGCTGCAGCTTCTGTACGCCCGAGTTCAGTCACAAACCTAAACATTTCAAAGTCTGCTTTCATACCCCGAAAGCCTGTCTACTTAGCCACCTTTAATGTTCGCACACTGAAGCAAGCAGGTCAACTGGTGGCTCTTGATCGTACGCTAGATTCCCCCTACATCGATATATGTTGTCCGTCAGAAACAAGGACGCAGGACGCAAGTACTCTGATCAAACTGACTGCCCCTTCGTTCTCTTCCAGGTTTCCGCTACACACCTCTGGTGATGCAGAGGCCGCTGCAGCTGGATATGCTGGGGTGGGTATTGTATTGAGCGGACGAGCGGAAGCGTCTCTGCTTGACTGGATACCCGTTGATAGTCGCCTCTGTGTGGTTCGTTTGGCAACATCTATGAGAGAATCTAAAGGAAGTGAGGTTCATCGCACCTTGTCTATTGTGTCTGCTTACGCCCCAACTGCCTGTAGCTGTGAATCTGCTCACAACAGTTTCTGTAACGCTCTAGGTGCCCTTCTACAGCAGGCTAAAAGCTCGGATATCGTTGTGGTTGCTGGTGATATGAATGCCCACTAGGTTGATTAAGCGCTGTTGAGGCCCGATTGGGTGGCCGTACCTTGTGGTTGCACACCAGTGAAGCATCAGTGTCGACAATGATGTTGCTGTGTTTCATAATAATGATCAGCGCAACCAGCGAATGGTACGCGCTGTTTGTTACGGTTATCTGCTTTTTAAACTTGAGTGACGCGTGCTAATTTCGTCGGAGCAGAGACGGAATTGAAGCCAGCCACAGAACGTGTGCGATAGTCCACAATGCCCATTCAGCACATGGGCATTCCAAACTATCAGCCTGGTAATGCTATGCCTCGAGAGTAGTATAATTGGGTGACATGCGGCCACGTAAGTTTATCCAACCTCCCTCCCATATAAAGCAAGCCATCTGTCGTTATCGGACATAAGCGTAACAAGTTGTGGTTACGTGCAGTTCTTTCATCAATCCTACCAGTGCATTCTAATTTCAGCATAAAGTCTGGATATACGGCCTTCTGAGCCGTGTGAATAATATCACGCTCTGTGAGTTTCAATCCTCCAGTGTTCAATGAAGACTCAGTTGAGCAGCTTCCCATCATTCTTGGGTATGTTTCAAACATTGTCAACCATACCACTGGCTCAAAAAGTGGTATATCCAGGGCCCGTATGGGAACGTCTCATACGTTCTGTAAGACGGATACTAAGGTCAACAGTGAATGAACAGGATACGAGCGATGAATAACTGGTAACGTTTCTTACGGAAGCGGAGCGAGTCTTGAATAGACGCCTTGTTGTGCCCAACCAAACCAAGGACTTCCACAAGCCAGCATTAACGCCGAATGGCTTGATCATTCTTAACAATAAGGTATACGGGGTTGTGCCGAAAAATATATCAGAGAGGTATACAAAAGGTTGGTGACAAGTGAACTAATTGACACAGGTATTTTGGAAGCGATGGGTGAAGGAATACATACCTCTGCTTCAAGAACGAACTAAGTGGCAAAAACCGCAAAGGAAATTCACAAAAGGAGATGTAGTCTTAGTGCAATCAGGTGCGTTCTCTCGTGACCAGTGGCCCCTGGGCGTAGTTAGTGAATGTGAAACATCAAGCGATGGTTTAGTTAGAACCGTAGTGGTACGCACACGTGATGGTAGACAAAGGAAGGACGTGCGTATGATCGGTTTGATAGATGGTTGTGAGTAGGGGTGGGGGAAGGAGACGGGAACGGCGTGCTCAAATCTCCGCAATTGGGAGATGGGTTTTCGAACTCATCGCATACAGAGAGACCGCTGGGAGTTGGCGCGTGAGCAATTTCCGTTTGGCGTACTGTTGTAAGCCCACTCGGAGCTTGAGGTAAGTCAAATAATGGAGCCAGGAATGACCCTAGCTTGAGAGAAGAAAATCCACTAGGACTTTGGGTGGCGGTGTAGAAGACAGCTTATCAAAAATGTGCTCCCGTTCCCCACCATATTTGACAGCCCACTCCCATTCCCCCTGATCAAAAAACTGAAAACCCTCTTGTTTTGATCAACTAATTTTATAACTTTTACGGACTTTTGGCGAACATTGTCTGTTGTGGTTACTCGCCGTCAATTTATGTTTCCTTGTGACGATATCAATTTTGTGGCGAAGTGAATTGCGATTTTATCCTCAGGCTGGTGGTTGCACAGCCCTATCTGGTAACTCTTACGGTATCTGCAGAAGAGAATCTGTTGAGGTTTGTTGAATATATGCATTATTATTTTTGCAATAGTACCGTGCTACCAGAAATCGGATTTGTCGGTCCTTTTTCGTGAATTAGCACGCGTCATACAGATTCAAAAAGCAGATAGCGTAACATTGTTGGTCTTCTCGATTATGCAATTTTCCAGCATCTCTTGAACCTGTTTATGGACCTCCTTCCGTAGATGGAGCGGCAGCTGACGAGGTCGAAAGCGTTCGGACGAGAGCGGGATTTCGTTCTCGATCGCCTGTGAACAGTTCGGATTACTGCTCGACCACAGGGGCGAGATGGCTCAAGTGGTTAGAGCGCGAATCTGCTGACCGGAAGGTCCGTGGTTCGAACCCGGCCTCTGTCTCTCGACTTCCCTGTCTAGGCTTGAGCAACCTGGCAGTGTCCTGGACCTCGTGCTTCCTTCTGGTAGCATGGCAAATAGGCACCGAAAGGGTGCTACAGATGAACGATTCGACACTTGAATACCCCCAGAACCACAACTATGTTTGAGCCTTTGGTCCTTAGAAGGGCACTCAAGGCGTTATAAAACTTGTCTTTGATGATTTCACGGCACATCCTGAATCACTAGAGGTGCGCAGTCGGAGAGTGACGGGACAGTTAGCTAACTAATTGTACTTGGATCTTGAATTCTCGTTTCTGATACGCAGCACCAGTCAACAAAAAGCGAGGTCAATGCGAAGGCAAGAGCAGGTTGTTGTCCCACTTGCTTCGGAGTACGAACGTTAAAAGGGCTGGACAAAAACAGCTCAGGTAGACGGTCCTTTAATATGCGAAGTACACGTGCCGATCGGCGTAACCTATGAAGCATGAGTAATTGACTCATCGTGGCAGAGTTCCTTTTTTCTGAATCCATCTGACGTACATCAGCATCATCAATCCAATATCCCTATCAGGCCAAACATTGGCGGACTTCGCACATTCTCCGTGCGCACAGACCACGTTTCCGATCCACAAAATAGTATGAATGCCACCGTGGAAGAGAGGTAGCGGGAATTTCACTTGGCAGAGGGTCACGTGAGAGATTAAGTCTGGGAACTTTCGATGCGGCTCGCCTTCTAGGACGAGGTCAGCGAGATCCTCCTGTAAATGGCTGGAGACGTCACAAGATAGTTGCTGATCGATATCATTTGCACTGTCAGTCAGTATCTGGGGTATCTGAATAAGTGCCTGGAGGTGCAGACAACTCGCAGTTGTGGTAGGCCAACACTAGATCCTTCTCCATCCATTTTCATTCTTTTCTCCCCAATAAACTATGGTTGTAGGGCAGCCAAGTATCAGTACTTAACACTGATAGTGTGCTATAAATGATGATGGCGATAGCCATCGCAGTGTATACTCTGCTTTTGACAGACATCACGCCAGTGCCATAGGTGTTGGAAGTTGGCAAAGACTGCATGTGACGTCGATTCAATAAGTGACCTTGTCCGCAAGAACCTACCAAACTGCCAACAAATATAGTTATTTACCACGCCAACTGGCTAATCCACAATCACGAGGGTTCGGTTTGATCACACTCAGTTTTATAGCAGCAATTTACACTTCGCAGGCACGTTAACAACCAAGTCGAAAAAGAATGGTAGGGGGAGAGCAACCTCGTCTAAAACTACCGGACGTAGTAAACCCAGTTTGCTGTATGCCCTTACGCGGCCACAGGAACTCGCACACTTTGCTCTTAAAAGGGGTGGAAATTTCGAAAGCATCGCCATAAACTGCGATGACTGATAGCCAAAAACAGCATCGGGTCAAGAAAAACAGCCACCGCTGGACGTTTGTAAGAGTCCAAGAATTTGTCTCAGAGCAAAGATGTGGTTAATGCATTTACGGCAAGGACGAAACCCAGCTTGATTCCAAAGGATGTCATAATTGATGAACCTCAAAACAATGTCACACATGATCTTGGATGTCACGGCTACCACCCTGATGCCACGATAGTCTTCGCATGACCTCTTGCACCCCTTTCGAAAGGTCGAGATTATGATCGGAGCACTTACATCTACCGGTATTGGTTTCATTCCAAATATTCTGTAGAAGAGCCGTCAGACTATTCACCAAGTTTTCACAACCTTCGAAAAAGATGGGCTGGGTGCCTCGTCGCGTTGGGGGAACGATAAATTGGGTTGGAATTCTATTGCAACTACTCGTTCAGCTGTAGCATCCTTTCGGTGCCTAACTGTCATGCCACCCTAAGGTTGCACGCGGGCTGGGATACTGCCAGGTTGCCCAGGCCTAGACAGGGAAGTCGAGAGGCAGAGATCGGGCTCGAACCACGGACCTTCCGGTCAGTAAATTCGCGCTCCAACCACTTGGGCCATCTCGCCCCCAGATGGTGGTCTAATGCCAATCCCCCACGTTGGATTCTTCAAGAAATCAGACCAGAGGCTAGCTGAATTGTTTTCGGTGTTCAGTCCGCCGCTTAGAACGACGGTTCCGCGAATGAATTGCCGTTCCATCTTCGTACATCACTTATCTGACGTAGAACTGATTGAATTAACTGAAACAGAACGAGGATCTTACCTGCAGCAAAATCCTCCCCATCTCCTTGACCCTTGCAATCCACCGGTGTTCTCTACCATTCCTAAGGTTCCTGATTAATCTGGTAGCACCGTCGTGGTCGGCAGTTGCTTGTATGGCTTTGCTGGCAACAGCACTATCTGCTGACTTCAGGGACATCCAGTGTTCATTTTATCGAAAGGGTAGAGCACAGCTATCTTTACTAACCTCGTCAACTACGTGATTGGTTTTGTAGTAGCCTCCCAACCGGATCAGCTCAGTGTTTTTGAGCTAATAAGACCTGTTGAAGTTGGTTAACTCAGTCGCATCCGTAATCCTGATGAAGAAAGAACTGATAGCCGATTCCGCACAGTGGCGTGGTTGGAGTCAAGTTGTCTATTCCAGAAGGAATGGCATCCTTTAAGTGAGCTCCCCGTATGGCAGTGGGGCACCAGTGTTATCCTGTGGTGTTGTCAATGATGACAATAATGAACTGGGATCCTTCATTAATGGCTGATGGCCACATGACCCAAATAGCTACACGGCAGACTAGCAGGTGGTGTAAGCACCTTACTGGAATCGCATACTGGCCAGGAATAGACAATGTTCAGAAACAACTGAAGGAATCATTCTCCATTTTCCGCGCACTGAGCAGCTACTCCAAATCAACCATTCAACAGTACTTATTCCGGCTTATGTTATTATTTACTTACTCATTCCAGCTTATGCGTTCATATTACCCATCAGGATTAATGAATCGGACCTTGCGGACCGAAGCAGTTCTGACAGATCTCGATAAAAATGACCTTACTCAGCTACGGAAATTCTGTCTGTGGAGACGTACGCTGATAAGACAAACAGACCACCTACCACATCAAAGTGCATTGGTCTTAACTGGACAAGAAAACTGTACACCTCAAACAGGACTGTGTACTAGAATCTAGTCCAGTAAAGCGGTTTCAGCCATGCAGATCAATGCACCCGTCAATCAATAGATAGTATGGGCCATTGCATCAGGGCTGCCAGATACCCGAAAAGTGAAATGTGGAACATGAGGTCCTCCAAAGCAGTTTGAAGTGCAGCATCGCCGCTTCCATAGATATGGATATGACGGGCACCTGGAGGAAATGCCTTGCTGCCTTCACACTCCCATCGCGGGGGGGGGGGCAATGCGACCTGCGGACCGCCTCATATACCATTTATTCGTTGCACAGGATTCCCCGTTCTTCGTCTGGCGTCGTTGCACCTCGTGAGATGGAGTCCCAGTCAGTGTAGCCTATGGTATCATTGCAGCACTCATGCTTGATCAACAAGGCAAGAAGCACCGTCTGGTTCACTGACTAACCGATGGGGTTCTGCACACACAGGCGACAGAAACGAACAATCGTCGCACCACGGTGAGATAGCTACACCGACGGATAACTTTTGTCTGAGTGTATATCTCCGCTTGCTAGCATTCAGCTTAACCCAGACCAACGAAACGTCACGAAACGTACACGTCTCAAAACTCGCTTTCCTGGTCAACAGTGGGCACATTTTATACGATGCGGAAATATTCGCCGCAGTTTTCAGGGCCGAATTTTCAAGCATCAGGTTAACTAAAGTGCCATGCCCCAATGTCTGCTACAAGATGCAAGCTCACGGTTACCTTATTAAGGCGAACTACTTACCGAAACTAGCCTGGCTGACTCAGCGATGTGATTACCGATGAAACAGCATAGTGCACCTGCATCCCCTCATCCACGCATCCAGAAGTGCCTCCATCGGGTCATCACCCAACCACACCAATAAGCACTTAGCCTTAACCTCTATCTTCCACTACCAGCTAGCACAAACCCCACTACTCAGCGGAACAGTAATGGTTAGAAACACCAACACTGGCGATAAGATTGATAGACCGGGAGCGATGGACGTGTGGACTCCCAGACTGTACCTGATAACTCAATGGATTCTGATTTTGTGATACCACTGACAACAGAAAGGAAAATTAATCTCCGGATATATGGATGAACGCAGTAGTACCGTCTTCTACAGGACACACGTGTTCATATGGGTAATCCCTATTTTATGTAAATAGTGGTGTGTAAACGACTGCCAGCACACAAAACGTTACTTTTTGGAAAAATGCGTCACCAACCTTTTCGACCAAAGGTGCAATGTACACCACCGGTTTCTCCCAGCACTTTGAAGCGATCAGCTCCCGCTCGACGCAGGTCAACATTTCAATATGCTTATCTACGCGCGAGGATGATGAAAAATCTATTTTCTTCCAGTTATGTTCATGCCGAAATTTTAGGCACGTGAGGAAAACATGGCATAAGCCTCCCCCAGGTTTAAAATCCATGAAACATTTAGCAGGTAGCTTAACAAACGATTTGGCCTGAAAGATACATTGTAAATCAAAACCTGCCTTACCGACCGAAGCAATGATGATTCCTGAAACTGTAAAAGCTGAAAACATAGCGTGGCAAGACTCTTGTTGGTTGGCGGTTCGGTTTGAGTGTATTTTTTGTGGTTCCTTGTAAGCCACGTCCTTACTGGATCGAAAGTAGCTATAATCTCCGGGTTTTCGTAAAACCTCGTGGACGGGTTAGCATCTTTAGGACGTGAAAGCCCCATTCTCTTCTACAAAAAACCGCCCTTCACCAGTTCAGAACCCGCGCCTTTATGGTAAATACTGCACACAAACAAACCCCGGCCTTGTTTTCAGCTCAATGGCCTCAATAGGCAATGTAAGTTTAATATGTTTTGCGCAGAACCCAAAGGTCCAAAGAACCAGTCCCTGGAGGCTGTCGGTCGTGGTCACAGCTTTGAGATGCGTTTCTGAGACAGCAAGCGAATGGAATAGGGCCTTGTTACTTGAGATTCACGGATTCACGGATTGATACACAGGAGCGAGGCTTTTGCCCAAGTTTCCCGGGTCGGTTTTGTTCTTGTCGTTCAGCAGCTGTCGTTCACCTGAAAGGCACAAGTGAAAAAAGGGTGTAGCACCGCTCTTTAAGTTCTCAGCGCGGAGCAGTATGATTGCCAGCGCGAGGACTCACGTAAATAAGTGTCTAATAGTGTTTTTGAACTGAGTTCTAGAGAGAGCGTGGACAACCGTCTCAGGAAGTTTATTCCACGCAGCAACTACCCGAAATGAGAAAAAAGTTTGCCTAACGAAGGTGTGCGCTCTGAGCTTAAAAATCTTCAAATTGGCTAGAGGTAAATAAGCTTATAGGATCGAATATAACCAGGGCAGTTTATAAGAATAGGTGAGTGGTTGTCAGTTCGCAAGCCTAAACTGTAAATCCGGAGAAAGGCGGTAGATGTCACACCCAAAGGCAACGATGGTGGTATGACTAGCCTCCTGCGCTGAAGTTAATTGTAGCATAGATAACATTTATTGTTGTTCGTCCGATGCACCTGTGTTGAGGTAGCTTGGGACTGCGTCACCGGAGGGTAGTTTTTTGCGAGAAGGTTTGAAATATTGGTCGCTCTTTCCAGAGTGAAAGAGGCTGGTTCGTCGTCAAGGGCTGTGATATTTCGAGGTGAATATATTCAGCAGCACTACTCATTCAAGATATTGGAACCACTGGAGCTCAGTAAAGTTTTATAGCTTTTCGCTGTATATTGCAAGCAGCTAACCGTCATGGTTTAGTCAGTAAGGTCATGCAGCTTTGCACTAATCGTGATTTGATGAAACTCGAATACCTCACTGACAATTCTGAGTGATACAAGTTGAAAGCTTCTACAGAAGCGCTCACCCAGTTTAATCTCACTCTCGGAGGAGTGGAGGACAGTCATAGGCGGTGATTCAAACTCTCAGGTCTTAGGAGGTTGGAAGCCAGAAGTCATTCACGGATTCATGGATTGATACACAGGAGCGAGGCTTTTGCCCAAGTTTCCCGGGTCGGTTTTGTTCTTGTCGTTCAGCAGCTGTCGTTCACCTGAAAGGCACAAGTGAAAAAAGGGTGTAGCACCGCTCTTTAAGTTCTCAGCGCGGGGCAGTATGTTTGCCAGCGCGAGGACTCGCGTAAATAAGTGTCCAATAGTGTTTTGAACTGAGTTCTAGAGGGAGCGTGGACAACCGTATCAGGAAGGTTATTCCACGCAGCAAATACCCGAAATGAGAAAAAAGTTTGCCTAATGAAGGTGTGCGCTCTGAGCTTAAAAATCTTCTTACCGTGTCCCCGCCGTGTGTTTGCTGGGTCAACGGTGAAAAACCTGTTGGCCAAGCCTTGTTCAAACAGGGCGTAAGTAAGAATTAAGTCCCCTCGGAGGCGACGATACTCCAAGGGAAAGAGGTCGAGCACCACGAGACGCGTTTCGTAGTCCATGGACTTGAGACCGGCAACCATTTTCGTAGCAGCTCGCTGGACACGCTCAATGAGGATTACGTCTTTCGTGCGTCCTGAGTAGACAACCGGGTTGGCATATTCAAGGAGCGGTCTGACATAGGCCCCATAGAGTATTTGGAAGTCCGTGCGAGTAATACGAGAGAAGGTACGCCGAATCATCCGTAGAACAGCGAATGCCTTCTGAGCCGATTTCTCAAGGTGCAGTGAGAAGGACAGGTTTGGAGAGAGCCAGATACCCAAATCTTTTTTGGCATCTATCCTCGTGATGTCTTCTGGTCCTTTCTCACCATGCATGACAAAGGAGTTCGCTGAGTCTCCTCCAAATGACATATGGACGCACTTTTCGTCATTCAGAGGAAGGTGCCAGTCCAACGACCACTGCTTTGCGGCGTCTACATCAATTTGGAGGGCACTGGCATTGGAACTCCACGATTTCAAGTCGTCCGCAAAAAGTAGACATGGACTTGAAAGAACATCTGGAAGGTCATTGACGTATATCAGAAACAGCAAAGGTCCCAAAACGGAGCCCTGAGGAACTCCAATGGAGACCGGCGCCGCAGAAGAGTAGGTCGAGCCTACTTTCACTCGGAATGATCTGTCTGATAGGAATGCCTTGATCCAGTGTAGGATTTTCCCTTGAATCCCGTAAGACTCGAGTTTGTGGAGCAGAGGGACGTGTGGGACTCGATCAAATGCTTTTGAAAAGTCGAAAAATATGGCATCCGATATGAGTCCCTCGTCCTTGGCTTGGGTTAAGCTGTCCATAAATACGAGCATGTTCGTCACGCAGGAACGGTTTGGGAGAAATCCGTGTTGAGCTTGAGAAATCAAGTTGTTGGAAGTAAGGTGATCTAGAATGGCTCGCTTCAGAATGCGTTCCATCACCTTGCATGGCACGCTAGTGAGGCTTATAGGCCTGTAGCTGCCAGGCGATAGTCGGTCACCAGTTTTGTAGATTGGCGTGACAATCGCTTCCTTCCAAACAGAGGGAAGGTGGCCTTCGTCAAGCGACTGACGAAACAGCAGATGGAAATGAGTTGCCAGTGTGTACGACGTTTCCTTCAGGATCCTTGGGTGGACTTCGTCGGGCCCCAACGCGCAGAATGGGTTGATCTTGTGCAGGAGTTGACGAATGTCCTCCACCGTGAATACCAAGTCGGTTAGAGGCCGTTCGTAGGTACGCCTTGACAACGTTGGATGTGACGAGGACGCTGGGACTGAATACAGACCTGCATAGTGATCTCTGTAGAACTCAGATACCACTATTGGGTCACTCGTGGGTTCCCCGTTCCTGTCCCTCAGGGAGAACGCGGATGGCTTGTTTCTTCGGCGATGCCGCATGTATTTGAACAGCACATTTCTGTTCTTCCGGGCGAGGTCTAGAATGGTGGCTTGTTTTCGTATGTTCCATTGGCGGATTTCCGATTTACAGCGGTTCCGCATTTTACGAAATGCCAGCTCATCTTCTGTGTCTCCTGTAGTCAACTTTTTGAGAAATAGTTGTGACCTCTTTTCCAGAAGACGCCGGATCCTTTTGGGTAGTTTACGGCTCGTCCGACTGCGTGCTGGTTTTTTTGGGACGAACATCGCGTCAGCCTCGTGAACTTTCTGGACAATAGTCCTATATAAGTCTTCCACTGAGGCTGGCCCCAGTTTAACTTGGTTAAGAAAGATGCGCATTCCCGAAAAGTCTGCACGGCAGAAGTTTCGAATCCACGTTTGGGGTTCGGGATTTCTGGCCCAATAGCAGATGAAATCAAAGGTGAGCACACAGTGGTCGCTATGTCCCAGTGGAGCGTTAATTGTCACCTGATCTATCTAGTTGGCCCTATCAGCCATTTCTATGTCAGAAGCTTACGTGGTATTTCACCAATAATCCGGAATAAGTCCAAGGTAATGGGATGAGAGGAGGAGACGTTTAAACTCATGTGCCCACAAACTGATACACAAGTATTACACCCCAATTTCCTGAGTGGAACTTGTTCCTGTCGTTTAGTGGCTTCAGTTCAAGTGAAAGGCACAGGAAAAGGGTAAAATACCGATCTTTAAGTTTTCGTCGTTCGATGGTAAGCCAGCCAGCACGAGAACTCCCATTAAATGTGCCCAAAAGAGATTTGATCAGGATTAGAGGTGCACAAAGATTAATATTGGAGAAACGGTATTCCTAGCACCCAAAATGAGACAAATTATTGGCTACCGCAAATGCGAACATTTTCTAACAGTAATAGTAGTGTTTATTCCCAACTTGTCCCGGCCACACCTCATCAAAGCTAACGGTGAAAAATATGTTGAAAAATCCTTGCTCAACCAGGGCACATGAAGGCAGCTGTTCACCTCGGAAGCAACGCTATCTATGGGAATACATTCAAGAATCGCTCGAGATGCTGGAAACCTGGTATCTTACATCCATCTTCCTCACAGCTGAGGGTGGGTAACTTCGTTCCTGCGATTCAAGCAAACAATGTGGTTGGCGAATTCATTAAGTGGTCTGACGTATGCTCGATATTATGTATGAGAGCCCGTGAGAAACAAACCGAGCAGCATGCCAGTCCAGTGACGACTGCCTTGTGGTATTGACATTCGTTTGAAGTGCGCTAGCATTGTAATCACAAGGTTTCTGGCAATCTGTGAAGAGTATAAATGGGCGTGAAACTCATCGGGAAGATGGTCAACCTAGATAGGAAATTAAGGTAATATGAAGGAGCAGGCCTGAAGAACGGCATTGGGGGCTCGTCAGAATAAAAGCAGTCTAATTCTCCTCCACTCGAAATGTTCCACTTGAAGGACCTTTAACCGCAGTAGAATTTATTCTAGAATCCCGTGGGCCACGAGTTTGTGAAGAAGCGGGCCTTGTGGAACTCAACCGGGGTGCACCTCGGAAATGAAATATGGTGGAGTTCAAGATGGGTCCGTCGTCTTTAATACGTCTTAAGCTGTCCGTGCAAAACAGCGTTTGACATGTAGGAAACGCTTGAGTGGAAGCGATGCGGCGTTACGAACATCAACTCGTTGATAATGGGGTGATTTAGAATGGAATGCTTTTGAATGCTCCCCATCGCCATGCTATGTGTCGGGTGGGGCTAACAAGTCTGTAGCCTAATTAGCGGCTAGCACATTTGTAGGTTGGCGTGACGGCCGCTTCCTTCCAAACAGAAGGAAGGTTGCCATGGCCCAGAGATGGAAGAAGCCTCAGGTGGGAGTGTTAAGCCTAGCTGAGCGACGCTTCAGCGACGCACAGTTAAGGCATTTTGTCTTGTTCAAGATTTTTCCTCCCCAACACGGGGCAATCAGCTTGGAAGCATATCTTAAGGCAGAAGCGGGGGACTAGGAGAAGGTACTGAGCTGGTGGAAATTGTTTGATGGTAAGCAGGCAACTGTGTATTGGTCTGTGTTTTTCTCCATCATTTTTCAGCGTGCGAGCGAGGCGAATATGAATGTATTTTCTGACTCTTATTAAGCAGAGCTTTCGTTGATGGAATGGATATTGGCTGGTCGATAGGGGAAGGAGCACCATTTGGGAGAGGTAAGAAGGCTGGATTTGACGTAACAAGGCCAGCACGTTAGAAAATTCTTCGATAACTTTGAGGTGGACACTGTCCGGACCAGAAGAACCGCGCTGCTCAGAAAAAGAGGTGTAGGCCGTTTGCTGACGGGGAATGCGAGTATCTGAAGACCATTAGGTGTCCCAGGTGCATATAATGAATAGTGCCGGGTGCCATACTCAGGGTTGAGCACCAGGAGAGGCAGCGGACTGCTAAGGAACGATGGACGTCGCAGCGATCCTCTGGACGTTCTACGGCACACTCTGGTCATGTCTCGTCCAGCAAAGGCAAACACAAATACGGTGTTCCATTGGGCGCTGGCAAAAAGGGGAAAAATTATATTAAATTAAAAAAGTACATTCATTTACGTACCAACTTCGTTTTCAAATGAGAGTCACTCAATTCCCACCTGAATTTATCCTTCGTGTCATTCTTCAACACCTTTTGCTGCACAAACTTCTAATATTTCAGATGATGTTTTTGTCAGCTGTTTCGAATGTTAGCGGCCTTCTGTTAGCAAGAATAGATGTGGTTTGGACCCCGGGTGGTAACGATGTTGTTAGTTCACTGTCTGTTGTTTTGTAGGATGGTTGGTTGGTTTACGAACCAGTAGCGCCAATCATCGGTCGCATTTAAGAGGTACTGTGATCCTCAATGAAGTATTGGCCATCAGGGGTTCGTGAATCTACTGATAAGACTCCGCTAAGGGCATGGAAGTAAGCGATAACTGCCCCTCAGGCTCCTACTCTGGAACACGGGCCACGAATTAGTAAGGCTTATCAGCGGGATAACGGAACGAGATAGCATAAGCCATGAAACCATTAAAAACGGCAGCCTCAAGCTTCACTCTATCAAAAGTGTCTTGTTCGTTTGTGGAAACAGTCGCCAGTCATGACCCCGATAGTCAAAGCCACAAGCCGGACGGTAGTGTATCACGTACTTGACCACGCTGATCGCGGACGACCTGGGAGTCCACATAAACACAGAAAGGAAAAGAATGCGCTCAAATAAGCCGTAGAAACTTCGACCGACCCAAAGGCTGCTTGCTGGATGCAAGATGCAGGTTTCCGCGCAAATTAACGTCTTGAGAGTGCCAATATAGAAGATATCCATTGGCGTGCCATCCAAAGCACAGGCGCGCCGGCAGGGTCTTAAGGGAGAACTTTGCCGGGTAAACCGCCTAAGAGACAAGAACAACGCTTGTTCACTATAAATTCTTGAGCGACGACAAAACCAAACACCCAAAAGATGGTATTCCACGACCTACAGGAAGCAGCCATCGGGATTTATTGCCACGAGGAGAAAAACTACGTCCTCCTTTTAAGTTGCAAAAACGAACGCCTGCAAAAAACAGTAGTTCTTCTAAACATCCAGGCGGAAACACAAAAGTTCACCACCGAGGCTCCTTCAGAGCCTTGAACTTAAACCTTTCCTACAGGTATCAAATCGACTACCCTCCCTGATAGCATTCCTCTCGGCTCGTCAGCTCCGGGCGCAGCAGAGAGGGATGAAGTGCCTGTTCAAAAACTTCCTCAATCTTTCCAACCTACCTCGCAGTACCCAACTAAAAGCTTGCTCTGGTAACCGTCCATAATCGCATTTACATAGGCCTTGCGTCTCTGACCCGGAGATTTCGATAAATGTCTAATCTGTTTTTCAGCTGGCTGGAAATGCTGGAGTGCAAACATTGCTGCTCTATCGTTACGCGAGGTCTTGCCCATCCTGATTGTCCTCTCCGACACTACTGCACTTTTTTTTGATGTGTATTTGTTTTGCATCACTCTGCGTGGGACTGATTCTTTTGTACGCGGCGCGGTCTACCGTTGCCCCCGAATCCACTGCAAGATGAGAATTTCCTCATACACAACTCATCCGGCTACCACTTTACGTATCTCTTGATGGTAGGTGAGTTTAAAGCTCTTAAGGCCTCCTGAATGGAGCTCCTGCGCTCTGGTCTAACAAAAATATTTTTATAGCCGCTGGCCTAAATCGTTAAACGGAGCGCTTTGACCCGACCAACTTTGCTGTGCAGGCCAACTACAACTACTACAACCTCATTAGCTTACCATGAACGATCGTGCAACGCATTCTGAATCAAGCCGTCTTAAATCACCTCACCACGAACAGCTTGATATCCCCATTGCAGCACGAATTCCTCCAAAACTGTTCCTGCGTGAAGATGCCTGCACCTGTTGTGCCACTAAGAGTAAGCCACATACAAATGGGTCATTTCCAATGCCATCTTTTTCAACTTCTCAAAAGCATTCAAACAAGTCCCACAAGTTCCGCTGCTCCGCGAGCCACGGTCTTGTGCTATTCATGGAGCAAATTCACCCTTGAATAAGGCGTTTATACAAGATAAAACAAACATGATGAGAGTGGGCTCGACCTTCTCTTCTCCGGGCACTGGTCTCCATTAGAGTTCCTCAAGGCCCCGTTTCGGGCCCAACAAGGTTCCTGAACTGCATCAACGAAAAATTCCAGACGCGCAATCAGGTTCATGGCCACGTTTTGCAGATTACTTTTTGAATGAATTTTCAACTCCAGTGCCCTACATATTGATGTGAACGCTGCGATGTAGTAATCGTTTGATTGCCCCCTGTGCGCCACTAAGTATTCGCCGCTGGAACTGAATTCCCTAAAACTGCAAGGTACTCCAGGTTACCACTTCCTAGTGAAGAATGCATGTCTAATGTATTTTTCTGCAAAGTATCCGCGTGGGTGATTTGTTAAAGTGAGCAAGTCTTCGAAGTCATCAATCACGCCGACTTTGAAACCGGCGCATGATGCAACTAAGATGTCGCCATAATAATGTTTATTCCCAACTTGTGGGTGACATGCCGTCTGGCATGATCATGCGTTTACAGTCAGAATGAAGTATGGCTGGGTGATTTGCGGGCAGTGCGGATTGCGCGAAAAGAGAAAAATGTCATAAACAGTGGGAAATATCCGATGAAATGATGATAAAAGGTTTCTTTCCCAACTTGTAGGGAACAATGGGCATGAGATCCAACTAGTTCAAAGACATAGCCGGCTGGCATGAATTAAAACTGAAAATCATTGCTGGCCATGAGTGACCTTGGTTGGTTGATAATATGGCCGGAGTCACAACGAGCAAATGTGGAGATGGGGATGGAATAATTCGAATTATGAGCACATGGCGAGTTTTGTCTCAAAAATGTGGTTTAATCTGAGACTAAGCAGACACACTGGTCGCACTGTTGTAGGGAAGCCAGGTGCAAGGGATAGGTTGGATGGGGACATGGTGCTAATACATAGAGCGAACCGAACACCGTATACGGATTTGAACTTATGGAAGATGCAAGCCGAAATTATAGTAGCTGGCAGAAAACCAGGCTGGCCAACTTTAAGCAAAAATTCATCGGGTACGAAAGAACTCGTCCCAGAGACGGGGCCGTGTGAAAAATTTGCTCGTAGTTTCAACTGCCTGCACGATTGGGTGAGGGGTTGCGGTCGAAATTCTGAAGAGAATAGTTGCGGGAGTGCCATCACACTGGGTATGACAGTGCCATGCCATCATTGCACTGACATGCTTCGGTTTATGGACAGCCCCGTAACGGTCGTCAAGGGTGCCGCGATCGGAGAAGGGATACGCAGTTCTGTGGCAGCTGGATCTGGGTGAGACGGGGATTGACACAGAGAGTCAGACGGATGCAGGGTCACAGATAATTTCCCTTTCGTTGGAGGACCGTGTGAGTGTAGACCGGGGACCAGCCAGTTTGAATGAATAACAGTCCTACGGGGCGTTTGGGCAACTGCAGTAGAAGTTTGAAGCTTGGGAAGAGGGGCAACGAGGAAGAAGTAGAATGAAAGCAGTAGCATGTTGCGGGTGTCAGGAGGCATATGATACAACGGTGTCAACAGAAAAAAATCCAAAAGGGGATGACAGCAAGCTAAATGGACCCAGGAAAGGTGGATACGTTTGCTGATCTAGAAACCAAGTACTAGTTGGGCCAGAGTAGGTGTATAGTTTTAGGAAGGTAAGAACTTTGTCGTAGAGGTAGCTAGCGGGGAGGCTAGTTGCTGGACTATTTGGAACGGGCGATAGTTTTTTAGCTTACCAAAAAATCATGATATAGTGTCTCCGTTGTACAGAGAAAGGGGTTAATGTGAGCAGTGACAGTAGACAGTTAAAAAGCGGACAGGCCACAGTTTCCCAGATAATGGATAAGAATCGTAGCTTAACTGAGATCTACCACGCCAACCTAACAGGAAAGTAAGATTAAGGATCACCAGTCGCCGAGTCACTGCTGTCAACTCCAGAAAACGAATGGTGCATAGCAAACAAACCAGCCATTAAGCGCTAGCTGTGACTGCTTGTAATCAGGAAATAATAAGTTGTTTGCATTTTGTGCATATGATCGCTATGGAGGACAAGAGGGAAGAAAGTGTGGGCTGTGTTTGGTTGGTGAAGTGGACTTGGGGTGGTGTGATCCAACTAAGACGAAGGCGGTAACTCCTCGCACGTCAACGTTAGCCGTGAGCCTCACACAGTACCCTCAGGCTACCCCATGCATATATATTTTGAAACAAACGAAAGGACGGCTGTCATTCGCTTGTATTTCTTGGTATTGCGAAACAAATGACAACCGGGACAAGTCCAATTCAGCTACAGACAAACGGCAACAGTGCTCTTTTTTTGGTTTTCCTGAATTAAAGGCCAGGCTCAGAACCACCGGCGATGGGCGATACACCCGTGCTGCTGGAGGGGTGGCGAGTATACGAACGCACCATGGTGCAACGTAACAGGGCGACCCTCCCTGCAGGACGTACCCGTCCACCACACGAGGTTTTCATCCCTCGTGCATGCTACCAGATCTGCAGGGTGACAAGTCACCAAGCAGTCATAATTGCGGCTTGTGCATTAAAAAAACTCCAGCTACCAGATATTTTATTCGGTCGGGGGAAAGCCAGGCCAGTAATACAGCTCAGTCATTTCGGACAAGCAAACGGCAAACAGCTGCTGGAAGAGGCAAGTCGCGGAGGCAAATGAAACGTCAACTACGTTTTGGGCTATGGGAGTAGAATGGAGATGTTCAGAGCCTGTGTACTATGGCTAAACGAAGACGAAGCATTGGTGTGAGCCGCCTTGTCAAGTAGAGCGCACCAGTGTTGAGTGTATGTGTGTGTGAATGAGTGGGCTGTGGGGCCAAACCAGTATTTCGTTTATGGCGCATCTCCAGACCCACCATTTGATATGCATGCGCTGCGCGTGTTCAGGGGATGCAGAATCGTTCAGAACAGCGAGGAACTAAGGCTTCGGTTTGACTTAGGTTAGTTAAATCCAGTCAAAGCAAGCCACCAGACATTAAATAGAGCTGACAGAGTTACTCAGGGATGGGACCAGGCTTGAAGAACTAGGAATAAGTGGGCTGGATACAGAAGCTCAAGGCCGGAGGAAGGAAATACAACCAGGTCAGTGGAAACGGGCTTAACGACAATTAAGATGGCGGGCGCTAGACATTCTCTGCAAATCAACTACGCTTCAGACAGCGAAAGGAGTTGTGGTCGCAGGAAGTGAACGTCTGCATAAGAGATGGATAAAGTGGTAAGTTATAGACGAGAACACTTGGGAGGGTGACTGTCGCGCTTGTGGGTTAGTGCTAAAGGGTTCATTCTGGTGAGTATAAATGCTAGGACCTAGTAACAGGACAGTCGGGGTGAGTGCGCAGATTAGAAGGGCTTAGGGCCTATTTCAAAAAAAGTGTCTAGTGTAAGCTGAGGCGCGAAAAGGCGCTCAGCTCCCTCAATAGAAAGGTAAGAATCGATGGCCTTTCGAAAGCCTACATGAGATGAGATAGTACGGATATGGGAGGGGAGCTTGTTCCATAGTTTGGAATACAGGCAAAGGAAAAAGTTTTGTCTAAAGACAGTTCGACATGTCGACAATGGGAGTAAACACCCAGAGTTGCGAATATTATAGGGGGTACGGGAAGAAAATTCAGGGCAGCAGTCAGCTATGTAAACCTGCCGGTAGATTAGGCGATCCAGAAGGCCTAGATTCAACCTGATGCGCCTTAGCCATAATGGATCCAGCCCAAGTGACCAACAGCGAGGACGGTACGCTAGTGTGAATGACACCGGAAACAAGGATTTAGTAAACGAGCGCTGCACATTCTCCACAGCAGTATGGGATGCCTGCAAATACTGTGAGGCGAATTCAGGGCTGGATTCAAGAGTGGGTCTTACTAATTGTTTAAAGATGGCGACTAAGCATGATTTATTATGGAAGGCTCGGTGAATATAAGCGCAGAGCTTGCGAGCTTAAGCCACTCTATACCTTGCATGTTGGTTAAAACTAAATGCACAGGAATACCTTAGGCCTAGGTCTCACTTCAGGAAGAGTAGGAATCGATGGTCCTTTAAAAGCAAGCGTGCCAGGAGGAAATTAGAATCGATGTGACAGGGCTTGGCATTTTGGAACAGCGAAAGAAAGACATCAGTTGGAGGACCAGAGTGACAAAGAGTTCGGGTCAGACTGAGTGTTAGCAAGAGTAGAAACAGGGTCACTGGCCTTAAACGTGTAAGCTATCTTACTGTCATCAGCGAACAGAAAAGGGGATCCATGGGTGATCGAATCGGTGACGTTATTAATGTATATTAAGAACAGTAGAGGGCCAAGCACACTACCCTGAATAACTCCACTGTTAATGGGAAGGAGTGAGGAGGAGAGATCCCCGATTTTGGTGGCCTGGGTTCTCCCAGTGAGGTAAGAGGTGAACCATCGCAGTAGCGGGCCACCAATCCCCGTAGATCGTAATTTGTTTAGGAGTGCACCGCGGGGAACTTGGTCGAACGCCTTGCGACTAGAAAAGTATGCAACAACCGTCATGTCAATCACATCAGACAGCTGAACGAACTGAGCTGACGCTCACGGCTAACATGCGGCTAAGGGCCCAAGATGTTTAATCAGCCTGCCGACGCGCGTCCACTCGAATATAAAAAGAAAAGTCAAAGTCCAAATTGCACGACAAGGAAAGTTAAAGTTTTTGGTAGTTTCGATTAGTATATATGTCCTGCCGAGAAGCGTGTCGACTTCTTGGTGCGCAGTGTTCATTGAGCTATTGACGAAATGAAATCACAGGAAGATACAAATTAGGTCACCAAAACAGCATGGAGGAAGTTTTCCGACAAAGAAAAAGAAGCAATGAACAAGTTGAAGAAACATGAAAAAATCGTGATTCTGCCGGCGGACAAGAGACGCCCAGCTGTCATCATGGACAAGCTGGACTGCATCAATAAAGCAAAGGCACCACTTGAAGACACAACTACACACCGCCGCTTAAAACGCGACCAAATCAAACGGCTAGCAAAACAAATCAATAGAACTTAAAGCAACTCCAAGATCTTCACAAGATTACAAAACAGGAATATTGGATAATGAGAGCTCGTGATTCGGCCACTCCCTACTTCTACGGACCCCAAAGGTACACGAAGAATCAACTGCTCTCCGGCCAATTGTATTACTTCCCGAAACAGCGAACTGCAACCTTTAAAAAGAACTATGGAAAAGGTTGAAAAACCTTAACGGTGGGTCTCAACGCCCAATCAAAAATGCGGGAGAACTTTCGGAAAAATTGAAAAACGCAAGCATCGATCAGGACGAAATGATGGTCTCCTTCGTTGTGAGCTCACCATTCGCGTATGTAGACCTCGATTGGGCCAAGACAACTGTGGCCGAATTATTAGACAACGACGACATGCGAACTGGATCGCTAGAGAAAGAAGACCTCTGCAGAATACTCGACTTATGCCTGATCACAGATCCCGAGTTCAACGGGGAATATTATGAACAGATGCAAGGGACACCACTGGGATCGCCAATTTCAGGATTTACTGCAGAAACCACAATGCACAAAATAGAACAACTTGTGTTGCCCGATTTAAACCTCAAAATATGGATCCGTTACTTGGAGGACATATTTGTGACCATCAAAAGGAGCAGACAGCAACGAGTAAGCCAACTGCTAAACAACGTTTTCGACGACACCAAATTCACAATCGAAGCAAACAACGGAATACGGGCGTTTCTGGACGTCCTAATCACTAGATTGCCGAACGGACAGCTACAAACTGAGGTCTACAGGAAAGCAAAACATAGAAATCAAATTCTCAGCTACCACAGCAACCATCCAAATTGCCACAAACGAAGCTGCATTCGGACACTTCAAGCGGATCGGATACAATGCAGTACAACAGAATCCAAGATCAGAGGAGAAAAACGCCTAATTGTTTCAGAAAAAGGGATGCCCGAAGAATTCCATCTATAGAGCACTTAGAAAGCCAAATAGGATCGATGCAACACCACAAAAAGCAAGCAAACAAGCCACACTCCCATAAAAAGTCACAGTGCAACAGTTGGGACAAATACCCTCCGATATAAATCCCAAAATATGGATCCGCTACGTGGAGGACACCCGTGAACATCAAGAAGAGCGAATTGTATTGGGTAATTCAATTACTGAACACAATTTTTGACGACGTGGGAATTCACAATAAAAAAGAGAACAGCAGAAAACTGGCATTCATGGATGTCCTCATCACTAGATATCTGAGCGGACAGCTATAAACTGAGGTCTACACAAAGGCGACGCATACAGACCAAACTGCGTACGACCATACCATCCAAAGCTGCGTTCGGACATTTTTCAAGTGGATCGAGACACATTGCAACACAAGGGAATCCAATGCTAAATAAGCAAGAAGACTGTAAAAATTCTTCCAGAAAAATGGATACCCGAGGAAGTTCCTCTGGAGATCACTCAGGGAGCCAAAATACCACTGATACAAGAGCACAAAATGATACCTATAAAGTCACACTCCCGTGTGTCAAGAACATCGCTTAAATGACAGTAAGGCTCCTACGACAGCACAATGCAACAGTTGCTTACAAGCCTGTGGAACCTTGCGGAAGGCACTATCAAGACCAGAGGGGAAATTAGATCCAGTGACGAAGAACAATGTCATATACAGTATCCAATGCAAGGACTGCAACAAACGATATATGGGACTAACAGGAAGGAAGCTCTGCACCAGAATAAATAAACACAAACTCGCCTCTGGAACACACGATCAATTCTCCCTCATCTCCGTACCGAAAGATCGGGAAGGACACGAGTTTGTTTGGAACAGCGTTCGCGCACTGAGTCAAGAAAGAACAACGAAAGAACGCGAATTTATGGAAACGTGGTACTTCACTGAATGAGATACATACAAGCATATCGAAATTGATCCCATTTACCAACCACTAAGAGCAAGAGAACGCCAGAACCACGGAGCTTCGAGCTGCAAAATTAATCAGACAAGGACCTTATAAGAGAAGCGGGAAAGCTACATTCAAAAGCACGCATCAGTTGGATTGGAGGAGGCACCCAACCGAAACACCAAATTAGTTGGCGGACGCAGTGACACTTACCGCTACATCGGAGAAAATGGGGCGGTGTAAAGAACCAATCAAGCTCGAGAACGTCAGGCCACAACGCAGTGCCAAGCAAGGCCGGAGGACGAACTGTTAACAATAGAAAGCTTTGGGATAACCAATCAACACAATAGAATGCAGACCAGAACGCAACAAACGGTCCAGTTAGATTTACGAGAAGCTTTATCCCCAAGTAGCAAATCACATCAGAAGACAACGGATGGTCTTCAAATGCTATATAAACGCACGCAGGCAAAGAAGTGGTACACACCCAACTGCGCACTGATGGTGTCTCCTCTTATGGTGACGAAACGCTTGCAAGCCAATTGCCAAGCTCGGTGAACAGATCAGCAGCCATCTGAGCGACAACCAATACACTCACACTAGCTGCCAAATTTTCAACACGTTGTCAACGTAGGGGCCTGTTCCCACAGAGCCATATTGAATGGTGGAATCGCATTCCCTAATTATTTGCAGTTCAGTGCCTATTGAGTAAAGGGTCTAAACATCCGAAGCCTCCACGAAATGCTTGAGGTTTCATTGACAGACGAACACACTAGGGATGAAGAGCATTGGACGAGCGTAACGAAACCAAGGAAGTCTCTATAATCCAACTGACGCTACGTAGCGTTGGTCATATCATTCAGCGGATCACTCAAATCTGCCTAAAAGCTCTTTCGTGGAGACGAATAAATCAGCGCACCAAGACTTCCGGGACAAACTGTGTTGCGAATCTGTGCTTCGGTCCAGGTCAACATCACATGACGCCCTCCTTGCGGATCGGTTAGAAAGCACAGCTTTGCGTTTTATGGGTCGGCTTGGGGCTCAGAACCCAACACAAGCTATTAATATGTGGACTCACTTTTGGGCATCACCACAGCGCGGGCAAGGTTCACAATCACAACGGTCGACGTGATATGATATGTGATCCGTTGCACACACGCGGTCACTGCTGCTCGCAAGCTGGTCACAAAGCACACGAAAGCTCAAGCCTGCGGCTTAAGTCCGTCACGTGAATTGAAGTGCAGTATCCTCGCACATCGACGGCAGGTCTTCAGTTGCAGACGCCGAGGCTTGGAGCATCAGTATTTGCTCCCGAACAATCAACTGTCAACTGACGGCTCTTGCCTTCCTGAGTTCCAGGCCCAGAAGCTTGTCCAGTACTCGGCTGTCTTGTTTATGCAGGCCACCGAAAGCCATCGGCGGTGGCCTGAGAGCAAGTGTAAGGTGTACGCCTTGTCCCGGTACGTTGAACTCCCACAAACCCCTGGTGAATGGGGAAGCAACCTAAGAAAACATCTATGCATAATATTCCGACCTGCTTGGAACCGGCTGGTCACTAGCATTCCGACAAGCTCCGCAACTGCTGCACTGTTCGGATACACAATTTGTCTCTCACGTTTCGGCTCACTGGCTGCACAGCACCCGCAAATGGGCTGTACACGCACAATCTGGGCCTGTCCACTTTGGTAGAGTGACCAACAACCGTCTGGAGGATGCAAACTGCAGCCTGAAAAACCGGGTCCAACACTCAGGCACACTGAAGCACGCCACGCAGAAGGTGTTCCGGCACTCCGAGTGGCTCATGCAGGAATATGAGATGCCAATGTCATATATATCTATAGTATTGCCCGTAATCCCATCTGACGCCTCCTCAAACTCATCATGCTTTGTTAATCTCATCCCATTCCCTCTTCTTCCAAAGCTTTGAACTCCGGCAATATCAGATATGGACAATGTGGTTGGCTGTTATCCACTCTCAGAGAATTGCACATCCCAGCCCAATGACTTTAAATGTGACGTCCGTTCCGGGGCTGTCCGAAAACCGAAGTATGTCAGGCCAATGATAACACGGCACTGCCATACCCAGTTTGCTAGTACACCCGCATCTGTTCCCTTGCAACTCTCAACCGTACCCTCTCGCCCTTGAGGGTTCGCAGGCCAGTCCAGACCGCAAGACACTGACGCTTCAAGATGTTCTATTCATGCACAAGCCAACATTCTGATTGGTCCGTTTTGCACAAGCCGCCGATCTCAACGCACAAGCTTATCCGACAACACCTTCGAGCCACGGAGAAATCCCCTGTTAAGCGGCGAAACTTATTAGGATCAATCGTACGTGCCAATTTGGCTTGTACATGAGTCGACTCTCGTAGCCCGTAGTTAACAGTGCCTGCCATTTTGGTTGATTTATGTGTAAGTATTGATACATCGCCAATTGGTGCAATACAACATGGCTTATTAGACTTTGGCTCATGAGGCTTCTTTCTGTTATTCATCCACAGAAATTGTCATGAACATGTTCATGAGTGGGGTCTCCCACCTTCGGAGAACCACGACCCACCTGGTGCTTACATAGCGTGTACACTGTAGTGTGTATATATACTCTCGTGCACGAGCGTTTAGCATTTTGAAATCCTCTTTTCATCTGAGGGTCTGGAAGCCCTTCCTTCAGTAGGATATTTTAGATACACAGTGCCCCTTGCTAATCGACCGGGTGCTATTGTATTATGCAACAGATGTAGTGGGTGAGCCTAAGGTATCTTAGCAATGACGTAGAATTTTGTGCGGCTAAATCTGGTTCAAAAAACCGCACTTGACTGTCATTCATAAATGATTAGTGTCTGCCTTTCTCCGCAATTTTCGATACATGGTATTACTCCTGCCTTACCGTTCGTCCTAAGCTTACGCACGATGGTCCTGTCGTTCGGCTGTAGCACCCTTTCGGTGCCTGACTGTCATGCCACCAGATGGAAGCACGAGGGCTGGGGTACTGCCAGGTTACCCAAGCCTAGGCAGGGGAATTCAAGAGGCAGAGGTCGGATTCGAACCACGGACCTTCCGGTCAGCAAATTCGCCATTTCACCCCATCTAATCCTATCGCTACACTTATCCACTTCGAGTCAGCCCTTATTCCTTATAGTATGGATGGGGAACTCCCGGTGGATTTGTTCACCCCATCTGATCCTATCGCTACACTTATCGACTTCGAGTCAGCCCTTATTCCTTACAGTATGGATGGGGAACTCCCGGTGGATTTGCTACCTTATGTGCCCACATCCCAAAGCCCCCTGATTCTCGAAAAAGTATTACAGTACAAAGGCAGGATTGTTTTATCACGGATCTCAGCGATGACTTTTAATATGTACGCTATGGAAGCACCAGGGAACTGTGATTCTCCGAAGGCAATTGTTCACGACAGTTTCTGTGGATGGAAAACAGAAAGATAGCTCATGAGCCGAAGCCCAGTAAGCAAGATTGTACATTACCAATACTTACATATAAATCAATCAAACTGACAGACAGCGTATACTACACCTTGCAGGACTTGTTCGTCGCTTTATCCAAAGCGGGAATGCTTGCAAAACCCTTCCACTCCCCTGTGCGACCACCAAGGTGACAACAAGCACACAGTATGGACTGCGGTGAGAAGTATACTCTTCGGGGAAGCGGCGACATCTCATGTCACCCTTGCGGGTTGTACTCACTCATCGCCTGAAAATGACTGCTGCCTCCTGGTTCCTCAGAGGGGACCCGAAACTCTCACGGCTACTGATCTACTGACCTGAAGGTCCTTGGTTCGAACTCGACCACTGCATCTCGACTTCCCCGGTCTAGGATTGGGCAACTTGGCAGTATCCTTGCTCTCGAGCTTCATTCGGGCGGCGTGACAACTAGACACCGAAAGGGTGTTACAGATATGTTTGTTTTATTTGCTGATCTTACTTGGTTCTGCTGGTTAGAGTACAACATCCCTTCACGTCAAGTGGATGATTATCAGCTTGTTTGAGAGTGCCGAAACATGCATTGACCCCTCAATCACAAACTGCGTGCCCCCCTCCAAGTAGGTTTCAGTATCGGTCAATCTCGCCAGGCTTGCCAGCTAATTCAAGCCAGTTGGAAAATCTCAGCTTCACCCAAGCAGACAATTCAATTCAATTTGTCAGATACAAATCATGTACCATGGGTAAGTTGGTTCCAGTTATTACGGTATCGATCACCGGAAATTGGGATGGTGTGGGGGACAAAGCCAATCATAGGATGTGATGGCATGTTCACTTAGTTCGGGAACTGGGCAGTGACGCATTGAAGGCGATGGCCTTGCTGCACAAGCGCCACTGACCAGGATTAAGCCGTGCCTACCAGTGTCATTAATCATTGGCGAGTTGCACCCCGGGATCCCATCATGGAAGTGGCAGTTGTGGACGCGACTCCGTTTACTGATTAGTGTTACCATACTTCGTTGCCAGGTCGTACACCATCCACCTCGGTCGTTTCCACTCAGCACATGACCAGGTGAAAGGAGCTCTTTGAAGCAGACGTTCCTGTAGTTTGCGGAGTACATTGCCTAACCGGCCTAACATATGAAGCGTGAGGAATTCATTCATTGTGGGAGAGCTCATTTTTTCCAAAAATTATCTGGCTAATCTGATGTTCCCATCAGACCAGACTAGACACTGATGGCAGAGCATTCGTACATCTTCCGTAAGTAGAGGCCATGCATCTGACTCACAAGGCACTATGGATCACACTGATGCATGTATACTCTACGGTTGACAGAAAAACTGACGTCGTGCCAACGCCATAGGTGTCGCTGGCGAGAGAGCAGATACGTCGAAAACCATCGTTTTTCTAACACCCGATCCCGTGTCCTTTTTCATTGACATCAAAACGGTTTACCCACTTCCATCTGTTATTCATTTACGGCTTATTCCATTTTATTATCCCGGAATACATCAAATGTCTTTTTTCCTCCCCTACTTGTCTGTAAATCACCTTGTTTTCCAGATAAATTGGTATATATATATGCGGCAGTTAGTCTCTAAGACAAACAAAGAACTGGACAAACTGGCGGCATTGACTCCTCTTCACATAAAACTGCTAACTAAAACCTGGCTCATTGTGGACAGAGGCGACTCCGAAACTATTGTATAGCTACAACACATCTCGCTTCAACTCTCCTCGTGAGCGAACCAGAGTTGTAAGTGTACGTGTCATGAAGTCAGTATCTCTTTCTTCGGCACCCATTTTTTCCACACCATTCTCGCTCGCTGATTCGCCGCTTGCCATCAATATACGTGAAGCGTGGTAGTTTACTACCAGGACTTGTCCAACCCTTCCCTCCGAGAATAATATATTTCTATCCAGTTCGCTCACTGTTTTCCCTTCAGTCACATACTCTCACTTCGTAGTCGTATTTGGTTTCAATTCCTCGGATTGTCAAATGGCACTCCTTGACAGTTCCTTCCTGTTGGACACCCGTCTCGCTTGGATACCACCAGTATTCATCATAACGATGATCCCTCTTGGGCGTCATTTGCTGGACCTGATCCTTATAAGCGAAAACCGTATGGTCATAGTCCTTACTCTGTTTAACGAAGCGGCCAAGCGATGCTTCCCCTGAACTGTTATTCTAGTGGCAGTTTACCGACCTCGCCTCGCAAAGTTGTCCTCCATCCTGTTGACAATGTGGGTGTGGCCTATCACCTGGGTTCCCTGAAATTGGATACTGGATGGACTATAGTCCTGAGCACCGAAACAAACTGTTGCCATCAAGGCCTCTGGGAAATGCCGCTATTTTATCTCCGTTGGGAGAATCAGTCAGCCAAAACAGCACACACCCTGGCCACACGCTGAGTTCTCAACCGTTAGTATTCGTCTACAAGGAGGAGTACATCAGCCATCTGGAATTTCGTCATGCGTTTCAGCTATCAATGAGTACAAACCAGGGCCACTTACCAATCAGAGCACGCAGCCTGCCGAAATTACAATTCCGACATCCATGCCCAGCGGAATGCCAGACCTTCACTACACCTGACCACAACTCCACTTCATCCTTCAACGTGGCAGCTGAAACCCTCGCTACTTCGCTGAATAACCAACTTCATGTCCTATACTTCCGTTCCTTCCGTAACATCACCATGTTCGCAATCAATTGGAAATTGTTTAGTATAAATCTCCCCAGGGCATTCGGAAATCTTTGTCGCCTTGCTATCTTGGTGGTTAACCTGGACTAGATGGCATTAATTCCTCTATCCCCTGCTCTGCCGTCGCTCTATTTCAGTTCCCTCATCTTCCTCCAAACACTTTGCATGGCAATGAAAACAGTCAGTCACGCATCCGAACTACGACCCTACTAATCATCAGTCTATTAGTCCGACCTCCACCCCTCCCTTCGCCGTGAAATCACGCAGCAGCTTGTCAACAAATCGGTGCTGGAGTCTTTAATATTGCACGAATTACTTCATCAAGCACAGCCTAGTTTCATCCCGACTATTTCATGAATGGACAACCCCAACTCCATTTTCTCGGACATCTGCGAAGCTTAAACTTGGGACGGATAGCTTTTTTGATTCTTCTAAGGTTTTTGACACCGTATTGTGAGATGCCAAAGGAACCTCAGTGTTAGCGGCCCCTCCCTTGCTGACTGAGCTCTTTTATTTCGTGTCGCTCCTCGCGATAACTTATAGGTGGATCTTTCTTCGAATTTCCAGGCTACGAGTAGCGTATCCCAGAAATCACTCATTGGCTGTACTCGATTCCTCGTGTTTTCCAACACCCTTTCACCAGTCATCTCAACGGACACTCAATAATTCCAATGTGTAGATGACCGTAAAATATGGTGCAACGGTCATCCAACTTCTTAGGAGGCAGTCAATGCCAGTTCTAATGGTCTTGGCGCAATCGTTCTCCCTCAGTTTTGAGGAAACTGTCCGTAGAGCTTTCCTATTCTATTGATCCCATCATCATCATCATCATCATCATTGACAGCATGACATCAGTGTTGAACACCGATGCTTCGCTGCCGTACAACCATGATTTATTTGAAAGTTGTGAAGAAAAAGAATAAAGATGGACGGGGAGGGGACTTGTTGCTGCCTTATACAATCATTCCGAGGTGCCTACACCTCCAAACACTCATTCAGGCAATCTGGATAGAAACTGACAACAAGATCGCCACTGACATCGGTTGGCAGCCATATCTTGCAGCGTCTCCAACCAGGCGCTGGGGATCACGCGGTCCCCATCCTGGAAGGCGAGTAGCACCGACAGCACCCAAGCGTTTCGTAATTTCTTTCATACCCTTCTGCCAGGTCAAGGGTTGGCCACCTCTCTGCTTACGCCACTCTGAATTGGGCACGGAAAACAGCACTCTCTTCGGCAAACGATGGTTAGGCATGCGCAACACATGTCCCAACCAACGCAGCTTCTGGTGCTGGACACATTCTTCAATGGAAGTACCCGTTGCACAACCCAAAACTCGCTTTCTAACTGCCTCGTTACGGATTCGCCGACACCAACCCACACGAGCTATGGTTCTGAGACAACGATTGTCGAACACCTGAAGACGTCTCAGTTCCGCTGCTCGAACAGGCCAAGTCTCACAGCCATACAACAAAACAGCCCGCACTGTAGCTTGATACACACGTCCCTTGAGATTCAGGGATACACCACTTTGACGCCATAGGTGTCTCAAATTAGCAAACGCGACCCGAGCCTTGCAGATTCGTGCATTGACCTCATCTGTCACACTACAATCAGAACTAATACAACTTCCAAGATATGTAAAACGCTCCACAACTTCCAGTGCCTCTCTGGATTGTAAGTGGCGTGTTCAGTGACTGCATGTCCAGGAGCATGACCTTACACTTTTGGGTGCAAAGTGCATACCAAAGGACGGGATGACTTTGGTCAGTTCATCTAAAAACACCTGCGCCTTCTCCTCCTCTTCAAAGATGAGAACGATGTCATCTGCATATTCCAGATCGACAAGGTTTTCGTCAGAGGCTATTTGAACACCGGGGTTTTGGAGACTTCCAGCGTTCGTCTCATTATTTCATCGATCACGAAGTTAAACAGGAATGGGGAGAGTGGGCATCCTGACGGACACCACTTTGTACGGAAGCTTTTGGAGAGCTCGCCGTATACTCTCACGTCCGGAAGTCTTGGAATACAAAGAGCTTATTATGTTCACGAACTTCCGGGGCATTCCTTGGTGGGCAAGCGTGTCAAGCAGAACAGACCGGTCAACCGAGTCAAATGCGTTGGAAATCCAGGAATACTAGAATTGTGGGTCGCTTATACGTATGGCGTTGTTCTAGCACCTGACGAAGTGTGAAGATTTGGTCAACGCAACCCCTACCAGGCCGGAATCCCGCTTGCTGCTCTCGAGTCAGTGTCTCACGAGCCACCGTAAGGCGACGAAGCACAAGCGCCAACAGTCTCGTTACGACCGGGGTCAAGCTGATCCCTGTGGTTGCCACACTCACTACGAGCCCCTTTTTGAAAATGGGCACTATCACCGACTCTCCCCAGTTGTCTGGGACAGACTCCTTTTCCCAGATGCAGGCAAACAGATCAGACAAGCGTTGACTGAGGACTTCACCCCCATCTTTGAACAATGCGGGTGGGAGGTCATCCGGACCAGAGGCTCGGTGGCGCTTGAGAGAACATATGCAGTCATAAACCTCCGAGGCCGTAGGTGGTTCCACGTTCACCGTCCAGGGTTCTACGTCACCTGTGGGTTCCAGATGGGTGCCAGCTGGTGGCCATGACAATTGTTGTTCGAAGTATTCGGCCCATCGGTCGAGACGTTCTTCTTTATTCGAAATGGTCACTCCATTCCGATCCTTGATAGTTTCGCTCACAGGTGGTTTCCGGGGACCGGTCGCACGGATCAACTGAAATAATCTTCGGGCATTACCGGCTTTCTGGGCCTCTTCCATTTCCTTGGCTTTCTGTGTCCACCACACTTCGCGGTCGGCTTTCACGCTCACCTTCACTTGACGTCTGATAATTCGTCGCACCAAGTTATGTTCCGGGCCGGCTGGGATATTTCTCCGAGATTTAAGCAGTGCCACCGTTCGGTCTGATATCCAGTGCTTGAGTGCCTGGTGGTGCCGTGCCACAGGCAAAATTCCCAGCACTATGCAAAGAGGTGGCAATCTCGTCCCAGTATCGTTCACATCTGATGGTGGAGCATTTGGAAGAGACCTAGAAGACGATTCTGGTAAGTTCGTCTAACATCCGGATCTGCCAGTCTCTCAGTTGCCAAGCGATTTGTCCGCACCTTACGCGTCCTGGAAAACGTAGGGAGAAGCGACTCCGGACGAGCGCGTGGTCGGAATCCACAAATGTGTTCCAAAACGACCGGCAGTCAGTTACTGATCCGCGCCATCGGTAACTGATGGCGATGTGGTCGATTTGAGTTTGTGGTCGGCGTGTCGTTGGAGGACACCATGTGGCCAGACGACTTCGGCTATTCCGGAAGTTAGTACTGCATAGAAACAGCCTGCGATCAGCACACAGCTGAAGCAATCGTTCCCCATTGTCCGTACGTACCGAGTCCAATCCATGTCGACCTCCTAATTGAGTCTCAGATACGCTAAGCCTGCCCACTTGTGCATTCAAATCTCCAGCAACCACCACGATGTCTGAGCTTTTAGCTCGCCGCAGCAGGGCATTCAGGGCGTCATAAACCTGTCTTTGACGGTGTCGGAGCTACAGTCAGTTGGGGCGTACGCAGACGATAAACAGCATCGATCAACATCCCGCTTGTGAGACTCCTTCACAGACGTTGCCAGACGAACCGCACAGAGGCGACTATCAACAGGTATCCAGTCAAGCAAGGATACTTCCGCTGACTTAGGACGATACCAACCCCTGCACATCCAGCTGCAGCAGCCTCTGGATCACCAGAGGTGCGCAGTCGGAAGCGAGTGGAGACTGATGGGGCGGTTAGCTCAATCACTGTGCTTGCATCTTGAATTCTTGTTTCCAGACACAGCACACATCAATGCCAAGCGAGTCCAGTGTGAGAGCAGAGCAGCTTGTTGTCCTGCTTGCTTCAGAGTGCACATTGAAGGCGGCCAGATAGACTGGATGTCGAGGCTTGAAGAGTGATTTGGGGATACCTGAGGATGTCGGCGCCATGTGACGAGCAGATGCTGCACGCAAAGCCGATGCAAGACGAACGGAGTCATCGGTCCTAAGTGCTGGGCCTACAAGAGTAGAGTTATTAATGGGGCGGGGAGAGGGGGAAGAAAAAGTATGTGAAAGAGAAAGAAGGGAGGCGTCAGCAGTGGCCTGTTTTCGCTTACCCGCCCTGCTGTATGCAGCAAGTAAGGCGACCCGGCTGATGGCACCACGCGACGGCCGATGTGGCATGAGTTTTTTTGTGTGTGCAGTTCATGGTTGTACGTGGGCTAGGATACTGTCAGGGCGCCCACACCTAGACAGGAGGACGATTAGGGTCCTCAACCAAAGCCTTTGGCTCAAAAGCCTAACCGCAAGGCAGCGGTGTTTGGCGGGAAATGCAAATGCATTACTGTTTCTACGGAACAATTCGCCACATGTTCCAACCCTCTACCTGGAGGACCAGGAGACTGTGTTCGTCAGACCTCTAGCCATTGACCAACCTGGTATGAGAGACTCTGTGAGTGTCGCAGGGATACTCGTACTTTCTCCTGTAATAAGCCGCGAAATCTTGCTATCTATTTCCAATTCGCATTCCCCTCTTGAGCACTGTAATAGTGTATGGCTATCTAAGCCGTCCAAGTGTGATAAACATTTCCGTGTGATCTTTTAATGCAAGGCTACCGGAGCAATCTGGTAAATTCGCACCCGCCTACCCGTGCTTTTACCTCATCTTTACATCTTAACTAAACACTGGCACCCTCGTGGATGCTCTATGCACAACTGTAAAGTTTGGGGTAACCCAGTACTCGACCCTTGCAACCACCCACCAAGGCAAGGATTAATCAGGATATCCTACCAGGCCAGGCTAGTAGTTCAGCGGAAGAACACCAGTGTGAGACCACGGTAGAGAGTGTATTGGCAGACCTTAATTTCCTTAAGCATGTACCTTATTCCATCCCAGGGAATAAAGTCCTTAACATAGAATATGTGGACGAGGACTGTGTAGAGCGAGGATCCTTGAGCTGTTCGTTCTATCTTGAGTGTACTGCTGACGGAAGTAAGTCTTCTCGGTTTGTTTTCACCATCCAAGTGCCTATTGTTTGTGCAGGTAAATAGAAAAGATGATCATTTAGCTGTGACACCCTTTTGGTGCCTAGTTGCCATGCCACCCGAAGAAAGCGCGAGTGCTGCGAGGTACTGTCAGCTTGCTCAAGCCTAAACGAAAGCAGTTAAGATGTCGGGGTTGGTTTCGAACCAAGAACCTTCCGGTCAGTGAATTCGCCACATAACAATCGAACCATCTCGAGCTCAGACCGCCCATACAGTCATTAACTGTAGGTGACATTTTGATGACATGACAGAAAAGGCTGCCAGTTACATTTATTGATTGTGTCAGGAGATTTTCGGACCTTTTAGTGGGGACTTAGTCCTTTAAGTGAGGCCAATCTATGCTGAGATGGCTGAGTGGTTAGAGCGCGAATTTACTGACCGGAAGGTCCGAAGTTCAAACCCGACTTCTGCCTCTCGACTTCCTCTGTCTAGGCTTGGGCAACATGGCAGTATCCAAGTCCTCGTGCTTCCTTCGAGTGGAATGGAAGCTAGACACCACCATTTAGACACCATCTCTCCAGTTCCATTCGAAAGGGTACTGCTTGCCTTGTCGGTACCTGTTCACTGACTGACAGTCTGCAAGCAATTTTACACCGTTGGAACTCAGGGTCTGTTATTTTGTCCTACTATTACTACCACGGAAGATGTTCATGTGATCATGCGTTTCCCCTATCCATATGGTTGTCTGCGCTTTTTAGCTCAGTGACAAGTCTGCTCTTATCCACTTACCCGTATCAAGTTGATATTACATACTGTAGAACTGTTCCTTCATAACATCCCTACCACTCCTGATCTTCCGTAACTCATAAATACTAATTGTTCATCATCAAATATCATCATCAAAGACAGCAACATCAGTGTTGTCACTGATGCTTCACTGCCGTACATTAACTGTTCAGAAGACTGGTTGCCTCCATATCAATCCATCTTGAGAAGTGTGTTATTTCATGTCTGGTTTTGTGTTGCATTCTGTTGCTATTTACAGGCGCTGAGTGGACTTGGTCTCTCCTTCCTCTATAAACCTTCCTCTATGTATTAGAAAAGTCTGATTCAACTACTAATATTTTCCGATTGATCAGTCTTATGGGTGGTTCGTCTTAACCGCTTTAGATTTTCGTAACTCAGCCGAAACCCTCGATCAATTCTCTATAGTAGGCCGGATGCGGTATGGAAATGAATTTTGCATGAAGCGCTGCTGTCAGCATGAGGGCTGTGATAACCCCAGACTATTCAAACACAACTGAGCAGTCGGGATACCGCGGATGAATTGGAGTCGCCGTGTGCCGTGAGTTGTCTTCTATTCTTACGGATGCAACGGAAGAATACTCGCTGATAATCCTTGGATCACTTGAATTCACATCTCCCTTTTTGTGCTGGTAATGGAGGAATTTTGTCATTTTGCCGGTAAATGTAGCCGCCAGTGAAGACTGCTTTTTAATTTTATATCCCACTCATTTCAGTTACCTAAACTAGACACTAATTCGCAGCAGTAATCCGTAACACTTAGTAGTCGATTGTTTAGCATCGCTTTTCTCCATTTCAGCTCTTCTGATGGCGTGCCACCAACTCTTAACCACACTATGAATTTTACAAAACTTCCTCTAGTCGCCGGTGGTTTACTATTCTCTGCGGTTCTCGTGAAACGTAATTGGAAACCGGCGAACACATCTGACGATACTTCTCCGGAATTTGCGCAATCAAAGATCGCGATTAAACCTTGGGATAACTCTTGGGATATTCGTAATGGTAATTAAATGGGAAATTTTCTTAATGCTTCACTTGCACTTAAAACAACTTTGTGGTGTATGCTCTGGGTTACTTTCGATTGAAACCCCGGCTACTGCGAACAGGTGCTTAACCCTTGATGTTACGCGTGTCTGATGGGAACAGCGAATCAGTAATGCCGGAATGACTTGAATCGTTTCTGGGGGAAGCAACCCGCACATCTGAACAAGATCAACGGTGCTCGGTCCGGGCTCTGACATGCTAAATGATTGGCTTTTTCATAGCGTTTTTCGTATAGTGAATGTGATCCGGTGGAGGTTAGTTTATAAATGCCGTAGTCAGAAGATCAAGCCGCATCTGTATTTTCCGTGTCGTTGACCATTGGCCCAGCTACGAATCTGGTGGTCCGTATCTTAGCTACTCCTCTTAGTATCTACTTTTGATCTCACAACAACTAATGAAACTGCCATTGTCATTCTTTGTAAACACTCTTCCATGATACCATAAGGTTTTTGAAAAGTCAACATCACCTAGCATCCTCTCGAAATTTGGCTACTGGACACTAGTGAAAAGACACTAAAAAAACGATCCAGTAATTTCAGTGGCAACCTTCAATCAGGTGCAGCTGCTGTTCCAAAACTTGACCATATTCTACTCGCATATTTCATCAGTAGTATAAAATGAAGTGGAATTTCTCTCCTTGCTCATTTTCGAAAGAACCAACGATAGGTTACTAAAACGTTCACATGCACATCTAGGATTAGTTTCACCTTTGAAACAGAAACCGATGGGTTAACTTATCTCTTTGATGTCAATCTGCAATACGCGACAATACGCGAATTACCACCGTTTTGCTGCTTTGAGATGCAAAGGGAACTTGGTCCGCTGTTTATCATACAGCACCCTCAGAATCTGATCCAGCGAAACTGGGTATAGGGAGCTGAGACGTGTTTCCTGGGAACTTTATTCCTGGCGATTTGAGATTCACAGAAGTGCATCCAAAGAAGTGACCTCGACAGTGTCCAGGAAACAACCACATCGGGGGTCACCGAGAGAGACTGCTACCTAAATGAGCTCGTAACAATTTTACTGCTGCAAACCTTAGTTTTTTTCACAACTATGCCAGTGATCAATCTTATTCAAAATGATATATTATCAGAGGTCAACCCACACATGATCTCATTCTCTTGTGATTGTTGTGCAAGTTACACGATTCAACGACTCTTTCACCGGACTAAGGAACAATGCCGGACCTCTGTCCGACTAGACAGAAGGAAAACTAATGGCAGCGCAATCGACTTCTATTTGCTGGAGACTGTTTACCCGAGCAACCCACGTACATCGTTTAACACGTTTGCGGTGCCACTGCGTGCAACCTCAAGATTGTACGACAGCGTTCATTTGTCGCAGTCGAGCCTGTCGCTATCAGACTCCTTCAGCCACCACTTCAATTGACAGAAAACACGTTGAAACACCTAACCATTCCTGACCTAGATCACGGCCTCCTTCCAACACTCTAACGAAAATAGACCACAGAATGCCTCCTACACTCAAATCCGCGGAATTAAAACAGAAGAATGTTGTATACTTTCTCTACCATCCAGTAGAACTCTGTTTAAGCTTCCTATAGTTCGTCGTACATTTTATGACTACAGGCACATTAGGACCCCATTGAAATCACCTGCTTGCTACCTATCTGTTTTGTCAACATAATACAGCCATTTTAGGCTTTCTGTGATGAAACCTTTGTCTTCTTTGGAACATGTAGTAACTATTGCTTTGGATGTATCACTTAAGGCGCTTTTTTCAAGTCCGTTTTTCCGTATCTACCTTGTATCTATTAGTGTACCCGCTACACTCACGATTCTGCGTTTCCTTTTGAGCACCAGCATTACCGGCTGTTGAACATATTGGCTCAGAACCTTACAGCAAAGTGCTAATTCTTATTCGTCACGGACAGTACAATCTGAAAGGTTCCACGCCTGATGAAAAGGTGCTCACCAAAGTAGGTTGGAAACAGGCCTACGAAGCCGGGCGTCAACTCAAACGCGCTGGTGTAAGGTAAGCGATATTTTATGTTGCTGAATTACTCCTTGGTCCTTCCGACCTGTTCAGATGATTTTTTGGAATGTGTCCCCTTTGGTTTTTTCCTGTCGGAATAATTACCGTCGTTGTTCCTTGTCCTGTCTTCTTTATACCTTAGCCCTGCAAGGACGAAGTCTTCTGTCTTCTGCTTTTCATAAATTCTCTAATTCGAAGCATAAGGTCTTGATCTTATACTACTCTTTCTGATCGATACCCTATTTGTTGGGAAATTTAAATCCTTTAAGCTTATTTGATTGGTTGGAGAGCAGTGTAGCTCAGGGCATAATTCTTTTGCAAAAGTTCACACTGCAATACACAACATTCTATAAGCAGAGGTCAAGTTGCCTATGATCGTGACCAGAGTTCAGTTGGTCGCTTGACCCCCTATGGTCATGCCCACGTTACAGTTGGGCCAGACTGATATTTTTTTCTTGTTATCAGAGGACCTCGCATCATGTCTATCAGATGGTCCTTTTGCTCAGGGCCATCCTGTCACAATAGAAAAATTCCCTGATAACCTAACTCCGTTTTCGGAGCAATGTAAAAAGCTCGATTTCGAATACGACAAACGTCACAGTCAGAATCACCATCTCAGTGAGAATGGGTGTGACCAAGGCAAGCAAAAACGTGTCAGCCATCAAGTTTTAGAGATGGATAAGTAATATGCTTCTGTACAGGGAGGCAGAATTGCAGGCTAAAAAATGTGTTGCGGACGTAGCTGTCCGTTTGTCCACTGTCCATATGTTTTGGGTGTTCCGCTTTCGCTGTGATACCAGATAATGGTCTGTAAAAACTGTGGAGGATGTTAGATACTCCTTCATGGATGTGCTATGCTCAGTGACTGAAGGCAAGCTGGTTTTGAAGGATTTACTAATGAAATGGAAAATTGGATTTTCTGATCAGCGAACCTCCCAGAAGTCCAACGGCTAAGCGTATTCCCATTTTGTTCTGCCCAAAACAGCTGTTGATGTAATGTGTTTTTTCTAAGGACATTTTGTACAAAACCCCACATTGTGCTCCATTATAGTTGACTCACTTCAAAAGTGAGTCAAGCTGATGGAAAGTCTGACTAACTTAACGTTCACGAAGTGGAAACCGTTGTCACTTTCAGTTTCAAGGTCTGTCTACGGAAAGCCCACGTGGACGGGACAGTACACAAACTTCTTGAGTTTTGTGCCACTGAGGCGGAAACGAACCGAGAAAAACGTATTTGCTCTGCTGATGCACTGGACTCTGAACTGCAACACATTGCTAATGTGCTCCGAGCCAGTGGTTACCCGGAGAGATTTATAACCAAGAGTATGTCCGATCGCCCCATCCAATCACCTATCACGACCGTTAGAAAGAAGCCAACATACTGGAGTTTACCGTATAATGGCGATCTGTTGGCGGACATAGTCGACCGCCGCTTGTTTCAATCCCTACAACGCACGTTTCTGGCTGGAACTCTGCGGTCTTGCTTTACAACCAACCCGTTGCTCAACTTAAACCTCAGAGACAAGATGCCTGTCCTCACCCAGAATATGGTTGTGTATTCTCTATTCTGCTGTTGTTCAGCGGAGTATGTTGGGCGCACGACACGACAACTTTCTAAGAAAATACGCGAGCACCTCTCTTACCGGAATACCATTAGCCTCAACAGTTCAGGCAGAAGCTCAATTGCGTCCCACCTAATTGACACGGGGCACGTAGTTATTCCAAATGAGTCATTTTACGTCATTTATCATGTACCAAATAGACTGCCAGCATCTATCCAACGGCGTTGCTTGACTAGAGCCGAGGCAGTCGCAATGCGCCTGCGAAATCCGGTACTGTGCTTTCAAAAACGTTTCGTACGAACGCCGAGTCAGCCTTGTTCGTGTGGTACAAATCAACCGGCCAAGTCGCTCAACGACCCTCTGGACTGTCTCACTGCATCCAACTAGATGCGACGTGTGGGGGGGGCAGACAACCAACCGTTCGTATCTCCACGTTTTGCATTTTACTAACCAATCTTCGCTGCGTATTTCATTTTGGCCCCTATTTTAACCATTAGCTAGATTTATACTCATTCGCAAACTAATTTGATGGCAACCTGCGACTCAACCGAATCCAAACTGAAAAGTATCCCAAACGAGAGATTTTGTTCGTATTCTCCTAGGTCTCCCGGTAACATCTGCAAATGAGTGGATTTCGACAGTTGTCAGATATGTATATCATAGCAATTCACTCTAGGTCCATATTATGGCGGGCACTTTTCACTACTCAGGATCGCTACGTAGATACTAGAAACCACTGATCGTATGCTTTCTTAATCTGTCAGGCCTTCAGGACTTGGATAGAGAATGTTTGGTGGTGATCCCTTGTCACCTCCATTACCGTACTACTGGTCCCAAAACATACTGTGCAGCAGGCTTCGCCAAGGCTACAGGCTTCTTCCAGTCGCAGAGGTGGCAAGTCAGTCCAAAACCGCCATGAAGAAAGTCGTCAGTGCGCTTCTTGAAGCATTGTTTCGATGGTTCTTCCATCGTATAAGTTGGTAGTGTATTCCTCAGGTTTATCGCTTTCAGAACGTCGCATCGAAAAAACAAGTTTAATCTTGGTTTAGATCGTTTTAAATGGTACCTGTATGTAGGTCCTGGTTTAGTGTAGGGGCGGGGTTTCGACGAGGGTGTATAAAGCTTCTTCTGATGCATCTGCACCCCAGTGAGAGAGTGAGAGTAGTTGTAGATACCTGAAATGTTCGGGTGAGAGATATCTCAGAAGCCTGTGGTTAGTTGTATGTTGCTTAGTTGAATATTTCCCCAATGGGCTTTCCTCTCGAAGATAGTATGCTGGAAGCTGGTATTAAAGTGTGGGTCCCACACGGGATCCAGAAGGGGACTTTTGAGGATGGGCATCGCAAAAGAACTTCTGGCCCATTGTCCCTCAAGGTGTTTAGGTAGGAGGTGATGACAACTCTTAGTTCGGCGAATTCCTCAGTCGTAAGGAAATTCAATTTGTGATAAGCTTCTCGCTTATGGCGAATTCCATCAAGAGGCAGGTTCGATATTCGTTGTGTAGTATACCGATAGCTCATCGAAGAAGTTTCACGCCGTCTCATTGCGAATCATCTTCAAATACTATGTAGTCGACGCATAACGGAGACTTTGAATAGGGCAGGTACAAGGACATTGCTGAACGAGGTGCCTTTCACATTCGTCCTTGCTTCACCCCCGGCAAGAATTCCCTAGTTCACTCCAGGAGCTTACGACAGGATTCTTATAAGCCTTAAATGTGAAGCAGGGGCAAAAATTTTGCCAAACTCGATGCATATAACCTTCGGCTTCTAAGCATGATCCGGCACTACTGACCATTCTTCCGTGCCCCCCCTCCCGGAGTTTGGAGTGACCACTTTCGTTGTTCGGTGAATCAGCGAGCATCACTTCGCGCCTACCTTTGGATTGCCCATCTGATCGGTCTCCTTTGACATGACCGCTAACGGGACAATAGTCAGATGGATCGTCTTTTCAATTGCCTTTCTAAAATGACTCTATGTGAGCTAGCTTTGTGAGATAAGCAACAACAAATGGGGCAGAATGTTTTCAAGATGTGTTCGGTCACGTTTGTAGAGGCTCAGTAGAATCTTCTAAAGACTTCGAAATCAGGTTTAAGGCTAAGCGGCGTTTCGATTTGAGATAATGGTCTTATTTGGTCATGTCTGGAACGGCACGCAGGGTTCGTTTGAGACAAAAGCTGTGCTTCAGACCACTTTGTCGCCACGTAATACTCTTCGGGGATCACAGTCATGATGTCTACGAGAGCACCCTCGTCTTTAGCAATAGAGGTGTTTGTTCTTCCTTCTAGTGTTAATCAGACAAATCCAGTAGAATTTGGTTACAATGAAGAGTGGTCATATCGGGAGTGCATTTATATGTCGCTCACTGCCGTCGACAATGTTTGTCAAAAACTGGAAACCAAAACACCATCTTGTTTAACTGTTTGTTTGTTTCACAAATCTTGCTTTCACACCTCCCCTGTGCGTATACTTCTAATTTTTAACTTGTGACTTTCCCCCCACTGCATTTTTTCTAACCACCATCGCCTTCACGTCAATAGAATCGATCGTATTGTTCATTCAGATCTGATCAGAGCACGTCAAACTACTGCCGCACTGCTGGCGGGTTTGCAGGATGACTCGGATAGTTTGTTCGACCTTCCACTGTTAACTAACCTGGCCGCTCCCCGCTGTGATAGTCTGGATGGGGATTACGCGCTTGATAGTCATTTAGTTGGTCGAGACGAGACAATTTCGCCAATAAATTCGACTCATATGATCAGTCGTCCTTACAGACCGTTTCCTGAGGCAGAGTTCGACTGCCAACAGTCCCGGCTCCTTGCTGAAGGTCCACCACCAGTTGCACCGGAGCCACCCACTCGTGAGTGTTATTTCTCTCGCTTTGGTGGGACTTCTTGTTGTTCCTAGAGCATTTACAGAACCACTTAGTCCTGGTCAGTATTTCGTAATGGAAAATGAATGAATGAAATAATAATTACTAAATGAATTGGGGAATGAATGAATAAATTACGTGTAACCACATACATACACACACAAATAAATAAATAAATGCCCGTCCTATGAAAAGCAGACTCCGAAGGAATGTCATTCCTCTGAGATATCTCCAACACCTCTGGCAGTCTTACGCCAAGCGTAGCCGCCTTGTTTTTAGGTTTTTGAGTGGGAAACTTTGGCTGAACATCGTCATCACCTAGGCTTGTACGGCTTCACACTGTATCGACCCGCATACAACCGTGAAACACATAAATGATGCCAAATGCGACGGGGAAACATTAATAATCATAATCATTCAGCTGTAACACCCTTTCGGTGCCTAGCTGCCATGCTACCAGAAGGAAGCACGAGGGTTGGGATACTGCCAAGTTGCCCTAGCCTGGACAGGGAAAGTCGAGAGACAGAGGTCGGATTTGAACCACGGACCTTCCGGTCAGTAAATTCGCGCTCTAACCACTTGAGCTATCTCGGGGAAGCATTAGGGAAGTGATAGCGAATAAAGAGGTAACATGCAAAACCATTCAATTATTCTTGCTAACAGCCACTCTCTAGTTGCTCGTAATCCACCTCAGCGACAGCCTAATTATCGTTCCGCCGCAGGAGTAGTGAATGACCACCACAGATTTACTGATCGGTTACAACTCCGATATTACCATTGAGTTTTCCTTATTTCCTTATTCACTTTGCCTGTGCAATTGTACTGGTTCAGTTTGTAGCAACGGTTTGCGAATTAATTCTCCTGTTGACGAACCCTGGGGTTTTGTTGAATTTTATTCTACAGGCTGGGGTATAGCCGTACCGCCCAGCATCTGTTGAACCTGTTCCCACAATTTGAAGCGGGTCCAGTTGTATGGACGATGAATTCCGGAAAAAGAGAACCAATCACATGGGAGCTGCATCGATTAAAATGCGAGAGTATTCGTTGCTGTGACAGGTTGTCCTTCAACCGGCACAGTGATAACCGGAGTGATCATTCGTGAACCCTCTTGCGGAGCTCCATTGGCGCACTTGTTGATATTTCATGAATACCTAATTTAGTTGAGTTCCGATTGAATCTAGGTCCTTCAACCAAATGCATCTCAAGGTTAATTTGGGAATATTTTTCTTTGCGAATATTAATACGTATAAGGCAGATCTCAGCTGATGTTGCGGAGTGTCTCCGGAACTCGATTTGCTAAGCTATACGCTTAAAAATTTGTGGGCACTTTGGACCACAATTGCTCCGAATTTCGTCGACACCGTGTTAAACATTTCCCGTTCAAACTATATCATTCTAATTTGCTTCAATTAATTCCAATTATCGTTTGACTGAGTAACCTACCGACCCATTTAACTCTTCTTACCCCTTTACACACTCACCCGCTAAGTTATATAATCACCCACGTGGTTTCTGAATACCACCATTTATCATTTGTTCATTGTGTATTGAACCCACATCCCCGACTGACCAGGCATTTTGTTTCGTTCCACTGTATGCACTGTGAATGTTTCTGTTCACGTGCTGTTACTGGAATGTTTACGCGCACTACACTACTGTGCGCTGAACCTAATTAAATTGCATGTATCCAGCCTTGTGGAAGCGACTAAACAGGCACGAGTGAGATGTGTTGAATTGGCACTGCCGTCTGATTCAGCTCTGGTTCCCGATTTTTACTCGCTATCCTGCCTTCCGTCTTCACTTCCAGGTAGCTCCACTACGGATGCGGTTCGACAGACAGAGGGTCCTCGGCTGGAACAGGGTTTCCAAACACACGTTCATCGTGTCCCTGTGACAACCGCTGGTCAGTTGGCCCATGCAGCCACACGGCGCCAGTTCCATTCCTGGTCGAGATGCTGCACGTGCTTACTCAGTATACGCCCCGGCTGTTCCTGTGCTTGTCACCGAATACACAACGGAGACCCGTGTGAAACCATAGTGTTTGTCGGTCACGCCAATGTGTTCCGTTTCTGGCTTTGTCGGGCATTGCAGTTGCCACCTGAAGCCTGGTTGCGATTCCAATTGTTTCATGGAAGCATCAGTTGCCTAGTGATCACATATGAACCTCAGATGAGAATCGCTTCTCGTATTGGGCTTTCCGACACGGATTCTGCCGGTCGCTGTACCGTGTCTGCTGTGCGAATAGGTGAAGTCGGTCACCTGGAAAAACATCTGCTATCGAGCTAGACCACTTTTCGATGTGAAAGTAATATGAAAGTTATGTGACATCCCAATATGTTTTTCTTGATTTTTTTTTAAATTGCGGAAATGGATCTTATTGTATTTAAAATGTCTTCTTCCAGAGGGCTCTGACTGGTATAGTGGCTGTTAAATCAAGGACAAACATGTCATTCCTCTTCGGTCGCTGGGATTTGTTTAACCACTTGGCGTCAATCAGACTGTTACATCATGTTTTACATGTTTGATGTGCGAATCAGCTGACGCTACCTTCGACTCTTTCTCATTGATTTTCTCTGTTCCATAATGTAGGTCGTACTTTAGATTCTTCGCCCCCCAACTTCTAAGCACTCCTTCCTCGTCAAGGCACCATATTTCTTTCCACTTGAATTAAGGGCTAGTAACTGGTCGTATGTGCGATACTAGTCCGATCTTTCTGGAAAATGTAGGCGCCAGAGCTATCGCCATGGAACATAGCGCCGACTTTTGATGAGCAAACACGATTGCTAAGATTGAACACCACGCTGCCCCAGATGCTATTCTCAGAATGTCAGAATTTAAGTAAAACAAATGGTTGATCCAATCTGGCAAAAAACGAACATTATTGAAGGTACAAAACAAAGCAGGACAGTACAGATGGTTTCAGAACACCGCTGAGTTCATTTGGGCCAGTTGTGTCGTACGGTTGTTGAAGGATGGTATGCAGTTTGTTTGGTGAGTGGGAGGATTTGGAGCTGTGGAACATGTGGTGATGAAGAATGTAAACAAAATATCCCCAGATTGGGGAAGTCTAGTGCATGCCTTGTTATGTTGACAGAAATCTAAGGGGCTGGTAGCTTGTCTTTGATGAAAGACTTCGTGGTGTCTACAAAAGAAAGAACAAAATGTAGTGGATAGGAAGACTGACGAATGACAACAAATCTATCGAAATATTGGTACATCGGGTGACCTTTTTGGTTGTTGGTCAGGTGGTTGTTGATCTGTTCACTGAACTTGGCAGTTGACTCAAAACATCGCGTCGTTGGGAAACCCTCGCCTGCCGTCAAGCCTCTACACGACAGCAGCCATACTTCCTTCATGGATGTCTGCGGAAATGCGTCCTTCCACGTAGCGTAACCTATCGACCGCCAATAAACCATCTACAAGCTTGGATAATAGCTAGACAGAATGGTCGACGGATGGCCAGACTCATGATTACAGACGCTCACAATCGCATTAGAAAATACGAGAGAATAGCCAACAAGCAAAGAGAAGCCTGCTTGAGGACAATAGGATCAAACCTCATGGAGCAACTCAGTATGGTGATAGAACGAAGAGTTACATCCACTGCTAAAAACAAGAAAGCTCATCCGTAATTCTCCAGGCTGATTACAATGCGGGAGTACAGAAGTAGTCACAACGAAGCCTGGATAAGGCACCTGACAAGAGCTGAAGAGAAAGCAATTATCGAAGGGCTCAGCTTGAAAGACGCGACAAACCAAGGGTATTTAGTCAGCCTAGAAGCGGCGGTGAAATCTGTCGGACTTGACGGAAACGCCCACCAACAACCTCGACAAACCGTCATTCCGGTCTTCACACGAACAAGCTACTCAATGTATTTTCCGACAAGGGAAAAGGTGCAATGAACACGTTGAAGAAGGATGAAAACATAGTAATTATATCGGCAGATAAGGGACGCCTAACAGTGATCATGAGAAAAACCAGACTAAATCAATAAAGCAAAGGCCCTACTCAACGGCACAATTACTTATCACCGCTTAGGACGCGACCAAAGTAAGCAACTATCAAACAAAGTCGATAAGAGTTTAAAGAAACTCCAAGATCGCCACAAGGTTACAAAAGGGAAATATTGTGGAATGAGAACTCGTGATTCGGTCACTTCCCGCTCCTACGGACTCCCAAAAAAACAATACCCCTCACCCCCTGGAACAGCGACCTACAATCTTTCGAAAGTACTATGGAAAAAGTTGAAACATCTCATCGGTAGGTTTCAACACTCAATCAACAATTCGGGACGATTCTTGGAGAGACTGACGAACGTAAAGATCGATCAGGACGAAATAGTGGTCTGATTCGATGTGAGCTCACTGTTTACGTCAGTAGACCTCGATTCTACCGCGGCCGACTTATTGGATGACGGTGGTATGTCAACTAGATCGCTGGAGAAAGGAAACCTCGGCAATGTTGTGGAATATAGGTAGCTCGGGTGCGCTGATTGATTGTTGGTCTGTTCGCCGAGCTTGGCAGTTAGATTGCAAACGTTTCATCACCAATCGAGGTGACATCATCAGTGCATCAGTGACATCATCATCACTCAACCCCGCACTGATGATGTCACCTCGATTGGTGATGAAACGTTTGCAATCTAACTGCCAAGCTCGGCGAACAGACCAACAATCAATGAAACCTCTTCCAATTACTCGACTTATGCCTGATCACACATTCCGAGTTCAACGGAGAATGTTACGAACAACTACGAGGGATAGCAATTGGTTCGCCAAATTCAGGATTTATTGCACAACTCACAGTGCAAAAGTTGGAACAAATTTTCTTCCCCGATATAAATCCTAAAATATGGATCCGCTACGTGGACGACACTTTTGTGAGCATCAAAAAGAGCGAATTGTAGTGAGTAAGCCAACTACTGAACACCACTTTCGATGACGTGGAATTAACAATCAAAGAAGAGAAGAGCAGAAAACAGGCATTCATGACCGTCGTCATCACTAGGTATCTGAACGGACAGCTATAAACTGAGGTCTACAGAAAGGCGACGCATACAGACCAAACTGCGAGCGACCACACCATCCAAAGCTGCGTTCGGACACTTTTCAAGTGGATCGAGACACATTGCAACACAAGGGAATCCAGTGCTAAATAAGAAGAGACTATAACTTCTTCCAGAGAAATGGATACCCGAGGAATTTCTTCTGGAGATCACTCAGGAAGCTAAATACGACTGATACAAGAGCACAAAATGATACCTATAAAGTCACACTCCCGTGCGTCAAGAACACCGCTGAAATGACGGCAAGGCTGTTACGACAGCACAATACAACGGTCGCTTAAAAACCTGCGAACACTGCAGAGGACACTATCAAGACCAAAGGGGAAATAAGATCCAATGACGAAGAACAATGTCATATACAGTATCCAATGCAAGGACTGCGACAAACGATATATAAGATAAGCGGAAAGGAAACTATTTATCAGAATATATGAACACAGACTTGCTACCAAAAGACTCGATCAGTTCTCTCTCATCTCCGTGCAAGAAGGACACGAGTTCGACTGGTGTGGTGTTCGCTTACTGGCTCAAGCAAGAACGTAAGAAAAACGTTAATTTGTGGAAGCGTGGTACGCTACTGAAGAAGCTATCAAAAAACGTTGAAATTGACCCTATTTATCAACCAACGGGTGCAAGAGAGCTCCAGGACCGCAGAGCTCTTAGCTGCAAAAACAACCAGACGAGGAACTTATAAGAAAAGCAGGAAAGGTCGATTCAAACGGACACATCAATGTGATTGGAGGCGGCGCTCAGTCCATAAACCAAAGCAACCAATTAACCGGCGGACGCACGGACACCAGTCGTTGCAGTGGAGAAAATAGGGCGGTGCAACCAATCAACCTTGAAAAGGTCAGACCACCACGCAATGCAAATCTAGAGGGAGGCCAACCATAGCCAGGGAAGAAACTATTAAAAATGGAAGTTATTGAGATGATCAACCGACTCGAAGGAACGCAGACCACAACACAACAAAGATTACAAACGGATCAATAAATTCACGAAGAACACTGTCACCCAATATCCAATCAATTTAGAAGATAACAGGTAGTCTTCAAGTGCTATATAAACGCACTCAGGCAAGGAAGTACTACCCGTCCAACTGCGCACTGATGATGTCTCCTCGTATGGTGACGAAGCGTTTAGAAGTTAGTTGTCAAATTCGGCGAAGGAATCAACAACCAACGAATGACAAAACTTACAAGAAGTTACGATTACTCACAAGGACAAGGCATAATTTCAAAAGTTTAATTGAACCATGTTTCACGTCCCGATCGGTAGATGACGATGGCGACAACGACTAGTTGGCCTATTCTGTCCTTCACCTGGCGTCGGTGGCTTATGGATTTGTACATACATTTCAATTTCTGTACACTTGAATGAACTACTTATACGGCAGTGAAGCATCGGTGTTGAACACTGATGTCATGCTGTCGATGATGATGATGACTACTCAAGCAAAAATAGATACACAGGAGTAACCGATTATTTTACCTACTGTCTTGTCTAGCTTCTTTTAATCGGAGAAGAGTCCCCATCAGATTTATGGTAGGTGCATGGTCTGGACAGTCTCTGCTGGTTTATGAACCTGATCGTGCCAGCTTGAGACCGAGTCTAGACATTTACATTTCTTCCTGACTGCTCAGGCCCTCTTGCGCGGTCGCCTGTTCAGTGCACTTTCTGGGGAAATGGACCCACGACGAGTAGTCTAAGGCTTCCTCAGAAGTGAACTTGTTTTGAGCGAAAAGTAGCATTTCATGATTACTGGAGGAGATTTACATCTGACATTTCTGATGGTGCGGTTGTCACTAGAAAGATTGGACAGAAGGACGATCCCCACAAAATCAGCGAAGCTTTCAACGTATTAATTAGTTTACATTCTCTTCATTGTTCAAATTACCAACATAGTGGATCGTCCTCCGGTGGTTTGGCGAGTCCGAATGGTCGGTTATACTCTTGAGGCTAAGTGGGATCTGACTGGTTTATTTTCTTGCACGAGCCTAGGACTTTCGTGTGAATGTTACGCTGTTTTAATCCTCGAGTTAGTGCCAGCTTTGCTCTCAGACATTGAGAAAGTTTTCTGCCAGCACGGTGTTTTCCCATAATCAACCCTTTGGATTCTGTACGCTTTGGACGTTCCATGCATTGTGGAAGTCGGCAAAATGGCTTACTAATGATAGTAAAATACGTCAATTGTTGACACTTTTATCAGAACTGTGGCGAACCCGTGCAGGGCACAGGCGCGTGTGTGATTTTAATCACCGCTTGCAGTAGCTCAGCTGGCAAGGAAGTCAACTGTCTTTATCCTATTTCCAACGTCTTTGCATTTTATGTGCATAATTGGCCAAACAAAAATCGCTGAAGTGCGCATGAAAGTGCACTGAATGTTCCCACGGAAATTCGAGCACGTTTCCCGTTGTTTACTCTAACGCCTTTGCTGGGGACCGTCTGTAACCTTGTAACACCGGACTATCTGTGTATTTAAATTACAATCGTTGAAACGCACCACGGCATGCAGATGGTTTTGTTAACTCAGTCCAAACCAGGTTGCCAAGCCTATCCTCGTCATGCCGCCCGAATGTATTTCACCCTTTGGGGTCGTATGCCAGCTAGATACCGGCCGATACTGTTGGAGCAAAATGCAGCACTCGTCTTAGCAAGCATAATCCATATCACTGTTTGCGTAGAAGTGTTTGGATTGCTGCTGCCGATGAGGACTGAGCCCCCCAGTTACGTGTCTTCCATAGGCAGTAAGCCGATGATTACGAGTATTTCAGCGAGCGAGTGTTCATGGATGGTAAGCTGGCAGCATGAAACATTAGAAGGGCAACGGTCGGGGTACCTAATTTTTGCTTAGCACACTAACCGCTTCGACCCTACTCGGCAGTTGGGTGAATCAGACAAGTCCAACTCACCTCACCTCTTTGCCCGGTGTATCAGTGAATAAGACCTACGCGCCCACAGACGGATACATGTTACTACAGCAATACCTTTAATGGGAAAATTCATTTAGATGAAGGTCGACAAAGCCTTGAGTAAAGTACTAAATAAAATGACTACTTATACGTTAAATCTCCGTCTCTTCTAAATCTGACAATAAACTACTGTACGTCACTCGAACAGAAGAGAGATGAAGAAACGAGGTAGAATGATGAATTCCAACCCGATATGAACAGTCCTGAGAAAAGGTATGCCAGTGGTGTAGTATCCTGACCGTTATCTTTGGACTGGCACACACGCATCATTGTTTCAACAATGCAGATGACGGGAGCATAAAGGTCAACTAGGAAATGACAACGTGGGTGTCAGGGGACGGGGCTGTTTTCTCAAAAACCTGTCGACTTTCCCCATTGTACGTTTTAACAGCGATCCAAAATGTTCATCACGAGGCAAAACATACGTAACCGATCAACCTACCGTTGACATGGATGAATACTTAATCGTACGTCTATCACTGTTTCGTGAATTCAAGGATCAAACGTTTCTTCCGCGGCAAACACGCCATTGAGGCCTCCGAATTCCTCCTCTTCCTCGAATTCTGGAAACATAGGCTTCAGCTCAGTGATATCCACTTCACTTTCACTGTCACCTCGTTGTTCTTCTTTAGAGGTTGAACCGATGGAGCTGTTGGAGTGAGAATCGGATCGCTTGTGACCGGGAATAACGGTTTCACTTTCAATCTTCTTTATGGGCTTGCCGGTCTTGCGATTGTAGTCTTCCAATCGAGTGTCCATCTCGTGCATTCGAAAGTGGAGTCTGGATTCGAGACTATAGTTCTTAGAGTTCCTGCAACAATAAGGAAATTGAGATCAGGTACGCAATCCTGTTGGCAGTGGACCTTCTGAAAATAAGCCTACAGTAGCGAAGCAGTTGAAGTTGAAGTAGTTGAATAGTAATGTGTTGTCGATGCTGATGCTGATGAAAATAGGCCAACATCGAGTGGAATAATCAACGACGTTCCTCGTTAAATCTAATTTATTGTGAAATTCCTTCCACAGAAAGAGGTTCTTTTCAAAAGAGGGTAATTAAACCCTCCGACTGCGATCATCTGTCTTGGGTTATCCTTACGTAAACGTGGATGTCATACAGCCACAGCATCTATGGAGTTCCTCTAGGCGACTGTGAATGCCCCTCCGCCCGGAAAATTTGCGTGGAAGTAACAGTATGGCCAAAAGATGTGCACGAATTGACCAAGTCCATGCAGGCCACAAATCACTGGGAAAGGATAAGGCGGATTTGAGACACCCTTGCCTGGCCACCTTAGTTCCAGTGTCCGTACGAAACTCCACTAGGTACCAGTCTTCTCATCAACAATACTCAGGATGTATGTAGAACTGGAAAAACTACAAACGTGAATGAATGTTAGAGGTACACTCATGAGCGTGTCTAGGAGCGGTCAGCATCTGCAATTGGGACGTAGCACTTCTGCTCAAATTGGAGGAACGCCTGACTGAATAAACCAGTGCTATTCGACAACCTAAGGACAGTAAACACGTCGGTGGCGGAGGCTAAATTCAGTAACGGACTCTGATCGGTGCCCATGCCATGCCGACCCTGCTAAAAAAGATTGAGATGGAAGGTGACGGCATCATCGGGGCGCCACCTAATTTTTGATGAAACACCAATCGTCAACCCCACTGAATTTCAGACTAACTTGGCGATTTTTCCTCTACATCGGCTGTGGTTACTGATAATGTGGTCAACTCTCATGCAGTAGGATTGTTAGTACCATTCATTGCAGGCACTGCTGGAGATAACTGAGAATTTGGAGCAAACTGCTGGCAACTGGAATATGCTGGGACGCATCTTCGAAGAAAAATCTAAAAGCCCGGGATATACTGTTCAGATTTATGCGTATGACATTGAATTACGATTAGGGAAATCTATCGGGATATTGGCATTTCGGGCGCAAGCTTTTCTATATCAAGCACCACTGTTTGGTTGGATGGGTACTTCCTCTCACCTGTTTGGGTTTAGCCTGTTTCCAGACCAGCTGACCATCTTTGGAGTGAATATCCCTTTGGAAGGCAGTTTTCCGCAATCCCATTGTTCCGTGTGCGATTTGTATCGCCTTATGCTTAGTATGCCTTGCATCCATTTAGTGCGTTGGGTAGATTCCTTTCGACAGATCATAACGCGAATCGCATACGGACGAACACGATTGCGGAAAAGGTCAACAGACGTCGGATCAGCTATCAGTTACGATTCTCCTACATTTTAGCTATCGCCAGTCCAACTAAAAGTTGACCACTACTTACAGTATGTTGCCGTTGTTTGTTCTATTGCGTAATCGGTGAATCTACTCTGCGCGCAGACAGCTCGGCATCCCACCCCATTGATCGATTAGTTTCGATTATCTTTAGGATCTTTTCCGCGATTTAGTCGGTTACTGAGCGGTCGTATGACGTTCTCTAGTAAGCGACTGAATGACTTGATCTGGTTTACACATACGCGGTAACCTGGCATCGGTCTCACATCGAATTACACCGAGAATCGGTGCACTATGCCACACACGGCCGTGCTGATTCAGGAAAACAAGCCGAAGTGTAAAAAAGGGAGACGTCGCGAAAACGCACGCGAAACGCAATACTGACTTCTCTCACACTGTTCTGAAAACTGGAGACGCCGTGAAAACGCGCTTACGCAATACTGACTTCTCTCACACTGTTCTTACTGGTCGTGACCAACCACATAGTCGTACGTTTTAACTGGAAGATTCGTCGAAAATATGGAGACCTATGAGAGCCTAGACAAATGCACTCAAAACAGACGGTCGTACGGTGCGCGATTTCCTACACTGAAATGATTTCATGTCCAACCCGAGTGCATTTAAGTTTCTTAGTGGGATTTCACCAGCATCCTTGTTTACCTTCAATGTCCTGCCCAAAATTTTTCAACGTTGCTGCTAGACCCCTAGCTTGCCAAGCGAGTGCCTATGGGCGACATGCGGGAACATTTGCTGTAGTTCAAGTGGCAGAACACTCGTCCAGTAGATGAGGTACGCAGGTTGGAGGCAGTCTTATGACCGCGTCTTTTTGTTCTCTTCAGGGGGTCTATATTCGAAGCTGAATGACTGCAGTCGTGGGTGCTGCAGATGCATACCTGAACAGAACGAGTTAGGTTTAATGACACGATAGCCACAAGAATTCTCAAGCTGTCTTTTTGTCTTAAGGTCTTTTCATCACGGAGGTACACAAAATTCTTGTTTCACTTGTCTTGCAACTACTGAGTAGTACTACTCCCAACCATTTCAAGGGTTGAAATTCGTCCCCTTGACGTGCCATTACGACCGTTCTAAGCTGCATTCTTCTGTTTACATTTGGGCGACGACGTTTGGGGTGACGACGTTATAACTGCTAGCTGTCTTTCCTAATGACCCGCCCTTGAAAGCATTCAAGGTATTCAAGTCAAGAGACTCTTCATTTCTGTAGTAGGGTCGTTGATCACAGCATGAGCAGACAGGGGTGCATCCCGAAATCGTACTGGCATCGTTGTTTGAACAATTATAAGAACGATACGATGGAGCTCTAGCGCGCTATGGCCCATACGTTGTGGCTTAGGATAGGCAGAGTAGTTGTGACAGGAGCGGAGGGAGGTTATTCTAGAATTAACTGACAGAATTTCACCTAATCCGAGTAGTGACTTTCGGGTTGGCCAACACATGCTTTCTGACAAGAAGCTGACGACTGAATTCTAATAGCGATCGGATACAGATCTCAAACTGAACCAGCCACTGGGTGTCCGAGGGCCAATTGAAGTTGAATAACGCATGTCTTATGAGTGTGGCCCGACTGACTAGGACCTAGTTTTTTTTACCTCCTCCCCCCGAATCTTTTACATAATGGCTGGAGTTCTATCTGACTGGACGGTGGTAAGGTCAGTAATAATTAAGCAGAGGCGAAACCAAAAAACCACTTACCGTGCCCGCTGGAGGCGTTTGATGGCCTCTGGGATGTCTCCTGCATCAAAAGCTAGTTGACACAACTCCATTTCACAATATGGAAGGAGGTATGTGTCGATGGTGATTTTTTGTTTTCTAAAATTGAGAATGTGACGCAATACAAATAATTGGGATGACCGTGACTAAGAATGATTGCTATTCACATGGATTAATCAACCAGTTATCAAATACAACCTGCATATGTTAGATTCTACAGCCAGGCAGTTGGTCGGATTTTTAGTGTACATTTCCTTAGTAAATTATAATATATTTTCTGAGTCAATGCCACGGAATTATCTGAATGTCTTTACGCATCGCCTTCACTGTTATCGCGATGGTCGTAACTCAACTGCGACAAAAGCAAGTTGTTCTCGTAATGCATTACCCATAATGTTGCTGAAAATTCTTCGACAGCTTACGACCGGTTTCGCCCTTCTTGGGGCTCATCAGGTAGGCGCAGTCCCCGAGTTTCCGTCAACCTTATGTTCTACTTGAAACCAAATTGCACAGAATTAGCGAAATACACTCATTTGCAAATCAAACAGCCAGGCAGTTGGTCGGATTTTTAGTGTACATTTCCTTAGTAAATTATAATATATTTTCTGAGTCAATGCCACGGAATTATCTGAATGTCTTTACGCATCGCCTTCACTGTTATCGCGATGGTCGTAACTCAACTGCGACAAAAGCAAGTTGTTCTCGTAATGCATTACCCATAATGTTGCTGAAAATTCTTCGACAGCTTACGACCGGTTTCGCCCTTTTTGGGACTCATCAGGTAGGCGCAGTCCCCGAGTTTCTGTCAACCTTATGTCCTACTTGAAACCAAATTGCACGAAACTAACGAAATACATCGTCACAAACGAGAGATTCAGCTAGGTTCCAGGTGAGTCTCCCGCAAAACCAAATTTATTTGCAAATGAGTGTATTTCGCCAAATTGTTTTTTGTTGATTAGCGCTGTCCTAAGTCAGTTTTAGTGTTTCAGTGAGTTTCAATTGGTGTCAGGTGAACAAATATTCCGTTTTTTATTGGTTTATGTAATTCTCATTCCTCAGGACATGGACAACAATTCGAACACAATTCAGAAACGATCCACCGATTTCCATTGTTCAACCTCCGCCGGATTTGTAATTCTATCCTATCACAAGAATACTTATACAAATTTTGTGCAAAAGATTGGCGAGACATGACTCGGGCTAAGTCGAACTCAGCCGAAAGATGAATCGACTCTCTCTGTGTGGGTGTATCTTTATTTTGAATGTAATGCGGATATTTTAAATTTCAACTTCAAGATATTGACCAGAACCCGCGGTTTCATCAGTTATACACACATGGTCATCCTTTAGGGATTCAGAATTCCTGCCCTTCAAGATAAGGGGTCGAATACTACCATCAAGCTACGTTTAACTGATCAGTTGTGTGAAAAAGCTGCGTCTTGACTGGATGGGTGGGAGGCTGGGCACGCTGTAATCGTGCAGTCCATGTCATTTCATATCAAATGGCAAAGCTAGTAACGACGGCACAAGTAGCCCTCGGGGTATTTTCATTGATGATCAGAGTCTTGCTTTCCTTTAGATGGTAAGGAGGAGTTTGGATTTTTACATGACTCTACCCTGTATGTTATGTTGACCAATGGTGAACGACCAAGAAACTATTTCCTTCCTGTTAGACACCGCTGATAGTGAGGTATCAGAAAAGAAATTCGAAATGTTTGCATCAATGGCGGAATAGTTTTCACAATGGTTGACTGAAGGCGCTCACTTGAAAATTAAGTCAGAAGTACTTGGGGAGTGAATTTCACTGAATTCCTCGGTTGTACTAGTCTCCGACTAATTGTGTTTCACAAAGTTAGCTTAATGTTTCAGTGGATGGCATATTCGGTATATCGAAGCACATCTTCCTTCAATAGCTTACTACTTGTAGGAAAATGACGTAAAAGAGAGAATCAGTTGAATTTGCAAATAAGTGCACTTGGCCGCCTGGTGTTCAAGTGAAAAAAACAAGGTTGACGGAAACTCGGGGAGCCCCAAGAAGGACGAAACCTGATTGAGCAGTTGAAGGGTCATCAACAACCTTACAAGTAGCGTCTTCCTTCAGGAAAATATATTTTGATATCCGGAATAGCCTGGCAGCCGAAACAGAAGGCCACCATTGCGCAGAATTACGCTGCTTGTTGCAGTAGTGGTGAGTAGTATTCTAACGTCCGTGGACTTTCATGGTGAACTAAAAACTCTAGGGTTGGTATAATCAAGGAGAATCACGTAAATTCACTTATCGAATTACAACACGCTTTAATTTGAGCATTCTTAGGAATCTGATCTCTCCCTATTGCCTGTAATTAGGGGGACCTACGGCTGGTAAATAGGAAATTGCTACAGTCGCGACCGCTTCACTTTGTCCCCCTACCTGGGCAACATCGTAGAACACCGACTTGCTTCCTAATCAATTAATTCACCCGGTTCAAGACCGACGTTTTTTTAATGTAAGAGCACATCCGTCTGCACGGCTAGGTTTCCATGCTTATCTTTCCCTTCCGCGGGATCTATGCTGTTTACTTCAAACTTCTTAAAACACCCAGGCAGTGCTGTTTCGAAACAAGAGAGTCATGTTTTCGACAAAAAACACTTCCATGTCATGTTTTTTCTTCATTTACCCAAAGCGTTTAAGTAGGACAGTGAAGTCCGTACTCTGAATACTTACGCTGTACTGCGTCTCCTTAATTTTGAATAATATGGGCAACAGCGTCGAATCACATAGTCGTGTTTGTGCTGTAGGAGTGTGAACATTCGTTGGTGACGTAAAACAAAGTTGCTTGCCGGTAGACTGTAGGTTAAGTCATTCATGGTCTAGACTGGAGAAGTAAGTTACTTTAACACTACTTCTGCCACTTGAAAGTGACTGAACATACATTTGATTAGGGCAAAACGGTTCAGCCCGATTAAATCACTAACACTCGTTGTTTGTTCTTCCTAGCCATATTATTAAGTATTTTGCTGTTAGTTCGGCGACAGAGAGGTACACATTTTAGCGACAGCTGTGATCATCCGAAATAGAGTAACAGTTAACAGTTTTGTGATCAGGATGTGACTGGTGGTGGTCTCTCTCAACATTTCGTCCGTGTTCAATTTCGTCGAAGACTTTTGCTAATAATTGGGCTTGTTTGACGTGTCAGTTGAAATGGCTGGTGTTCATCGGCTAAACACCTTTATTTGGTTAGAAGTGTGAGCGAGTAATTGGGAAATTAAGGATGATGAAACGGGTTGAAGACCTGCATCCCCAACCAACTTATCTACGATCAGTTGAAGAACCGAGTTCAACATCGGGATGCCCAGAATTTCGCTATCAGAGAAACCTTCAGGTCATTTTGAAAAGCCATAATTTCCATTTTAGGGCTTGGCACTCTCCAATATACGGTCTCGGTCATGTGGGCCCGCGCAACATACGGACACGCGTATCTTAGCAAGATCGGTCGTGTCAGTCACTTGATAATCCTAACGTGTTGGAACCCAAGTAGCCTTGTTCCATTTTATAACGACTACCCGTGCGATACTCTCATCCTAAGGATAGTGGTATGCCGTTACGTTATCCAGTACAACCTTGTCGGTGTTAATGGGTGACTACCGGTAATACTTGAATGGCACTGTACTAAAGAAGTTGCAGTATTAAGCTGAAATTTAAAGGAATTTTCGAATGATACCGGTGCTCGAAGATAAAGGGGTAATTAGTGGCAGTGCCTATTATTGTGCCATCATACTTGGGCCGGCTATTGGCTTTCAAAAGGCCTCGGCACGCTCACTCGTCGACCTTATCTTCTCGTCAGCACGGACAACGTGTGCTCCATTTCACATTCAGCTCTGCACAGACCGTCTGTGCCTTTCTACTCCCTGCAGGAATAGACTGGTTTGACCACTGTTGACAGCCTGATTACAATGGTGGTCATTCATGGCACAGTGCATTACACGATAGCATTGTACAGTATATTACGGAATGGTATGGTAGAGTACAGTGCAGTGTAGTGTTGTATAGTATACTGTAATACGGTAGAAGGTAGTCTAGAATGACATAAGAAAGAAATGCACTACAATGTGGTATAATCTAATACACTACGGTATAATGTAGTATGGTCTAGAACGGTATAGTACAGTACATAGTATATGGTATCTTATAGTATATTGCGTTGTAGCATAGTATAGTACAGTATAGCATAGTATGAGACAGTATAGTATAGTGTGGTATAGTATACCGTGGTACAGTATAGTGTAGTACAATGCAGTAGAGAACTGCATTTTTTGAACCACAGTTGCAAATCAGCTATTAGCTCAATGTAGGACTTACAGTTCAAGGATCTCCTGGAAACACATTGATGCCTGGAAAAGTTGTCCACGGCAACGTAGGCACACACCCTTAAGCAGAAGAGCCAGACTGTAATCATCGTCAAAGTTCTGATATTGCCCTGAAGCAAAAGCATCGTGAATATGAGGAATTATGGTGGCACGTTATCACATCCGGACAGCTAAATCATCCTTCACTATCAGCATCAGCAAGCATCTCACGTATCTCTAGGAGGTTTCAAAAAACAACCATCTGATATAGAGTTAAACATTGTCAAGCAGGTCAATGGTACATTGCCCCAACACAAGTAAAAAGATTCAGCTTCGTTTATGTTACATAGTATGCTCAGAAAAGTCGAAAATGCACCAGGTCGTATGAGAAATCGTTGATTGGGGAGTCAAACAACACACCTTCATGTGAAACGATCTGCGCTGTTGAAGAACTGGTCACTCACTTGACTGTCTGACAATCTGAGTTTTACCTGGTTTGGTAAACACACGAACATGAAGTGGGCAGCGTGGAGCAGCATGCATTCGCAGATAACTTCTGAGAAGCTTGTTGCTCCTTCAGGTTTCACAGATGTCTCCAAGTTTACCCATTTTCCTTTTGCGTTCAACTTGGCACTAAGTTTATTTTGTGGTTAATTCCTCAACGAAACCAGGCTATCGTGATCAAGGAAGACATTTTTAAGGCACGAATTTGCATAACGCTGTGTGAGGCTGTTGATTTCACACACAAAAAAAAACCGGACGGGCCACTTAGTGCGCACAAAGACTAATGTGTTTACAATGTCCCCTCGTTGTTGATCAGGCGGCTGTTGATCTGTTCGCCGAGTTCGACTACCGGCTTGCAGGCGTTTCATCATCAATCGAGGGATTTCATCCTCAAGCGTACACTAATAATGTCCACATGAATGATAACGCAACGTTTGGAAGCAAACTTCCAGGCTCGGAGAACAGAACAAAATTCTCAGATGGTGTGAATGAGCGCTTATGCATGTGGATGGAGAACCAAGGCTTGCGCAGATTGGGGCTCCAGCTAAGGAATCGTCATCGCCAAAACGCAGCTTTTGGCGCAATTTACAGGAGTGACGGATGTTGACTAGTTGACGCAGCGCAGTTTATAGTCGTGTGTAACATTGTACATTGCAAAACAGTGCCCTTCTGGAGGAAACATCTTTCGAGAGAATTCTTCATAACTGATGGTGCTTTCCTTTGGTCCTGACTTTTCACTGGCCATTTGAAAAAACCTCGCACACAAGGGTACACTCGACCAAAATAAGACTATGATCAGGTAGACACGGATAACTTCGCCAGAGTGCATCAACCCCCCCATTTTCAAACAGAACTGTGAAGAGAATATCAGAGTAGAACACAGGACGGTACGCATACTAAACAAAGCCAGTGAGTTTATGAGTTGTGCGTCCTTAAATGAGTCATTTGGGGGGCACTAGGGAATTAAGTTTGAACTGGATTTACCATCAGTAAGATCAACACATGATTTGGGGTGAATCGACGGCCATGACGAAATTAGTGGTTAGACAAGGCGTTTGCGTGAACACGGGACAGCATTCAGTAGTTTCCCCTCATTGTGGCTAATTTAATTAAGCATACGTAGTTAGCTAAACCAATGGGGACACGGTACACAAACAAACGAAAAGCATTTTTGTCGGTCGTCTGAGTGACGACATCTTAGAGGTCATAGTTTATCATTGTCTAGGTGTTTTGGATCGTGGTCGATTCGAGCAGCAGAGTTAGAACAGATTCTTAGTCGTTGATTCATGGTGCGGTACGGAAACTCACTAACAAAATCAGCTGAGTGTGAAAGAATACACTACTCGAAGAGAACCTACCTACTTTTGTAATGCACTACTCATAAGGTTGCTGACAGTTCTTCAGCAGCCCACGACCGGTTTCGCAAATGAGTGTATTTCGCTAACCTACCTACGTACTCGTAGGTGAAGTTCATGGTTAAAAAACTCACATGACCGGACCTAGTTATATGACTCGCGTTCCCTATCTCTTGTTCATTTCTATCCTCCACATCCTACCGGAAGTTTCATCGGAAAATTTACTGATATCCCAAAACTACTCACTGGCATCTACAGCAGTATCCTTCTACAATATGCTGACCTCTAGTTACATTCATTTTCCCCCATCAATCCAACATCCTTCACATTTAGTCCACGAATATAACTTCTCAGGCATAAAGTTATGCTTGTAGTCAAACCGCCTAATGTCTTTCTTTTTCGTTCCCCCAACATAATTCTTCACAGGACATTTGTACGCATCAACGTCAGAAAAGAAGTGAGTGACATAGATTCTCTTTCCATCAAGGGTTGGTCCAGTGAGTGAGGCTTGACCTTCAAGACTGTTTTCTTCTTATCCGAAAATCAAAGTGATGAACAAAGTAAGCAGTCATCTCAAATCCACTTTTCTGGCGGCCATCAGTTTCAAAAAGACCTGAACAGAGCATCCTTGCAAAGTGAAATGAATACAACGAGGTTCAGGAATTGATGATGGTTTGTCCCTGATCTCGGTGCTCTGACGCGAGCACACAAAATTGACTAAAACGCTAATATGAGATATCAGAGCACTTATGAGCTGTGTGGAAAACTGTCAAATCGTGAATTTTAGTCACTTGACCTTCGGAATGAATCATTCGTGCTCTGTTCATCTATTTATTATTTATTTATTTATTTATTATCTCTTATTCTGTCCTCCTGTAAGAGCTAGAGCGAAACCTGCTGCACACACAGATAGCGTTATCTTTCGTTCGGACTGGCATACAACAACAACTATTGTTGACTCGATACAACTTTTAAGAAGAGCGAAAAATTCTCGACAACGCATTGTCGGTTTGTGGGTGGATAGAACTCAAAAAGCCGCGTATATCTGGAGCACTCATACAAATATTTTTCATCTTTGAGCTTTTCTAGAAACGTAGCATCAGGTTCGATCCACCCAGTGGGCAGCCGTTCTGAAATTCACCGCTTAATAGGCGCAATATTGATACCGATCTTACTGAGTTTCTACCGATGCTATCAAAAATCGGCCGTTTATTTTTTACAGCAATATCTGTGCTACATGTGAAAAGGCCGTGTTCCGATTCCAAAACACCACTGAAAGACCTCAAGTTTTTCGTGCTTGTTGGTAGTGTTGAGGGAATTTGGGAATTGTAACGAAGATTTTGTCATGGAACTGAAGCCACTCTACGCTGAAAAGCTGAGAAACACTGTACATCTACTTGATCCTTATTGAGGATTATCAGCGATGAGAATCTCACGAAACTCTAGGGAACCTCGAACCCGCGACCTCCAGGCTAGTGGTTTAAGCATGTTCGGCTGTGGGCGGTTGATCAGCAGTCACGACATCATGCAGTCTCGCTTGTTGACTGGCTCCTCAGACGGAAGCTTCATTCATTGGGGGAATTTCATTCCTCCTCTGAACTACTTGTAGATTGTTGGCAGTGTGAGGGGATTTGGAAACTTTGATGGAGGTTTCTTCCTGCGAGCGAAACCAATCTATGCTATTCACACCGCTGATTACCCACCCATAGCCGAACGGTTAAGTGTTCAAGCTACCGGAAACTCCATGGAGTTTCGTGGGATGCACACTGCGGAAGATTACAGATGAGGATGAAATGGCTGTACAGTGCTTCTTGGATTTTCATCAAAGTTCCGTTTCAGTTACTGGATGAAGAATTTCATACTCATTCTGACCCACCAGGTTGGTATGGAAAGGTCAAAGGCGAAGCCCTCCCTCGTCGTCCAGAGTTTTCTTCGATTACTTTGATCCATCCCTGCAGCCAGACTACAGGAGGAACTAATAAAATACCTAGTGCTGAACAGCACTCAATTCGTGGGCATGTTTTGAGTGTAGTAGTGTCATAGTTGTACACTGGCAAACTCCAGAACATACTGTAACAGGAGCACTGCCTGATGCGGTGTATGAACATAAGGTGAATCACGAAATTTGTGGTGCCCCGATTCCCAGGATAAAAAAATCTGCAGCCCTCTACGTGCTGAGCCGAAGAACTTGTTAGATATACGTGCCAAATGATATCAGCTGCGGTTATTCTGCCGGCTTCCATCCAGGGGGTTTGAATGGGTATTTGAGGGAGAATAAATCGCAGAACATTTGCTATGGGCTGATACAAGGTTTATTTCCTATTCGCTCTGCTTTGCAACTTTTTCCGGTAAACATCCGAAGTGATCGCCGGAGATTGCTTGGGGCATGAAATCGTGTAATAAAATCTGTGTTTCTACGCTAAACTCACCACGATTGCGAATCAAGTCGTTGATTTTGTTCTCACATATGAGAAGGAAGGACATGATTGAATCTTGCTGACAGTGAATAAGCTTGAATTCGTTCCAGATGAACATGAGTTCCTGAAAATGGAGCAAGGTGAATTATAAATAAAACAAGCCAGATCTAGTCACTTCATCATAGCAAGTGACGAAATCCACTAAAAAGTTTCATCAAGGAATGGGCAACAAAATGTGCGTAGTCTCCCATTACAAAACAAATCCTCCACTGATATGATTGCTTAAGTGAAGGCACGATTACTGAGAGGTTCCCACGAAGTCACTTACACCGCTGGCTGTATGACGCAATCTGATGTGGCATACCAGAAGGAGAATCTCAGGGTCATCTACCTGTCCAGATAATCTGTTTATTTGTCGGTGTCAAAACTGTAGGTTCAGTTTTGGTTTGATTTCATCGAAACGTTTGGACCACGTAGACCGGATGTATGAAGACTACTCGATTATTTTTGGCGGCCTTCGGATAAACGTTATCGATCGTAGGGAGGGGCATTGTACAGAGTGTTCCAACTTTTGTGAAAGCTTGTATTGATCAGTGGGACCTGCCGACAAATTTCTATCACGAACCGTACCATCTTTTCCCCAGCAACTGAAGCGGGTCTTTTTAGTAAGATTTTGCGCACTGAAAATCTTAAATTGGTGTTACTTTTGACGCTCTACAAACGCTATTATTTAACTGATTTTGTGCTCATTAAATTTAGTCCATATTACAGCTGATTTATATGCGGAGACAGACCTAATATATATCAAGAAAATCAAATTTCGGTCAGGAATAATGACGAGAAAGCGCACTAGCATCGCTTGTGATATCAACCGTTTGACGTAGTAGTATATGTGGGTCGATTGCATGGGAAACTTCCATTATGATACCTCTTCTTGGGGTGTAAACCAACCATTTGGGGAACCAGTGTGTTCTTGGCAAACATACCTCGTTTGCAAACCAGTTTGAGGTTCAAGTGGAACACAAGTTTGACGAAAATCGGGGGCGACGTTTAAATGCTGAGTCCTGAGAACGAAACCAATCGCGGACCAACGAGCAGTCTTCTGAAACCTCATGACTAATGTATTCCCTTCTCTGTTTGGAAGGTTTTCTCCTCTAATGAGGGATCACAGTGGGAAATTTTCGTCTTTTCGATACTCCTGGAGGTAAGGGCTATTTCTCGTCATTAATAATTTTGAAAGCAAACATATCATAGGTGGAGAAAATGATAGTGAGAAGGGGACACTTACTAGTGCTGGTAGAGTGAGTTTCTTATTCTGATTAAAATATCGCTTGGACTTGCGAAGTGCAATTTTTTCCAGAGGAAGTGAACGTCCGGCAAAGCGGTGCATCATCTTTGGAATGTCTCTGAAAGATGAAGACAAAATGTGGCGCTGTAGAGCTGATGGAATCAGTCGGAAGTTATCTATCACGAATATACGTTGATAGAGAGTTTCAAGGTGTTCTGATCATTGTAACAGTCTTGGTTGGGACATTTTGTTAAAACTTTGGCGGACGTATTAGAAGCATGGTTAAAGTAAGAGTAAGTATTTGGAGAAGCCAGTGCGCGAAACCTAAAACATGAAGACTGTGTTTTAGTGTTTCCGCACGGAATCGATTACGATGCACTGAAGATATTCCCGTCAGTGACTGACTCTGACCGCAACTCGCGTAGCATGCGTAATGTGCCTCGTGTTTGTTTGCTCCACGGCTGTTGAGAGGTTCGCCAAGCTTGGCAATTAGCCTACTGGTATTTCGTCAGCTATCAAGGAAACCAAAGCCGCCGTAGGTTGGTTGGCGGCTTTATGGTACTTTACTTGATGGTACTTCTATAATTTCCAAATCTAAGTGATATCTGTGAGGTTACCAGGCAACACAGAACCTGAGGTGAGATAATTATTCCCTACAAGCTCACAATACCATCGGCAAATGCATAGAAACCGAAATCTTGGCATTCAGCACGCTAAATTTAGCTCGTGTGAAGTCACGAATGGCGTCCACCGTTTCGAACTGATATAAGCACCAAAGCTGAAGACCAGAATGTCCAACTGCTGAAAGGATCCCAGAATGGGCATCAGTATCTTTTGTGTGAGGAAAGAAACTGTTCAGTCCGGTTTACTATGAGTATGACCCTACAATTTCACCACAATGGTGCAAAAAACCCAAAAACAGTAGCACCTGAAAAGAGGAAGCCTGAGGAACTAACTGGACGATGAACTGTGGATATGGCTTAACCAGATTCGGTTGTCGTCATGGGCTGTTAGGAAGTGTCTCCTGACCAGGCGACTGTTGGTCACCCGACCCAAAGCTGCCATCTTTACGTGGTGGTCGGGATTGAGTGCTGCAATGATCCTACGGACTGCACTGGTCTGAACTTCGCTCCACATAGTGCAAACATGCCATAAAATCCAAACGGAATCAGTCGGACAAAGTGCAGCTGGAAGTCCTACTTCGATCAGTTGTATTACGGGGCAGCCTGAAGGTAAAATATTACCGTCCCCCGGATTGAAAGTATGAAGGTAGTGAGCTGTATCCAACCATCATCAAAGAAGCGAAAGAATCCATGGTTATTTAACCAAGGAAGCTCATTGGGGCGATGTGGAGAAGAGAGAAAGTACATGCAGAATGGGGCACGTCGACAGTGATTCCTGTCTTCAAAAAGGGTGCGCGAACACTGTGTGAAAAGCACCGTACCATTCGCCTGGTAGCTTTGCTATCAAAGATGTTCTGTGGTCTCGTTCTTCGAAGGTTGATTGAACACAAACAGAGGCGGATTCTTAAAAACCAAGCTGGGTCCCGTCCTGCAAGAGGATGCGTAGATCACATTTCCACCCTCCGCCAAATTTTGTAACAACAATACTGGTTCCAGAAATCAACAAGGATGGCCTTCCTTGACTTTTATTCAGTGGATCGCCAGATGCTGTCAGCTTCTGTGGAGCGAAAGTGTCCCCCATAAATTCTTGACCCTCCTGAAAGCTCTGCAAGCAGACTCATGAAGGTATGCGAGAAGCTCTCACCTGATTTCACTACATTAATTGATGTCAGTCAGGAATGCCTTGCTTAATCTTTCCTCTCTAACTTCGTCAGTGGTACGATTACGGAACACCCATACCTAGCTTCTAATGCCTGTGGAGCCGAAACGATCCCCGGTCAAACTTCCTGTTCGAATTCAACACTGATATGGTCATAAAAGACTCGTTCCAAACCTCTAATGCTTCTGCGGACCAAATGCTCCCAGGGCACTCACGGATATCTAGTGGGTATACGACATTTCTCTTCTTAGATCTGACCCCATTGCAATGAATGCAACATTAAATAACATAAAACATGCTGGTTTGGCATGCGCTTCACACCTGAAAAATGTACAGGGCTGCTACAAAACTGGATAAGAGCAAACACGAAGTTCATGTTTGCGAATGAGCCAACTGAGGTAGCAGACAAAGTTGTCTATCTGGAAAGCCGTATGAGTTTCTGTGGTTTAGCGAAAAAAACGATATTTCTATCCGGATCGAGACGGTCCGGACAGTTCTTGTCAAACTGCATCACCTGTGGATCAGGTGTGACATGAAATTATCTGACAAGGGTCGAGTTTGCAAAGCTAAGGGGCACTCCATTTTGTTACATGGGTCAGAAACCTGGCCGATGCGATCTGTGAACTTTGGAAAAACGTTCGGTGTTTAACCATTGATGTCTTCGGATAATTCCCGAGTCATCTGGGAACATCGGATCACTAATAATGAAGTCGGATGGGTTTCGGGGAAAACAACTCGCCCACGATTGATGAACTGGTCACACTACATAGGTTGTGCTGACTTGACCACGTGCTCTGTATGCCAGTCGATTGAATTCCTCGCAGGGCTCTTTCCGCTGAATTGCGTGAAGGGTGGAACCGAACCAGGGGAGGTCAGACAATGAGTTGGGAGCGAAATATGAAGGCCATTACCAACAAACTAAGCTACACTGGTCACTGCCGTCTCCCTGGATGGGAACCCCGAGACGGGACAATCAACGTTTGGAGTCATTGTCGGACATAGCGCAGTTGCACCCTAAATGGCGCCTGTACACCCAAGCCACTGCCTCTGATGCATAGATCCCCTCCCAATCCCCTCACTTAAAAGTCCACTGACAACATTGTATCTGCGCATCAATTATATTAACTAGTGCCTTCAAAGCGTGGTCTTACATTCCTAGATAATGGGTAATGACTGTGTCCACTGTACAACATGTACACCTTTCATAGATGAAGTTGATGATGATGCTACTGGTCTGCTAGCCGTGTTCAGCAATCACCTGGTAAAAGTTTTCTCAGCGAATGTGACGACAGCCTCTGTGCGTACTATCCTAGAGCTGCCAGATTTCAACAGACATAATTTAGATAGAGAAGTTTGATTTTAATCGGTTTCCAGTTTGTTGTTCTTTAAACGGGCTATATTAACTATGGTCGAGTAGCAGCGACTTTGTGGCACAAATCAGGGATACTCATGTAAGTGTTCATTCTCTCTCTCCCCCTCTAATTTGTCAACCTTCACTTAGCCATGCAGCTGTGGTTAGGGTGGGTGCATCTCGTCGCCCAAAAAGTGGTAACTTTCGAGAACCAAAAATAGGCAAGATACGGAGATGAACACCTATTTGCAAATCAGCATGGTCCTAAAGGTCGAGTACTCTGGACTTCATCCGGATCTCTCACTTATAAACAAATATGCTGCTTAAAGAACACCTCAAACTTGAGTTTGAAGGATATCCAAGACAGAAAAGTGTGTTTCAGTGTTATTTACAAGGCTGATGAAAACTGCACAGTCTAAAATGAGTGTCTCCATCCTTGGGGATTATCAGGTGGGCCCAGCCTCCGGAACTCAATGGTCCTTATTCCTCAGCTAAAAAGGAATTTTTGCCTGTGTTGCGATAAACACTCATCTGCAATTTGATTTTTGTGTTGACGGCAGACACAACTGATATTTCTGGATTAGGAGATTCTTCATCTAAATGTGCTGCACACAGGGCATTCAAGATACCAAACTGTGCTTCAAAACCACTCATATGAATGTTGTAAGTGACGTCTCCATCAGAATCTAGTTAATTTGTAAAGTGAGTTCACCAATACTTACACAAAACTGGTTCTTCAATTAGCAACCAACTTTGGTGGAGTATCGGAGTCTAGACAAACCTGATGAGTCCCAAGCGCAACGGAGCGGGTGAGCAAGATACTCTTAAAAATTTGCGACAAATATGCCGAGTAAACGCCAAGTAAATGCGGAAAATAACTTGGGAAATCTATTCCGACTTACTTGAGCAGTAGATCGATATCTTTGCGAACAGCGTCCCTGTCTTTGTAAGGACCCAGATGTTTTTGTACAAGCTGTTGTTGTTGCTCCTGCTGCTGTTGCTTGGCTTTGTTGCCGGTGTCAGAACGCACGCTGACATCATACTCATCCAAAATTTGAATTAGGAACGTTGCCTTCATATACCTATAGGTTGCTTGGCTCCACAGACTTTCAGTGGCCAATTTGTCCACGTATTTAATGGCTGTCAGCCAATCTGCTCGAAGTCTGTAAAACGGAAATGCGACAAAACACACGTGAACCAAACTATTTAAGCTCAGCTTGTGGGATTATCCTACAGTTCAACTCCATACAGATTAGTTAATCATCCTCAGACGTTCAGGAGACAGAAAAATTTAAAGAGCGATTCAACGCGGTCTAACATGGGCATTTCATATTTGGGTCAGAAAATTTCACTTAACTACAGGACGGTGGACTCAAGCCCAAAACACATTGAGGCTGAATTTTGTTCATGGCCTCGTCAGTCGTTTTCCGCTTCGTTCTTGCCTTCCGATTATTTAGCGCCCCATGTTTCTTTCCCTTTACTACGTCCTGTGTTAGTCTTATCCCTCGTTACAGAAGCTTCTTTAAGGAATATTTCACTCTCCCACTGTCATTTGACACTCTTCTGAGGCAACATCTCAAATAGTTGTGAAACATCGGTGACCTGCAAGAGATGTTTATGAATATTAGGCGCTAGATGTGATCTGTAGTTGAACCTACTGATAACTTTGGGAAGCAGATGTCATGTCGTTTATCCCGAAGGGCCAAAAATCTAAACGAAGAATGTCTGTTTGGTTATCAGCCCGTGGATTCAACAAACTGAAACTACAAACCAGAGGACCGGCTGGCCGATTCTCTCCTATACCCAACTGGTGATCCGAAAAAATGACAAAATACCTAATATAATTGAGCTTTTCCGAGTCCAAGTACCTCTTTCTGAGGGATTCTCCTTTTCAGTTGTTCCAGACGTTCTCAAAACAGGCCTGTTGAAAGTGTTGTGTATCTCTCCTCAATGTGTACGAGATTGGTAGACAATGCTTCACTTGTCACATGTTTGCGGTGCCAAGTCGAATTTAGTGTCCTTTTTATGCTACTATACTATGCGGGATATGTGTGAAGAAGCCACTGTTATCGGGAGCTCCCTAACAAGATAAACAAAGGCATAGGACGGGTAAATAAATGGCCACAGCATGACGAAAAACAGTCACTCTGAAAGACAAGAACATCAAAGGGTAGACCATATGACTTACGCGTAACACCAAAGCAACTCCCAGTAGCACATATGGTTGTAATGCTTCCAATCCACTGGCAGGGTGGTTGCTTTTTCAAAAGTATCAATCGCCTGAAAAGGAAATAATTCAAAATCGTAACCGGGTGATACGATGGGATTTCTCGGTGCAGTCGTTCATTCCAGGAACCTCAAACTCTCACAACAGAGAGCACCATGAGCATATTTTCTGTGAACTATTGCGATAGGTAGAATCTTTCCGACGATGGTAAGAAGGATACGGCAAGTTATAGCCATGGGCATGTCGCTAAGTCTCCCTGAGTTGAGTTCAATTGCCACAGAAGAGTCTAAATCAGATGGACAGTGGGGTTATGCTAGCTTATTTTTGGACGAATATGATGATGCGCACAAGGGTCTTCATAGGAGGAAACTGCTTGTCCACACAAGGTTCGCATTGGAAATTAAGAATCAGGTGATTGCAGGTAATACAATGTAGTGGTATCACAGCCTCATTCTTCGTATTTCTGGAAAATCAACTGTAAGGGAAATCTCCACATTCCAAACTATTGCTATGACGGAGTTTCATATTGACCGTAAAGACACATATTGTTAAAATATGAGATATGGAAGAAATGTCCCGTTACGAACTGTCACAACTAGAAACCCTGGTTGCGCTACACCATAAGTTACACATTTCCGTGTTATCACTCTTGTGAGCTTGAGGATAGGCCCGATTCAGAACTCCATAGCGTCCAGCATACTCTCCAATCATTTTATCAACTACCAAAAACTCATCAGCTTCTGCCCTCTTGTTTGCGATGGTGCTAATTCGTTTTTTATTCCTTGCGAATCGTTCATTAAATCAATCTGCAAAGCTTCTGGAAAAGTAGGCAAACAATTTTTCGGCAAGACATGCATACAATAACTACATTAGTTTAGAGGACAGCGTAATCCCTCTCCTTATTATAACACTATTATAGCAATTTATCTTCGTTTCAACAAGTATAGTTTACTGGGAGCTGAAGGAACGCAAGATTGGGCTCGACAAAGCACGGTGAGAGGAAAGGATCTGAGTGATCAACGATGAGCCCACGAAAACTGCGATGGTGGACGCCGAGAGTGCCCTTACAGCAAAGGACCACATAACGGGGCATTAGGTATCACCTGACATCCAGTTGGTAACCACAGATGGTTCCTGCATACGCCTATTTCTTACCTTCAGCGAAGTGAGTGAACCACACTGCTGATCAGTCAGTCCCCTGAACAAGAACACCATAAACGACGGACTCAGCTAGGATTCAGGTGAGTCTCCTGTGAAAACCAAAATGAAGTGCAAATGACTGTATTCGCCGAATTCCGGGTAATCTGGGTTCAATAAGAACATTAGTTTAACGGAAACTCGGGGACTGTGACTAACTAGTAAGACCCAGTAAGAGCGAAACCAGTCGTGGGCTATCGAAGAAGTTTCAGCAACCTTATGGGTAGTGCATTACGTCTACAATCGGTAAGGTGATTTATAGCGTCCGGGTGAGATCACCGGTGAGGAAATGGGATGTCAAGCGGCTAGGGACGACTGAAAGCCATATCCCAAAGGAGGAAGAACAGTGATTAGACCTCAATCTGTTGTTCCAAAGACCAGCACCAATAGCCACTTCTTCACCTGTACCGTCTAAGACAGACCCATTGCTGCAACCGAGACGCTGTTCCGGTCTCGCCAGTAAACATGTGGAACTATTCCAAATTGACACGCGTCGACAATCTTAGGCTGAACGGCCAAAATTGAGAGGAAAGTCAGATTCCTGAAGGTAATCTCAGAATGCCAAAACTTACTGAGACTTCCAGATTCCACCAAAATCTCAATAGGGAAGCTGGCAAGCATCCAGGCTAGTCAATCAATCAAGCAATCAGTTATGCAATTCAGCAACAGTCTGGATGGTTGAAAAACGCCACTCAAATTAGCAGGAAGCCTCTGGTAAATAGTACACTCGTTTGCTAAGAATAAGGCTGTTCTGTTCTTGTTGGCAAGTCTTTCTCAGTCACAAAGGCTCTAAAGCGGGAGACAGAAGTTAGATGTAACAGGAGGTAAGTCAGAGTCAAAAGCCTCAACCAAGTCAATCTCCTTAAACCTCCGTCAAAAACAAAACTCACCCGTTCCAAGTCACCAGTAATTGCTTGATATCGGCCAAGAAGAAGTTGAAACACTGCACTTCGCGGATAGATGTCGAGCCAATATGTTAACAGTTCGTTGGCTTCATAAACTTGATCAGGTTTCTCAAAAGCTGTGGATTTGAAAAAGATAAATAACCTAGCCACAACGCGATGGAGTCGGTTGGTCGCCAAAAACTGCCATCCATTCAGGCCGAAAACAAAGATGACCTCATAAGGCGGTCTTAGGGGCGGAATACCTGGAAGCAATCATAATTCACTTCTGATATACTGCGATTTGCTTGAATATTAGATAGGATGACTTTAGAAAACATGGGTAGCAGTTACGTGCGCATTTCATCAGGGTGGGCAAATGAAATACAAAAAGAATAGTGTGTGCTGGAGATTCAGTCTGCTTCTCAGACAACGTCTTTCGCCGATTCAAAAAGTTCTAGAGGTATGACGAGATACACTCATTCGCAAACCAAATTGGTTTTGCGGGAGACTCACCTGGAACCCAGCTGAATCTCTCGTTTATTATTTGGTTCGCTAAGTTCGTGCAACTTGGATTTAAGTAGAACATACGGTTGACGGAAACTCCGAGAGTGCTCCAAGAAGACCGAAACCGGTCGTTGGTTGTCGAAGAACGTTCAGCCGCCTTATGAGCAGTATATTAGTCCTCAAGCCGCCAAGGCTGAGGTCATAATCAGTGACTTGTGTTTGCTTGCCATTGTGGGCTCTCTGCGTACTTACGACACTTTTATGCGTGGCATATGGCGTTGAGTGTACATTCTTGCCAGTGAATCTCACACCAGACCCAGTATGACGGACACTTTGTGCCTGATGTGCGGGTCTTGACTGTGCTACTGTGCTTTCCGCGCCTTGAAGAAGATTCGGCATTGATTGTCCTTTCCTAGGTCGTTGGTCCTTACACGCGTGTTTTCATATCAAAAATTCTTACATGCGTTGGAATTCATCTTATTTGACTGGAAATGTTGGTGGCGTGACTTCGAATGAGACGTCTCACTCTTTTACTTAAAATTCTTCTGTAACAACTCCACATTCATCGCTTCCATTCACTTCTTATGTCTGTGACCATGCTCTTCAAAAATAGACGATAAATTAGTACACTTGGGCGAAAGGATCAATTAAGAACGCTGCGTGGTTTGTTCATGATGCCCCCATACAAAAAACCAAAGAGTGAATATGAACCAAAAAATGAGAAAGGAACCGATACTATAATACGAAGCAGAACTTAGGCGGAAATTAACTTGCCCTGAAGAACGTAACTGAAAGACTTCTAACTGGTTCCCTTAACGTTTCATGAAGCTCATGCAAACCCTTTTGGGATTCATACACACAAACACAATTCATACAAAGTGTGTCAGCGTATTGGTCACTATTCGGTGCTAAGAAAGTCAAACAGATCACATAGGATGCACTACCAGTGTGCGATGTGCACATGGGTCAGAATTTCATGCTGAAGGTCACGCCAAGTCAAAGGCTTGAGCGAGGCGTCTATGGGAACACCGATCAGGCTCCAAACAGATTTCTATGCATAGTCTACACTCTGGTTAATAAATACGCGGCAACTGGCCAAACGAGTTTTTCCCGACTACCCAAAAGTTCTTAGTTGCATATTCCCTTCGACAAAAAGGGTTGGGTCAGGGTTGTCTGCGAGAAGCTATGACTCTAATTTGTCACTTGAATAAGTACATCGGATTCACCAGGGCGGACATCTGAAGAGGTCTTCGTTTTACTTTAGTGAAATAAATCTTTGGGAGTATGTGTGCTTACTGACTGGTCTGTTGTGTTAGAGAACACCCACTTAAACTAAGCTGAACCGTCTGTTATGCCAGCGATCGTGAAACTGAATCACAGATACGAGATTTTTCGAGAATGTCATGTGATATGAAATTCATTCACCAGTTCTTTCGGTTACTGATATTCCAAGAAGTAAAGATGTACTTTAGATCAGAAGTGCTTCCTCTATAACTGAGTGTTTGGATAACATAAGTTAGTGTTCGCTGACCTTCAACAATCATGTGTCCCAAACTTAAAAGTAAAGTAAATCGAAAATGAGGGACTTACCAACACTGGCGACGGTGTCACCTGTATGTAAGGAGGATGAAAAGGGCAAACGCATAGTCAAATTTAGGTAAAATAACTGCACCCGCGGAGAGTCAATGAACAATCCACCTGTAGTCACAATAGTTGTGTCACGGTAATCGGGAGATTACTTCAGTGTACAGCCTTGCAGCCTTCTTTAGTGGCATTTGTCATTTCAAGACTCACTGGTTTGGAACAAAATAACCACCCGTCAGCGAACCATTAAACATGTTCAAGCGATTAAATGGACGACCGCGGAAATTCTATTCCGATCGGTCCGTGCGATGTCTAATAGCGGTGCCAAAATTACTCCTAGTATTGTCTACGAAAATCGTTCAGCTGTAGACCCCTTTCGGTGCCTAACTGCCATGCCACCAGAAGGAAACACGAGGGCTGGGATACTGCCAAGTTGCCCAAGCCCAGACAGGGGAAGTCGAGATGCAGAGGTCGGGTTCGAACCTCGGACCATCCCGGCCAGTAACTTCGCGCTCTCACCATTGAGCCGTCTCACCCCCAATATTGTCTGCGCATGCTTCTCTTGGTTTGTCGACTAGTGGATCCTTTTTTTTAAGGTTCATTTCTTCCAGTAAATGAAGTCGATCTGTACGGAAGAGCCAAAAAGCACTATAAGGCTGAGTAACCCTTAATGAGTGTCGTCAGCAGTACACTGATCACGAATCTCTACGGAGATTTGAGTTCACGACCTCAGTGCTATCGGTTTAATCCTAAACCGTTTGACCACAAGCGGCTTATCAGCAATGTAATTACCCAACAGCTAGATCAGATATCGCTCGGGGTCACGTGTTGACTGGCTTCTTGGATGATGATATCTCAGATATGGTGGAAGATTCACGTGACTTGTAAGTTATTCAACTCTCTGATCTAACTAAAAATTATTGGTGGTGTGAGGAGAATTTGGGGCTTTCGCTCCCTTGTTCCTTTCCTAGATGTTACTAATATAGTTAAAACAAACCAGACATACCGAGCATCTGTGTGGCGTAAAGCTCGTACACAAGCAACAATAATGCACTGAGAGGAGCGCGAAGGGAATTTTGTATTTGGGCTCCAAGACGCAACTGTTGAAGACCGAATAGCTGCAAAAATGAGAGAAGAAATCATATCAACGTTTTATCCCTAACCAAAACATATAAACATTCTCGCACATTAAGATGCGGGATAAGACCTCAAGCCGTTATAAGTAGTTATAGGAATTTAGATAAGCGTGCATTCGTCGCTGTCCTTAGAAACGCACCTTAGGAAAATATACCGTTTTGACTGTTCCGGGAAGGTCCTCCTGGAACTAGACAGTCACAGTGTCTTCGGAATAAATCAATCATAGGAAGCCAAGAAACTTTGAATCCTAACAGTATATTAATGATAATATTGGATTCCAGAAGTTTCCGGAGGTAAAAACACTGTATTATGGGTGAATGCGAAACCATATATTCGAAAGTCCTGCGAAAGCAACTTAATGGAGTCTAAAAATGCAGCTGTTGAAGGAGCTGTATTCACGCCGTTTCCATAACTTAAAAACTCACATTGACAGGGGCAGAAAAGGCTGAGGTTGAGAGTATTTGCCATGGCATTCTGTGGTTATTAACAGTCGCGAGGGTTATGTCAATTAATTACAATTAACCCATGCAATCCTTTACAGCCAAGCCATATAAAGAAATATACTGCATTCGTTCATGAATTAGTGAACTGATGTGACCGAGTTTCCTTGGACTGTGTACCTCGGCCATCTTTCGATGATGTACTTCAGACCTTTTCGCAATTACTTCTTGAAATAAGAAGCTGTTTATTGAGACTTGGCAAAGGTAGTCGATTTAAGCCGGTTTAAAGATGGGTGGATTTCCTACCCACTTAGCGCATACTAATGACGCGGTCTTGGTCTGCATTTACTGTTTGTATGAGGCCTTATTCCGCTTGTAATTATCTCCGAGATTTTCTGCTCAGTGAGATGCCAGTTTATCACGTGTTCATGTTCGCTCCCGACGTTCTGCATGCGTTAAACTTCAGCATGATTTGCACTGTGATGTACCTTGTTGGCACTGGCCTCAGTTGAATAGTTTATGAGTTCCACGTTTCTTTATACGAACTCTCAACCCTGTTACTGCATTCAGTACAGTCTGATTTCAGTGGGTTTCGTGCGCTCATTTTTGGCTGATCCGTTCGAGTAAATACGACCCTATAAAAAACTCCTACTCTAAACGGCTCTCTCCATTTTACGTTCTTTCCATTTACCCAGCATCCTCCTGATCTGCGGTTCACTCTGCATTCAGTACCGTTAACGAACACGTTAACGAACCGTTACAGAGTATACTGTACGGCAGTGAAGCATCAGTGTCAACACTGATGTTGCTGTCTTTGATGATGATGACAGAGTATACTTGCTCCTTAACCAGTCAACTCCAATCTGTTGTAATCATCGATATATATACATATTGTTTCCCTGATGCGTCTTCACTACACTCATCATGGCGGACCTGGTTATCTGGCTCCGTTTTTACTAGACCTAGTTGCCGCGTACACGCCAGGTGAACTGACCGGTCCATAGTGGCCAGAAGTTGCGCCCTATAGCTTCACATCCAAGTTGGAAACGTGGCCACCCATTCAACTTTTCAGATTGCGGTTGAATCTCTTAGTTTGAGGGTGACACAGCGATTTCCTCATTCCGAAGGCCCCCCAGTGCTACAGCCTCTGTTGAAATCCTCAGGATTTAAAAGGTGGGCTCTGAATAGTGATCATGTTCCAGTATATGCTATGTCACGCAACGAACTGTTCCGTGAAGACAGTCTCAGCTATTTCATCAGTATGAGTCCTCATGAACGCACCGCGCTTCACGCTTCGGCTTGTTGGTAGCTGTTGAAATACATTCATCCTTGCATTTGTGCAAAACGGTTAACAATGACTGACTGATTTAGGAGGTATTTGGCTCCCTGTTTCTACATATACTTGTCAGTGGGGAAAACACGATCGAACTCCTCAACATCTCGATGCAATCGTGGCCAAGACGCATGCTACTGAACGTCACGAAATAGTAGTCATGGTCAATATGCGCCTGGTCACGTGTCATCCGGACCCATTGACGTTGATATTCTGCTGATACGCACATGGTAAATGTCGTTCTGATCATTCACCTCGGCTAGTAGTGTACCATTTGTCCAGATCAGGTGGAGTCGCTTGTGATTTCTATTCGGTCCTTAGATACTTTCTTAATTCTTGTGATATTGGACCAATCATCTGAAGATTTGTTACTCCTTGGCCAAACAGTGTAACAGGAAAGTCTTCTATCACTGATCATTTGGAAACAGTTGGGTATCATTTGTTACTCTATCATAAAGTTGAAGTACAGAAGCCTGAGTATCCAGCTTCAAGAGTTCTTGGTTGCCGCCCACCAAGCTAGGGGTTTATGACTTCGTGACGAGGAATCACGTGACAGCAATATACATCACCTTACATCATATTTTTATACTGTAAGAGAGTATCATGTAATGGTTTCTCAATACAACTTAACAAAATGGGAATATTAAGAGCAGACGAAGGAATATGCGTGCACTCTGACCCGGTGCTTCGATGAACAGTGGAGACCAAAGGCGAACTCGACGCCCAACGTTAAGTGGGCATTCGAAGAACACAAGGCGTACCCTACGAACACGTTAATGCTGATTGGTCTGTAGGGAAGATTCGGTCCACATTTAAGAAGATTTGCGACTGCCCATCGGATCAAGCGGATCAACTGATCTGGTGGTTAGTTGTCCCTTTGCAATATGACCTGCCAGATAATGTCACTCTGGAAAACCGTCAAATAAGAATAGTTTTCTCCTGGCCTAACGCAGATTGAGCTGTAAAACCGTAGGTTCTTTTACCTATCCTCGGTAGCTTGGACCTACGGGTGAGAGTAAGCGTAGGGCTGCCGTCAAGGTTGCATGCCAGATGCTCAAATCGAGGTTACGAGGTCAACATCGACCAAACCTCGGATCACAAGCCACTGAACGGGAGCTCCTCGCCTGAGTTTCCACCTGGATCCCTGTTTGCTCCTATCTGGGATGCAGCCTGAAATATCTTAATTCACTTGTTTTCGATGGGATATATGACGGTATGCTCCGAAGTTTGGGACCAGAACGGCCGATCACGTGAGTCAGAGCGAACTGTTCCATATATCGTGTTTTCTAAGGTCTTATAAATCCTAAACAGCAGCTGATCCAACATTCACACCTGGTGCATCAGTCTGAGTCTCGACTTTCTTCCTAGTTGTATGAGGAAGATAACCTCACTGAGATCTTTTAAGGCCTATTTGAAGGCAATGTGGAATGAATGATCAGAAACTCCTGACCATCCATTTTCATTTTTACGATTTCCATCAAGTAGAGGAAAGCTTTTCGGGATAATATGCGTCGATAAAAGTGTTAAAAACCTAATACGGTGGGGAAAAACTTTAATGGCAGAATTTTTCAAACCTTAGAATTGAAGCGATTATTTACTTAACCATTGCTAGCTCCGGTCAAATGATCCGTTAACCCTTCCAAGCGAATGAAAGTTTAATACGAAAAAAAGAGCAACCGAACTCACGCGATCCCCAGAGAATCCGACAAATTCTAAGAGTTTGAGGACGCGCTTGGGGAGTAAAGAAATCATCTGAAACAAACAAAGTGGGAAAAAGATGCTGGCTCAAAGGCGTCTAAAGTGAGGAATCACACTTAGACTGGGAATCCGAGCTGGAATTTATCACTCTTATTCTCTACGGAGCCCGGACGTCACTAAAATCAAATATACAGTTCTGAATGTTACACAACGCACATAGACTGACTGCCTGATAACTAGGCGTTTAAAGATAAGCCAAATTGGATCAAAGCTTTTTTCTTGCGAAATCACCTGACCAGGCTGGGCTGTGGCACTGCGATGATTTGGGATTTCCATCTGTATTATCCTTGATATTACATTAGGGTGGGTTGTGCCTGATGGTTTGACGTTATATGCCTTTTATAAGTTTACAGTCAGTTTTAAGGATAACGTTTTCACTGAAAATCGCAGCAGACTTGTCAAATATCGTTATTACCAGCTTCCGCGCTTCTCGAGGCTCAGCGACCGGATATTGCTCATCCATTGGTCACCCAAAAGTAAATGTTTATTTATGTTACTCATAATGGTCTTAGTAGGTCGAATTTGATTGTATAAAACTGACACATTCACAATAATTCAATTTTCACTCTGTGCGACAAGTCAGTGACAATGCAACAAATTACCGATCAAGGTGACGCACATATGAGGGCATTCGTATGACCCAGTGTCGGCCAATGCTGATGTTGGCCGGATGCGAGATCACACGGTGTCACTACTTCACCTACATACCCTGTATAAAGCGAAAGACACTCACAGACTCGCCAGGACAAAGACGGAAAACTTAGCGACATGTTAATTTTGGATCAATTCCTCGGAAACCACTCGTAACGAGTTGAGGGTATTGGTGCCTTACGTATTAGTTGTGCGTGGTAGTTCGTCATTTAAGTCGAGCAAAGGAAGTGGATACTACCTGCTTAATTGAACTCACTTTATGTAAACTTCTCAAAAACCGTTAAGTCCTTCTAACAGAGACATGACGGATTCCTGAAGAAGCTCAGCTACACTATGGTTTTTCTTGTTGTTGGCCTTATCAACCAAGTATAAATGGAAAAAATATGAACCATCGTGTACGGATTAACGAAAACGCCCACGCAGGCGCTGATTTGCAAGTTACAGTTTGTTGGGCTGGTCACTCAGCATTGTTATTAGTTCCTGGGACAATCTTTCGGGCAACTAGTTAGTGATCCTCATATGGGACGTAATATTTACCAAGCCAAGGATATAGAGTCCGACAGGATAAGATCGGCTGCAGGAAAACTTGACTACATGGAGTCTTCCTCGTAGTCAAGGCCTATCAGGTGAAATCGTGATGTTACTCGTCAAGTGATCCTTGTGTTAGTGTATCCTATCACACTCCGAGAGTTAATATGGTGTCTGAGGTCTCACCGGAACGAAAGTCAGATTGTTCATATAAGCCAGCAGTTGAATGAAGTCAAACCACATGTTTAAACTATTTATCCTATAAGAAGTAACCCGAGTTCCTCCAAATGAAAATGGTATTGTACATTTGGTACCGTTCTGAGACCGTTCTGAAAAAAAAACTTGTAGACTAGGAAACCGTGCATGAAACAGTAGAATGATTGGATAAGTCTAAAAGTAACATATTTTTCTATGAAATGATGTATGCCTTTGAAAAAAGCACTTCCCGAAGACCCACGAAAACAGGATACAATGTAAACAGATTTTCTTAACACCATACCCTATGAGAGACAATCACCATAATGTGCCAATTGTAAAACTAAACAGTTATAATCATCATCATCATCATCATCATCATCATCATCATCAACTGTTGGTGCCGCCGACTGACCTGACGATGTCGCGGCCAAGAGCAGTGCAAGAGGAACGGCGCTGTCAGTCCTAATGAATGGCCCTATAAGTTGGGGCGGCGAAGGAAAAAAGTATGCGAACGAGAAAGAAGGCATCAGTACTGGCTGATCGCTTATCCGCCCTACTGCATGTAGCCGGTAAGGTGATCCGGCTGATGGCATGACACGACGGCCGATGTGGCATGACAGTTGTTTTAATTGTAGAAACCATGGTTGTGTATGGGCTGGGATAGTGCCAGGGCACTCATACCTAGAGAGAAGGATGAATGGGGTGCTCAACCAGCCTTTGAATCAAAAGCCTGACCACAAGGGGGCGGTTTTTGGTGAGAAATACTAATGCAGTTTCTGTGAAAAATAAGTCATCACACACGTTTTAACCCCAGCATGACTCACTGGGTTACGGATGCACAAACCATTGTACTACGATAGAGTTAAGCCTTTTCGTGACGGTGCTGATATCTGTTTCCGGATTGGATTGTCACATCAAAGTACGCCGATGGACACCTGTGCATAACGGGTAGTGCCACATACGGCTTGAGCTGGGCAGCATCTGAATTGACCTGGACGCCCATCATCATCATCATCATCATCATCAGCTGTAAGGAGCGCGTAGTTGTCGTACAGTGGCTCTATCTGCCACACTTTCGTTCGCCGACGATTTGCGGAAGTTGGGTAGGTCGCTGCTCATTGGATCTGGGAGCTGATATGAGTGATGCGTAAATACAGGGTTGTCTGTGAACTTTCAAGTGAGGAGACTGAGAAGGGAGCTAAGCATTGAAGGCAAAAACTTGGATGCACGAGCGCCACTGAGGGTACCACTAGAACATGTCTAAAAATGGCTCTAACCATTGATTTGTCCCATCTTGGGGTTCCAATCCAGGGAGATGGCAATGACTAGCGCAGCTGTATTTTTTGGTGACGGCCTTCGGAAGCCACTGCCAAGTAATTGCTTGACGCCCCCTTGAATGCTCCCACCCTCATTATGGTTTTACGAAAAGGGCATATGGGTTGAATGCCATCTAGTTCAACTGCCCAAGCCAGCGCAACCTATGGAGTGCGACTGAAGAAGTTATTCTTTCTCAAAAAACCATTCGCGGTACATCAGCATTGCTGATCCGGTGTTCTCACCAGACTAGGGCACTGCTCTGGAGGCATCAATGGTCAAACACTGGGAGTTTTTCAGTGTGCGCAGCGCGCAACAGCCAGGTTTCTGACCTAAATAATTGTATGGAAAGCACCACAGCATTGTAAGCTCGATCATTGGCAAATTATGTGATGTCACACCTGCGCTACAGGCGACAGTTTGGCAAGAGCTATCTTGACCCTCTAAATCCGGCTAGAAATATCCTCTTTCTCTACACCACCGGGACTGGTACAGCCACCCAGATGGACAAATTTGTCCGCTACCTCAATCAGTTCATCCGCAACCATGAGCCGCAACCCAGCCTTGTAGGAGCACTCTACATCTTGCAGGTGTGAAACACATGCCAAGTCTTGCGACAGTATTTAGATTATTTGACATTATTTTTACCACGATGTCATCTTATCCAAGAAGAGCTATGTCGTCTGCCTACTGGTCAGGGAACACCGCTGTTATTGATTACTGAAAGCAGCGTCGCCCGTACAAGTGTGTGAAAATGTGATCGGTGAATCCTCTTGCGGGACGAAACCCAGCTTGTCTGTCACAGAGCTGCATCTCCCTGTGTTCAGTTAACCTACGACGGACGAGACTACAGAGCCCTTCAATGTTACAGCTACCAAACCAATCCTATAGTGCGTATCATTTTTGAAGACAGAAATGACTGGCAATGTATCTCATTATGCAGACACTTGCACTTAACACCATATAGCACAAATAAGTTTTGGCAGATAGGTAACCGTAGGTCCTTCACTTTCTTCGAAGAGGGATGGATACAGATCGTTCGGTGCTCGCACCTCCTTGCCTTCCACTATGAGTACTTCGTATTTTATTTCTTCTCCTGACTGGAGAATGATGTTTGCATTCGCCCATATGCATTGCCTCCAAAGGCTATGTTGCAGGAGGCCAGCAAAACTGTACGTCGACGTGTTTTCGCCCGTCTTTACAGTCAGCTCTCTTGCGAGTGAATTAATGGGCCGCCTTTTTTCATTTATCCTTTCACCGAGCGCTGCTTCGCACTGGCCAATTGATCGCGTTAACTACTGGTTCCGGTGGCAGCAGCCTTTTCCATCTTTTGAGTTTCTGATGTTCAGCATAGCTCTCGGCCTTTCCTGAGGCTCTTCACTATTTTGCGTCAAAGGGACTTATGTGCACCGTCCTGCTCGTTGCCTGCTGTTGTACATTTCCTGGCATCAATCGATGGTATCCAGCGATCACTTGGTCGTATCTCAAAATTCAGAGGCGTTTCCACTATGACGTAATCGGAATCAAGTGTTATACCTCAGAAGGAGAAAAAGTCTCGAATTGTGAATCCTCACCTATGGTTGATAGCCACATAATCTAGTTGGGTCTACGGTTGATTTGCCTTTGGTGACCCCAGGTTACATGATGTCAACGATCGTGTAGAGAATACGTGCTGATGAGAAACGGCTGATGATTAGCACACAATTGGAGGAGTCGCTGTCTGTTATCTGCACGACAAGCGTCGACTCCTAATCTACCCTCCAGATGTAATTCTAATGAGCTCAGACGACCAACTTGGGCATGAAATTGTTAGTAAATGTTACTTGATGAATGAGCCCGGATGAATATCGATGGAAAGTATCCTCATCAGCGTCGGAACTCCAGTCCTTTGGGACATATGCTTACACTACAAAGATGCATCGTATTTTATATCGAGTATCATCAAGCTCGATGAAACATGATAACCGAATAGCGAAAAAATTCAACCTACGAAAGCCCTTTCAGCTCAGGGACTGAGTGAAACTCTCACGCAATATATCCCACGATTCATCGCTTCTGGATTACCGGACACACAAAGAGTGAAGTTTGAAAGAGTTGAGTTCGTTTTTGGAGTTTTGAGATGCATCACCGCGCGTGTTTCAGGGGCACAGTAGAAATTGACTTTAAGGGGGTATAAAATCTTGGCTAGCATCGCCTGTTTGCCAGTTTAACAGAGTGCGGACACTGGATGCACCCATGTGTAAAAGATCTCGTGGACTTGAAAAAGCGTTATTTTTATTGTCATTTGGCTGCCTGGTTCATAAAGCGTATAGGTTTGATAACTGATAATCAGATGACACAGCAACGTACGCTTGTGTGATGGGGGAAGGAGACAATGGTTGGCAATGGACTGCGCGGGCACGTGACCATTCCACGTTGCCCAGGCAGAAAAGATGAGTTTTTTGAGGTACCCCACCTTGAGGCTTCGACTCAAATACCTGAGCCACAAAGCGGTGAATGATGGCAGGGTTTTGTTCGTGGACCCTGCCTCTGGCCTATGATTCAACGCTAAGCTGCAGGGTGATGGCCTAACCCTTAGGGCGTTTGCAGTAATTATTACTGCCTGATTCCTGATGCGGCTGGGCACTGCAGCTGCCTTCTGAGCGGTAAGAAAATCCTCGGTTTCAACCGTACTGAATAATGCACTGGCAGTCACTGCCAACCGTTGTCCGTTTGGAGTGTGGGGCTTTTAGGGTCAACCTTTTATAACCCGTCCTTTCTCATGAGAAGGTAGCGACGCTTCTTCAATGTGTATGGAATTGCTGGTCACTTGGTGAAACATTGTACTGCCTTAGTACTTCCATCGCAGAGTAAGGTACAATTTTACCTCCAGACCTTGTAATAGGATTACTCGTAGTACGGGTTTCATTACTCTTTGTTGAACTGCTTTCCGTTGGCGTTCCTGGCATGGTTGAAACCTGTGGAACGAAGTTCCAGACAGCGTAGCTTGCGGAAGCATTGCAACACTCGAGCCTGCGCACCGTATCAAGGTGTCAGCTTTAGGTTATCAACAGTTGTGCATTCCCTCAGAAGTCATTTCGACGATCCCCGAATTCTTCGTGCAAAATTAAAACTGGTCTTGTATATACGTAATGCACTACTCATAAGGTTGCTGAAAATTCTTCAACAGCCCACGACCGGTTTCGCCCTTCTTGAGGCTTATCAGGTAGGCGCAGCCCCCGAGTTTCCGTCAACCTTATGTTCTGCTTGAACCTTGAAGCTTGTCTTATTTTTCAGCTCACAATTGTGTTTCTTACCTGCATTCATCCACAAGTCAAACAGATGCAGAAATTTCCGACTAGAATTGGCGGAGTCGGAATCGGAAGTTGCATCTCAATAACGGAACGCTAGAAAGTGCATTGTTTTCTGTTCAGGAGTATCCAAAACCTCGACCTCCCGACCAGTAGTTTGAGCACACTTAATTGTTCAGCCACCAGTGGCTGACCAGCAGTGTGCTTAACTTGCACTCAAAACTCTATCCTGCCTAAGCGGTCGACTACACGACCCTTCGATTGATAGTATTGGATTGTTATATTCTTAAAGAAACCGGACGAAACTACGTTTCACATAAACCGGTAAGCGAACGAGCTCTCTGGAGTTTAAAAAGTCTAAAATGTCAACCAAAATGTCACCATATGTCCCGTGGAGAGGTAACAATTCCAACGAAGACGCTCGCACCACTGGATACAATGCGGATACAGAACGCTTCAGAAGGGAGACCAGATTTCTAGGATCATGGGCGGCTTAACTCCCGAAAGAGGGATTATTGCATTTTACTGATGCACCTTACTGCCGGGGGGGGGCGAAATGTCCCAGTGATTAGAGCGCGAATTTACTGACCGGAAGGTCCGTGGTTCGAACCCGACCTCTGCATCTGTCTAAGCTTAGGCAACTTAGCAGTATCCCAGCTCTCGTGCTTCCTTTGGGTGGCGCGGCAGCTAGGCACCGAAAGAGTGTTACGGCTGAACGATTATCTTACCTTATTAATGTAACGGCCAGAGTAATCTTGGCCTTTTAGGCAAAAACCACGGGAGGAGGAGCTGTTAGACCCCCAGGAAGATGGATTTTGTCAGAAATCGTGGCTGTAATCCAAAGCCAGATTATCTCCTAGGTAGCGCTTTTCCGTAACAGTTGCCTTGTCGCTCGTAGTAAATTGTAGCAGCACATGGAGTGCTCGCTAGCTCATTGGAATGTCAAACAAGTAAAGTACGTTGCACGCCAATCTGAGGTTATTAGTCGTAACATTCGGAGACGCAGGAAGTATGCTTCAGGGGTAAACCAGTGGCTTTCTAGTGAATTTAAACTGTAGCCAACTTTAGACACTCGACCGCCCATAGATAGAATATCCAAGTGGCAGTAGCAACTCTAAGTATGACTGTGTTTTAAAGATTTTATGAAAAGTATTGTCTTGGATGGCAGATGAACGGCTTTAGTGGGAGTGTCATCATCTGTGTTGTCTTATGGGAGTTGAAAAGACGAAATGGTTGGCTCCCAATCAGACAGAAGCTCCCAAGAAGTTGGAACTTTGTTACCACTCAATATGCAAAATATGTGAGGGAACGTTGGTATCATGTTCAAACTGAAAAATCTGGCTTAGTCTGACAATGTAAAAGGATGATTTACTCAGTCTATTTGTTGAAAGACGTACAAAGAGCTATGAGGTTGGAACGCCACTGCACTCAGTCCATTTGTTGAAAGACGCACAAAGAGCTATGAGGTTGGAACGCCACTGAAGGAAAGGTACAAAATAAACTGAGTCTTTTGAGGAATTCAGGCTAGTCAGAATGCTCAACAACGACCCTGTACGTGTCGTCCAAGGCATTAGAATCTCAAGTGAGCCGTAGTTCACCGATTCGTATTTTCGGTTAGAATCCAACAACTAGTGGTAAACTCTAACAGATCACGTGAGAGCTGCCATGAGAAGTTGTCCTTTGGGAACCAAAACAAACACAATTTATTTGGCTGGAACCTTTTGTGCAGACGAAGATTGACTAGCATTGTACTCTGTTTAGGTGCAGTTTGCAGCAGCGAGTAAGCGTCAGTATGTAAAAAATCAATAGTCAGTGGATATAAGTAGTTAATCATCGGCTTCCAGTTCGATCAGGCAAACACTGTCAGAGCTGCAGTCGACAGCTTAATGTTAATTCCAAGGACAACGTATCTGTGGGTATAGGCAAATGAATGTATATTCATTTGCCTAAGAGTGTTCCATAAACTATGTGAGTTGAAAGATTCAACTAAGATTTGCTGTAAAAACGAACCATCCAGACGTGTGGGAAGCGCTATCGCTCAGCCAGTCAGGCTGAGTCATTAGGCAGAATCGACCACAAAATCATTCACAAAATCACAAAATCACAAAAATCATTCACAAAATCATCGAAAGAATCTACAGGTACCAACCATATAGAAGGATCGCCATTTGGATAGGAGGCCTATCTCTTCGAGAACAAAAGAATTAATCGAAAGAATCTACAGGTACCAACCATATTTCCTCCACATGCAGTAGTTAGCTTTGAGCAATGATAAACCAAAGTTATCTGTACTTTCAAGTGATTTTTCGGTCTATTTCTACACTGTGATTCAGAACTGACAAAGGCACTCCAAGCGTACTGATACAACTGCTGCGACAGAAATATGATTAGTTCTGAAAATCCTGGCTTCCTTATTTAAACGGGCCTTAAATTGGTCAGAGAGCAGTCAAAACTTCAACCAGCATCAGGAAAGGCTCACGTCACATGGTCGTTTCCACTGTCATGCTTACGGTATTTGCTTTACTAATCAGCTTGTTATACAACCATTATATTAGTTTACAGAGAACTAAGTCACACATTTAAGCAGTCTGACGAGGAAATTTTGGCCTTCGGCCCTTGCTGATCACCCTTAAGTGTAGTTTGATAACGTGGTTGACTAGTCATCCATGGCTGAATAGTACAACTCTTAATTCCTAATCGGGATGTCGCGTGTTCGAATCCTCCCTCTGAGATACATCCAAGGAACACAGATAATCGTCTTTGACAAAAGTGACAGGGTTATACAGTGCTTCCAGAAACTCCCTTAGTTGGTTGTCGTTGTCTACTTGCTCGAAACAAAACGGCAAATCCCCTGCCACTTAAAACCAACAAAGCGGAAAACCGAGTCATGCCTACAAGCACAGCGGTTTGAACGTGGGTGTGGGTCGTTCCGTTCGAGTAAGCACAAGATCGCACACAAAATGTGTTAGCTTACAATCACTTGCATATTTCTTCGTATTATGTCATCTTTCTTAGCGGCATACTGATCGATATTTTGTTGAACTTCCATTTCTAGTATCGTTTTGATGGGGGAATGCACACGCGAGTTATGCTACAGACCTGTACTGTTGTCAGCAAACCGATTACACAAAATAACTTGTCATCGATTTCAGGTTGTCAGGTGCCTGTGCTTCAGTAGTGACACGCACAAATATATTAGGTTCATAATTCATATGCTCTAGGTGCATTTGGCCTTACGCAAAACGGATGATTTCTGGAGACCAGCTGAACTCAAGATGTTTTGGCAATAAGCCAAGCTTCCGCCTAATAAGCGGAAGTTAGTGGATTTAGGTCTCATCAAAAGAATTTTCCACTCTTTAGCGTATACCGCGCAAATTGCGAACATTGGGCAGTAGTCTCCAAATTCGGCCTTGTTAAAGATAAGCGTACTATTTCTAGGAGGACAGAGGTTGTTCTCCAGGCTCCGTGCATAGCAGGGACTTTGTTCTTCATGTGACAAAGCCTAGTCCGTTTTATCATGTACCTGGAGACGCGGTCACTGACGCTTAGAAAAATGTGACCCCAAACTTTCAAATCCTGTGAGTTCAAGGTGAGCTGAACTCAAACGCTAAAGAGCTCGACCAAACCGACAAAAATGTAACAAAATTGATCTGAGTTCACCTTCGCCTATAAGCCATTCGCCGCTTCTCGTGAAACAAGACAAAGTAAAACCGACAAAAACTGACACAGAGCTAATTGGACAGTCTCTGAATATCTGGTCATTTCATCTGAAGAATCGAATGGGGAATACGCTAAAGGATAAAGCCAAACGAATTCAGCGATAGGCTGTTATCACGGTTGATGAAAAATGTCGAATCAAAAAGAAGGAAAGCGGTTAGGGATTGAATCAGGATCCAGGGTGTCACGTGGTTACAGTGCGGGGAGGAATGTGAATGTCCTGTATATTCCGCCTGATTATTTATCAAAACAAAGAAGTTATACTTGCCGAAAAGTTTCTTAGGTAAAAACTTCTCAACCAGAGGGATTTTCTGTTTTAGTGGAGTATTTTAAATATCAATTTTGACAGTAACAACAGTCATATTGAAACTGGTGCACGATCTATTATACAAGAAATAGCTAACATAGAGACGGTAGCCATTAGCTGCACCTCGAACTGCACATTCAGGCGGTCCTGGAAGAATTGTTAACAACCACATCCTGCGGCCAGGCACTGGGCAGACAATCGAGCCAGGAACTGTCGCTGAGTTGCACCAACGATACCCGGACTTTTGGTAAGCACTTTCAGTTGCTTCTGTCATAGTGCTTTCCAGTTCATTTTCCTCTAAATTAAAAGTGAGAACCGACACTCTTTTCGGCAGGCAGTGATCTGGTTTGTCCACTAAATGCCCGATCAGCCACAGTTTATAGTGCCGTCTAACTCCAATTTTCTTGTTTAGGAATCATTGTCAGCAGCCTGCTGGTGTTCTGGGAGAACTGTTATCAGTGGCCATGTCTTACAACCATACACGAAAAACCGACGTACGACGTGGCTGCCCACCAAGCTTGATGCTCGGCACGCAAGCCTTTCGGCAGCTGTCGGAGGGAAAAAACTGGGTGCGAAATCAGTTTACGATTGGATGATGATGTCTCTTTGACGAGACTGTCGCAGACCAATTATCAGGCTCAGTGCAAAGGCCAACAACAACCGGCCCGGAAAACATCATACGCAATCAAAGTATCCATATTCTCGGTAAAGTTCAGCACATATATCCAAAGAGATTTAGAAACATGGCGCTTTGCCGCAGCACACCCCAAAGTGATCCACATCCAAGCAAACACTCTATGTCCACCGTTGTAGTTGGAGCCCGGAAAACTGGGAGAAACACATGCGGTATAAGAAGGTTTTAGTTAAAAGTTCTCAGCAATGTACGTTTTCCTCCTGGTCCGCTTCCAATTATTTTCAGTGCTGATTGAAGCTTGTCCATAAAACAAGATAGTTCGGGATGACGCTATGATGCGAGCTTCCAGAGCACGATGAGGTTTGAAGTAAGGTAGCCATTAAACGTACGTCAACCTGGGAGTGACCACTTTTTGTATCAGCCCTCATGTTTGTGTTTCCCCTCCAAATCTAGCTTTCTCGTAGTGCTTACTCTTCAGGGAACTTACCCACGTCGTACCATGTGCTCCTGTCAAATCCGAAAAGGGGAAAATTTTTTCTTCCGTTCGTCACATCCTCCAACTATATGTGTTCGTATTCCACAATGAAGCATTGAATAACCTTGGATTCTCGGCAATCTAGGTGCGATTCTCCGTCGAAACAATGGTGACCTTATCAGACAACCGTTATACTACTCATAAGTAGCCAGAAGATTCTGCCGCATGGGATCTGGTAATTACTAACGCGTTGGCTATAAGGCACCGAAAAATTTATTATGATAAGGACTATTACAACCATTGGTACGGAGCTGCCAACACGGTTGCAGAACAGGTAATTTACACGCGATACTACGCTATACGACGCAAAACGTGATTTGCACACCAACTGAAGTTTTGAACTAATTTACAGTGTCATCGCGATCCATCATGTGAGAGAGTCCTAGTACTGGATATTTATTCACAGTCCCCTGCAGAAGAAATACTTGCACTTACAGAAGAATGGATTCTATTATGTGATCAGCCTACAGTGGGGTGAGAGCTGGTTCACTGTATATTTTGGCGGCGCTTTAGGATATCCAATACGAATTTTTCTCAACTGGTGACAACAGTAAATTGTTTTGGTGTAGATTTTTTGAAGATTATGGGTTGGCGTCTTCTCCTCCGACTGTGTATGATAGGGTATACAGTAGGCAATGTGAAATTAGCGAAATTGCATTACTCTATTGTTCAGTCTGACTAGGAGACAATCACACGTGCTGATGAGATTTCTCGGTGGAATAGATGCAACATTCGTTGAGAGAAAAACGCACAAGTTAAGCACGAAAATCATCATACTGTAAGAAAACATCAGGTTAACACTATAAAAACATACAAAAGCTATCCACGCTCTGTTGATGACAAAAACCGTTTATCTAGGTTTGAAACTTCAATCACGCTTTCCACAGGAAACAGCACGCAAACCATGATCCACGTGTACATATAGACTCGGAAAATCCGGACCAGACCAAAAAAGGATCGGAGACTTACCATGTTGAACGCTCCAACACCAAGACGGACACCGCTTTCGAATACCGCTTTACTGATACCATCCGACCAGTCGCGGTACTTGAGTATACCCCAACATATTCTTGAAGTTAAAGAAGAATCAATAAGTTATCAGCTGAGAGATGAAAGATTAAAAGATGGAACCCCATGTGTTTTTGTTTGACAAATTATGATCTCGACAAGCCAGCAGCCTGCCACGGAAGTCTAAAAAACACTGCCAGGGGGACAAACTGGCATTTGATTAAAAACATGTAAATTCCCAAAGATGTGCATGAATTCAGTGTGACTCTACAGCAGGAATGAATTCCGGAACGTCTGCGAGTCAAACTGAATAGCTTGGTTCCCATGGGAGTTCATTGGCTGGACTCGGAATGATTATTCAAAGGAGCTTCCGGGCTAGTTAAGCGTGTTTTCTTGTATCTAATGTGACTTATTGATAACCCTCATTCATTTAATTACTACACGCATGTACTTTTGATCCCTACGTGTTTTTTGATCATCTGTTCGTACACGCCACTCACCTTGTCGCCAAGGTCGCCCCGTCCGAGACTGGTGTACTAGCAGGTACGTGTGTGTGTGTGTGAATGTGCGCAGCTGACACCATCACTCATGCGTGTTCCTGCCGCGTTTGCTGAGCCTGCCCTGACTTGTACTGTCATGAGCTCCGGGTGATTGTACCGCCAATCAGAATCACGAGACTGTTTTCGGGATGGACTACCTCCATACTACACAGTCAACTTCCGCTCGCCGTTATTGGGTTTGCGGACCTTGACACTGTGCCGGTCAGTGAGAGACTTGTGCACGTGTTAACGCCACGAAAATGAACAATTGAGGCTTGTTTTAGGATTTTGCTCACTTTTGTGTCAACGTTACCGTAGACTTTCGAACTTAATTCTTCCCTTCGATATTCAGGATCGTCAAACCTCCGCGTAACTCAAAGTTACTTATCGGGAACCTCAACATGCTTTTTTGTGAAAAAGAATTCCAGTGAAAGTTTTGTCACTCGGGATCTATCCAAAATAAATAACACGCTTTTGCAAACTGACTGTTTATCATAACCGTCCAAGGCACAAACTTTAGAACTGTACTATGATAATACCGAGACGGTCCAATTTGCGGCGACAGCCCCTCATCGATATCACTCTTATTCCATTCCCCTGTACATTTTACGCAACTGAAGTCTAAGAAAGCTTGATTACTATCTGCCTCTTTGTAATCCCCATTACAAAGTGACTTCAAGGGATGCATCACGTAAACTGTTCTACCTACTTGTATGGAGAATCGCAATGGCACCCTCAGGAAAATAGTCACAACACCAGAGAGCTCACAGTGCTGACCTTCATCGGCTACTGCCTGATAAGCATTCCCAAAAAGAGAAGCTGGTACCAGGAGATGTGATGCAGCCCCTGTCTCGTGATGCACTAATCTTAACGGGACTATCGTGCGCGCGAAAACGAATCGGGCGTAAAAACCTTGGCACCATTTCTAAGTCTGGATAGCGCTGACAGAGATTTGGAAGAATATTTCAAGAACAGAATGTTTGACAAATACACTTAGCACAAATATAAAATTACAAAGTAAAATAAATACAACGAACAATTTTGTCACCTTCAATTCCTGAGGTCGTTTGGACAGATTATGCGTTGATTGGTTATCCAGCCGACCCAACAGCAGTTGAATATATCGAGATATTAGAGACTCTAGTACGTTCATTGGCTTTTAGATCAGTCAGCTGTTGGTCTGTTCGCCGAGTCTGGCAATCTTCTTACGGACGTTTCGTCACCAGTCTCGGGGGTACCCACCCAACTACACAGTGATGATGTTCCCATGTTTGGTAGGGAAGCCTATTCAAGAAAATTGCCAAGCTCGACGAACAGATCAACAGCCACGTGATCTAGAACCAGCTGTTTCACAATTCAGGAAAAAGTGATCTTGGAGGTAACACTACTTAAATTACGAGGTCGCTGTAACTTTCAAACAGAACAAACAGCTGCCCTGACAATCAACTCCATGGAAAACTCAAAGCCGCTGACAAATGTCCGAACAGCAATTGGTTATCTATGTTTGGCCTTAGTAGCCGGGACATTCGATTGGAGGCTAAACCGATCAGACAGGATAATGTTAAAACTTCTGAACAATGTTAAAACTGCTGAATATGATACAAAATAACAGAAACGTTCACTACACCCTCTATCTTGTTCAACAGAGCAACCGAAAACTCACATGCAGACAATAAACTAGTCTTTCGTTGGCATTCTGACAAAGGACAAGAAACTGTGGAGGTTTACCTCACACCTAGAAGAATTTGGATTCCGGCTGGAGTGAAACTAACTCCAAGGAAAGGCTAAGTGTTCACCTGCTTTGTGGGAGGAAACCACTGCCAAATGTAGTCACGAGACGTCGAATTGGACGGTTGCGCGCCTAAAACAACAACAACAACTACTACTACCAAAAACAGGCAGTAGTTACAAAAGTGCGCTCTAGGTCATGTACCATAAATGCTGCAAATTCTGGACAGAGTGAGCAGAAGGAATATTGGAAGCGTGCATCAAGGGACATGTTCACAAGTACGTCCATCTAGAGTGACCGACCCTTGTGTGCCAAACAATGAATTCGATCACAAGAGACCTCGTTTGCTGCTTTTCCTTGAATTATTGATTGTTTCATGTGCTAAAATAACTACGCGTCATCAGGAGATCACGTGTGTAACGTTGCGTCTGCCCGAGTCGAAGTGGCCAAATGGGACACTGTATGCATACTTGTTATGTTTTGCGGATTTTGTCTATTCCAAGTGGATCAATATTTGCCTATATGCGTCAGTTAGGCGGCACGCGTTGTATCTGAAGGATGTTTGAAATCCAGTAAGACCGGTTTTCTTTCGGTTTTACCATTCAGTCACATATGCTAATCGGGAAGTTCGCCTACAAGGAAATTCTCCTCGCCTGTCAGTATCTCCTCACATATGGGCGAAACAGGCCCACAGACCGTTAATCCCATGCCACTTCTAAGTATTTTATGAAATAAACTCGCCAAACATTCCAGTTTTGATGCTTTCCGTCAGCTTCTCCTAGTCACACACAGGAAATCGGATGAGGACCTTCCGGGTTCGTTTTGTGAATTCATTTCCAAAACAGAATGCATTCATCTAGCAATCGTGAGAAACAATGCGCAACTGTCAGCTTCGTGGGCTACCGTAAATTCACTTCGAACAGGATATCGGCTATTTTGGGGCTGAAACACAGAAGCCTGGATGATGTTACCGGTTAGAAGTAAGATGCTGCACAGTTCTGGGCTTCATCAAGGCGGCGACGCTTTAAAGGAGCGAAACATTGCATGATCATGCAGTCACTTGAAATTTCGATGTATTTTGTGCATGATGTCTCCGATTAAGCAAACCTCTAGTGATCGTCTAGGCATCGAACTGTTAGTAGTATCAATATTATTTACTCTTTAGTTGTTTTTTTTTAAACCCTGCACAAACAGGGTTTGTTTCTGTAGCGCTTCTCTCGTTTTCACCTCAAGATGTAGGTTGTTTAAAATCTGCATAGGTTCGCCTTTATTTGTTTGGTTCATGGTTTTGTGATGACGAAAATTTATGGTGATCAATCCCTTATTTTTGAGCGCGTACGATTGTTTCGGTAAGTGAGTGCTTATATATCCTTGTAACCACTACAGTGTGCTGTTTTAGGTTGCCGTCACCGTCTATGAGGTCAGATAATCATTTGGATTAGCCCAAAAGTTAACGGAATGCGAGTGAAAGAGAGAGTATATTGTGAACAACATATGATTGGATTAGCCAGCTTTATTGATCGCCGCCAAGTGGATCAATACACACCTTAGCAGATGGTTGCCTGGACTAACGCCATGCACAAAATTCAACCAACACATGCACATGCAATCTCAAGTAGACTGCTCAAATTCCTAAATAGAAATACCCATAACATGAACGATTCCTGTTGGCGTGAATGCCTTCAATCGGTCTGATGATTGTGACACAGAGAAGAGAAATAACCATTAACACCATCCTGTTGTGCTTACCTGTAACATTTATAACATTGCCGGACCTTGAGGGAAGAACGTATGAGGCTGGTGAACTTGTCATCTTGAAGCATGTTTAAAAATGCAAGCTGCAAGAGTGCTTCAGCGTAGCACAATTCCGCGTGAGCTTGCTCTGGAAATAAATAAATAAACATGTGGTAAATTGTTGAATTCCGTACATAGGCTGAATGGGAAAGTCTTACAGAGGCTCGTGGCGGTTTCTGATGGTTCTTCTGCGATTCCATGTGGCTAAACTCTAGTTCTCAGGTTTCATCATCTAGTTAGTACGTCGCTATTCTAGTCGAACAATACAGTCCGTGCACGGTTTCGTATGAAACAGATTCATACATAAATGACAATATGCAAACATGTCTGAATGGAAGCCTTCTGTTGTCGGAATATCAGGCCTTGTCTGTTCCTTGAATCAGCAAATCAGGCGCTCCACAAAGTGGAAGAATTAGGAAACTGGGTAGCCCCATCTTGATGTGAGCTACTAACAGATACTGGGCAAATTAAATTAGGAAGTGTTTTACAACAAACCAAGGGTATCTGTCTCATTTTTTCAATGGGATGATTCACTTCTAAGTGAAAATTAAGAGCCATATCAGGACGCCATTAGTTTGGTTGAATTTAGCTCAGGCTAATCGGTCACAGTTATCCATCTCCAAGAAACCGCAGTGATCTAAGCTGAGCATGATTTAGATAAAGCAATGATGCTTACGTTGACATACCTCGGAGAAAACATTTCCATGATAACCGTGATTCACTACCAAGTGAAAATTAAGGGTCACATCAGGACGCCATTATTTTGGTTGAATTTAGCTCAGGCTAATAGGTCACAGCTATCCATCTCCAAGAGACCGCAGTGATCTAGGCTGAGCATGATTTAGATAAACGAATGATGCTTACGTTGACGTACCTCGGAGAAAACATTTCCATGATAACCACAGTTATTAGCAGTTCTTTGGTGACAGTCTGTGTGTTTACAAACGGGCTGTACCATCCTACTACATACGTGTGCGAATAACCCTGAGGAGGCTGAACCTTAAACAGCATTTCGGCGCACGCGTGTTTTGCGGGATCATAAGTCGACTTCGATTCGTCGCTCGTAGGTGGCAGCCATGATACCTGGAGGAAACTTTGCTATCTGCCTTATCTGTCATTGATCACTGACATTTTTTTGACGCGGTTATCACACTTGTTCAGAGTGAGAACACCTGTGATTAGACTGTACTGTACTCAACAGCGGCATCAGGATGATGCGGGTTAGAACCGACAATTATTTTGAACACGAATGTGCAATCTAAATGGTCATTTGAATCAGCCGTCGACTGTTATTTGCCGGCAGGCCTTTTGAATCAGCCCTCACACTATTGCTTGAGAACTAGACGTGATGTGACAGGCCAGTTAGTAGTGTGTTGTCAGTCCCGGGGTATGCGGAGGCGACATCGTAACCCGAGAACTTTGCTGTCACCTGTGTTTGACCCATAGGGGTTAAGTGCAGAAGGACTGTCCGTAAGTGAACTTGAAAACTGTCGGCTATATTCGTTCATGCAAAGACTACGGACAACATCTTTCAGTAAGGTTAACCGCAGCAGGTCCTAGTAAACAGTCTTTTGCAAAGCAGTGTACAGATACACATGTTTCTTTTGGCTGAGTTGCAATGGGTGAACGAGAAAACTTATGAAATTTCGTTTGGGTGCACACTATGGTTTTAGGGATAAGTTGTTGGGAAAAAATTAGGTTCAGGACAAGTCATTGTAGCGCTGAATTATATTGGAAGTTTGAAAACATTTGCGCTTTTCTCCGGTTGACAAAGCTTGGTTTTCTTTAGGTTCAGTTGAACGCGAGCGAGCATGTACCACTTCCTGCTAAGATGCTGAATGAAGTTGTACTCAGTTATAGACAATGAGGCAATGGAGAGCTGAATCACATTTATTTGGATTTACCATCATCTTTTGCGATGGAGTTTAAACTGGAGAGTAGCGGATTATTGTATAACGAAATACCCGAAAACTCAATCGTGTAAGCCAGCACCATGACGGATATGCACTACTGATGTAAGTCCTGAGTAGTACCTTGTCTACAAACTATGAAGCATAATTTTTGTAGTGAACCCGAAGTTAAGTTCGAATAGAGCTAATTTTCTTGAGCTTCTCTAGTAATGCAGGTTGTACCTTGCTACTGCCATCAACCAATCGCTACGCACCACTATGCTCCCTGACAAAGCACTGATGATGTCTCGTCGATTGGTGATGAAACCTTTGCAACCAAATTGCCAAGCTCAGCGAACAAACCAACGACCAAAGGTATTTTAAGTCTGGTCCTGTCAGCAGGAGGACGCTTGTGGGTGGAAATGACGAAAAGTTGAGCCTTTTGTTGGAGACTTCCTGGATTATTGTGACAGAGAAATTTGCATAACTTCACAAGGGATGGCGCTTATCTGTGTTACCGGTTAGCCACTAGCTGGTTTAAACGAACTGTCATGCAAAATGGTGGTCAGCGATTTCCTGCGCAGGGTATACACTGTTGCCAACTAACAATGTGTCTGGGACAGCATAATACATGAAAAAAGTTAGGAAAGGGAAGCACACTAAAGGATTCCAATTCATCTGCAGAGGGTAAAGGGCAGTTAAAACTTGGAACAACCTTCGGTGTATTCCTTGTAAATTGCTATCCGCTTTTTTGGAAGCTGCTTTGTGAAGATTTCCGCGAATGCGGACTTCCGTCTGTTTGTATTGCACGCGACCAGTGTGCGACGAATATGTTCTGTTGCCAACGTGAGATGTTCCTGTGAAAGTCGAACAGAGTATGAATGGTTACTTTATGTTCACCACAGGGGTTGATGATCATGTCAGTTGTAATACACCTGCAATACACCAGCAGTTGTGTCCCTGAACGAACAAGATGAGCCTCCCCTTCGGACGGCAAAAGGTAGAAGAGGTCATAGCTGGCCACACACCTAAGTGGTAAGTGGCCGAATAGACTAACATATAGACAGGTATGTAAGTAACCTGCAGGTGAGTTTGCAAGCACAACAGATTGTAGATTCTCGTGACCAACTTAAACTGTCGAAGACAAAAAACAGTAGTGAAACATTGCATATGTGGACATTGTGACAGGCATTCACTCTGGCACAGCAGGTTGTTCATCATCCTGTTTCGACGGCATAACACTCTACCATGCAAATTAGTGTTGACTGCGGGTTTGTGACTTATCAGGGCTGAATGACGCACAAGTCTCGGAAAATATTCGGATCTACATGGTTCCGAATAGTAGCTGAAAACAGTGGATGATCAGCAGAGTGATTCATTTACCCTCAGTCAAGAGGAAAAGCTGCGCAATTTACGCCAAGCGACTATATGAATCCATGCTACTCGAATAGAAACCTCCGAGAGAGAACACCGAGAAGTGTAGCCGCTATCTTTCAGACAAAACTGATTTCACATTCGAAGTTGGTACATTAAAATTTCGCATTGTTCCACCTGAATCTTGTCAAAATCGTTCGTTTGTACCTATGATTCAATAGAACACGAAGCACTACATATGATATGATCACTGTGCAGCTTGTGAACGTAGGCTGACTGTAAACTATATGTGGTCGAACAGCTCACGTGCACAGGCACTTTTGTCCTTATAGAGACTGATCAAATAGGTATGGGATTCGGGCACGCGATTATTTGATTTCGAGCTCGTTCGCTGAACAATTTACGCAGTCGGTAAATTTCAGCTAAGTGATAGACGCGGTTTGGAATTTCGCTTATTTATTTTATCATCCGACAACCCGTGAAGTGTTCGTTTTTGATGAGACTTTAGTTTTTAGCTGATAATTCTTGCCGCTAGTGAGATCAATCCATAATGGAGAGCCTAGAGCTATTGCGAAACTAATTCGTGCTTATGGGGAATTGTCAACAGTGCACATAACACCAATCTTTAGGGCGATTTAAATCCGCGACCTCCTGGTTGGTAGTTGAAACATATACGGTTTGGACATTTGTGGCTGGTCAGCAGGATAGCACAACGCTGACTAGTTAGTCACGGGACTCACGCGTCCATCTTTTGACTGGCTCCCACATGTCAGCTTATAACGCTGTTGACGAGCCAATTATGACCGGATGCTAAGCACTTTGACCCTAACTGGAAGGCCCCAGGTTTGAATCGCCCCAGACTGATGTTGATTCCCAACAAGGATGAACAAATACACAGCACGAAGCAGGTCTTATGCGTAAGATGAAGTAGTGACCAATACTGGTGGGTAGTAAGGATATTTCATGCCTCAACGGTTAGGGATACCTGTGGGTGACTGAGCATTCTGGGATCCGATCACACCTTTTTTCATGGTCAAATTAAGAAAGAGGTTCGCTGATCTTCATACACTCCACCAGGATCGATGACCATCTAGGTAAAGCATCCTGACCATTTACCAGTAGTTGGAACATTTTATGAAAACCTTAAAAACTGGTTCCTTATGAGGCTCATGTCCTTGTAAAACACACATACTCATATCTCTGAGTGCTATACAGATCGTGTCACGGTCACAAGACGACGGGCAGCTTACTATCCGCGAGATGTTTTTACACGACTAGCATAAGCATCACCGATGGAACTAGGAATTCAACTAGTTCCATGCTCAAAGGGCTGCTGGGACCACCATCTGTTCTCTCACTAGCTGAATGGTGATAATGGTTGTTGGTTACATATTCGGTTTTAAAGTCGGACTAAAGTACACCATTTGTGCGAAACCATAGACACCGTCAGAACCACGCTCGGAAAGTGAGTAGATCAGTCATATGGTCATCTGTGACTCAAACAGGGAGCCGATCAAAATTATTATGGCTCCAGACGATTTCATGGAGTATCAGCTGGTTGGCGGCACTGACTGCGTGTGCAGCGGCAACGCTCGGATAGCATCGGTGCACTGCATCTACACTGTTATTTTCGGACGCATAGTGATCAGCGGCGGAGTATCAGTTAGTGGGTGGCCCTGACTGCGTGTGCAGCGGCAACGCTTGGATAGCATCTGTGCACTGTATCTACACTAGTGTTATTTTCGGACGCATAGTGATCAGCGGCCAGCCAGCCACATGCGCACTGGCGACGGCTCCAGGGCGGACGATGAAACGTTTCGGGCCAATCGTCAAGCTCGGCGAACATATCAACACCCACGTGATCCGCAACCAATGAAAAAACAGCCGGGCTACCAATAGTCCAACACTTTGAATTGCTGTACTCTTTCGAAAGTAGATTATATGGTATTTTAGACAGTTGTTCAAACAGTTCCGTCGGCGCTTTGCGCACAAGACCCCGAGAGAACTCATCCATCTGACCCTATTTTATCTGGCTGTACACCACCTACTAAAAGGTGGAAGGTTTAAAGCAGTAAATTTTCACCCGGTATCTGTATCGCAACGACGTGAAATTGGCGTTTAACGTGTGCACACAGGATGCTTTCAACAAACAACTCAGTTCACAGTGCAGCTGATTGCTGTTTGTGACCGTTTGTGGTCGGTTCCGCTAAAAGTGGTTCAGATGTTCGTCATTCTCCAGAATCGAAGTAATACATTCCCTTATGGCAGATTTCTTTGTAAAGGATCCCGTACGGACGAAGGTCTACGGCTTAGTCTCACGGAATTGTTTTGCCCAAATTTCACTTGATTTTATTCCGAAAGTGAACAGAAATTGAGCTACGCGTATTCTCCCACTGCCATTGGGAAAGATCGTTGTCGTGGGTTCACTTCCTTCGTGGGGTCCAAAGAAATTGAATGGGGACGATGTGCGTCCATTGAAGATGGAAGACCACGGTTAGAACATTTCCGCTGACTACTGGAGTACGGGGGGTATTTATTTTGCACACAATATAGTCTTTATTTTTGTAGACAGCCCCCCTTCGTGAAATTGACACCTCCCTAAAATTACCATGGCTTTGGGACTCCAGAAAGGCCTACAGCCTTAAAAAGAGCCTTATCCCATTTGAATGTGATGAGAGTTTGATGCACAAATTGGTGCATCCCAAAAAAACGCACAGTTCTGTCAGATTGACTCATGGAAACTACTAGCGCAGTAGCAGACGTTTCCATTCGGACTCCACTTGTCTGCGGTTATATTCTTCATTTGCTGATGAATCATTTTAAAGCGCTTTATTCTACAGAGTCCAAAGAATCCTCACGAAATTTTTTATCAGGTTTACAAGGCACGTATACCTGGATTGGTTTCGAAACATACTGAATAAGGATGTACACAGTCGGAGACTTTTTATTTGATTTACTGGTAGAAATCCAGGATGAAAATAGGAAGTTCATTTACGGAATGTGATAGTTTACATTACATTCGAGCATACATCAATCCCTAAGGGTTATTTTATTTAGTAAGTTTTTTCGGTGGTGCGTTTCCTGGGATTTGAATGTAGGGTGAATCATTTTGCGCATAAGTTTCCAAGTTCGTCAGGCATTTCGGTGTCTGGTAGTTTCTTAATCTCGTTCGGCAGTCAAGCCTTGTATTAGTTAACGAGGATTCATTGCATGGTAGTCAGCGCTATGCCGGCAGCTGTCGCCAGTAATCTGTGCAGCCGGTTTTCAATGAACGGTAAACTTTGCTACAATTGACCATGGGTAGCATGACAGAGAGAACCAAGCTATGCACAATATCGAATTTCAGACACTTTTCTTTCAAAAGTGATTGACTATTGGTAAGGTGTGGTAGGAATCCGTCTCCCTTGAGTTGCTGAATACAAAAGGTCCTGATATGGTTCCTTATCCGACAGACTACTAGTAAAGGAGCCTAAATAGAGCCATCGTGAATTTCACCCTGTTTTCTTCATTTTCACAGACAGCTTAGTCAGTTACACTTCATGTGTTCGGTGACTTTTACCACAATCCAATGAAAGGTTATGCTGGCCTAGTGTTTTGGACAAGAAAATTACTCACTAGGTTGCTGAAAACTCTTTGAGGATTATCATAAACGAGAGATCAGGTGAGTCTCCCGTGAAACAGAGATTCAGGTGAGTCTCCCGTGAAAATCAAAGAGAGATCAGGTGAGTCTCCCGTGAAAAACCAAATTGATGTGAAATTGTGTGTATTTGTCCAGAATAGGTTCTCGGTGGATAAGTAAGATTTGTACTCACATCATTCTCGTTTGAAAAGTCCCCTCTTGTCCTGGCGCAATCACATTGCCCAAGTAACAACGCGTTTCCCTGTTTAGGTGCGTACGCCGATGGAGCAGTGGTAACAAGCTCTCTTCTCAGGTCGTATTTGCCGGGTTCAAATCCAGATAGGGTCGAGGACTTGCATTCCGGACGAGAACTAACAACGGCAAAGCGTCTTCCCTCTGGTACGAATTTACCAGAATAATTGCGCCAGGACAGGCAGAGGACTATTCAAATGAGATTGACGCAAATTGAGGCCAATTTCCGATGATTATAATACACTGTGACGAGGTAAATGAAAGAAAATGGATCTGCAAAACACTATGACACCGTTGAAGCCATGTTTATCTCAGACTGTATTTACGGACAGGTATTCTAAAAGACCTAAAGTGTGTGTAAGCGATTTCATCCTTACCAGATGCACTCTACTGGCGCAGGAGGACAGCAAAAACGGCAGTACTAAGCCAGATGAATGCAGTCAATTCGGATCACGAAACACTTTAGCATCAAACATGGAAACATGAATTCGCATGTATTATGTTTTCGCGTTGCAGAAGGTAGTATTTAGAGTTCTTTCGAAATATCCTAAGTATAGTCGGCTTATCTACGGTAAAACCTCGTCCAATTAAGTCATTAATCAACTGTTATGGATGTAACGCAGCTGTCGTCTTAAACTGAACACCAAAACAAGTGCTCGACGTAAAGAAAAAGCTGATGTGTGTACGGCGACACGTTATTACAAACGACAAAGGGAATGGAACATGGACATCAGCCACAGGTAATTGTCGGAAACCGCGAATATCAGCACCACAAATAATTCCTTGGTTTCGAACTGTTGGTGCTTTTCTTCCTGTTGCTTATACTGACTACACAAAGCACCATGAGGTTCTCATAAGCGCTGGCAAGATCATCACATCCTATCACATTGAAAGTCATTCTAGACGGAACAATTCAAACGCTTGCTCCTTCAAGAACAAATAAATCTGTATTCATTAGGCTTACCGAACAGTTCAACAAAGTACGCTAGATAAGAAAGTTTATCAACGTTGTGGCAGACTTCTTCGGAGAATGGACTTGATGAATGAACTGAAGCTTAACTACTAATGTTGAAGCCTAAAAGAACAATCAGCAACTTGAAAAAAAGTTTGAAATCGATTGAGAAGTCATCATTCTAGAAGAGCCTGGTGAGCAATATAACCGAGAAACGTTTCGCTTTTGACACAAAAGCGCCGTCAAGTCAGGTGAGCAGGTTACCAAGTTGGCCAGGTTTCACTCAATAAGATCTCTTCCGATTAGCACACTAGATCAGTGTTGAAACTCAATTAAAAGCTTCAATCGGTTAGTGTGGTTGCTTAAATCTTGAGGTTCATGAGTTGGGGAATTTCAAATTGTTTTAATATCGGATTTGAGTTCTTGGCCTTCCAGTTGAAGACGCTTCAATAGATGTTTCATCTTGGATGCTACTGGTAAATTTTGTTGGTCTGTGTTGGTTTGTCAGTGCTACGACGCTTGAGTTTGGGCGGGGGAGGGGTGAGATTAAGTGGAGTTTTCGGTCGGTTTAGTTCATGCACTAGAAACAAAATAGTGGAATCTCCTGTCAAAACCAAATTCGTGGCAAATGGGAATATTTGTCGAGATTTAGAAAATGTTTAGATTTTGAGGCGTGGACTACGGTTCACGTCACAGAGTCTGATGGCCAAGCGGTGGAAATCGCCATGATTCTCACTGTACATAGAATAGAAGGCGTAGAACTGCCAATAGTGTGCAGGACGGTTTTCGACCAGTCGACCAGACACGTGGTGGTGTGCAGTTATCAGAAAGAGGAGCCAATAACAGAAGTAGCTTAGAACCAAACTGCGCTTAATCTCACCTACCACCCGGTTCCACACACAACTGAATTGCCGTAGCACTGGCAAACCCACAAAGAGCAACAAAATTTACCAGTGGCACCCAAGGTGAAACATCACTTAAAGTGCCCTCAAGTGGAAGGCCGAGGACTCAAATCCGGTATTAAAACAATTTGAAATTCCCCACCTCATGAACCTCGAGATTTAGGTGACCACACTAAAAGCTTTGAACTGAGATCCAACACTGATCTAGCGTGTTAATCGAAGGAGACCTTGTTGATTTGTTCTTCGTCTGTCTTAATTCTGGGCCAACTTGGTAACCTGCTCGCTTGGCCTGACGAAGGTTTCGTGTCAAAAGTGAAACGTTGCCCATTTAGTTAATCAGGCTCTTCTGAAACAGTCAGTAACATTCAAACCTATCGCATTGTCGATCTTTATGGACAGAGGAAAAAAGACTGACTCCAAGTTGTAGCATAATTTTTTGTGCATTTTCACGTAGGGCAATTTTCAAATAAACTGTCCAACAGAAATTAAAGACCTGACTGTTTTAAGCCTGCAAACAATAGAGCTGTTTGATTTTATTTCTTCAAGATGCGACCAACGACAATTTTCTTACATCATTCAAAAAATTTTGATATCCGATGTCATAATAGTCTGGGGCTGGACGTTACCCGTCGAGTATATAGTAAGATAACTATAAAAATTGTGATTGTGGTTATCATTAGTCACTGTCACTCATTCCTTATAGTTCTTCCGCCGCACTATCTTGAAAGACCAGCTCTGTAACAATGAGCTGTCTAGTAATCGTCAGCGGAATGACACAGCAGAGAGGAACAATGTAGAGAGAACACTGGAAGAACTAAAAGACGTACTCACATCACAGTATGCAGTGTGCCGTCGTTCATTGAAAAACTGAAAGTCCTCATTACGAATCATGGTTTTCATGGAGAAGGTAATTACAAAAGGACCACACATAAACAATACAATGCACCTCTCTTCAGCGGTCAACCTCCTGGGAATGACCAATTTGAGACAGCTAAGTTGGTTTTCAACATATATCTTTTGAGATCAGAACTTGTGTTCAAGAGATCAGCAGTTGTATTCTGATTAAGACGGTTCGGTTGACAGTTGGCAAACTATTTTCTCCCATCTAGGCACCCAAAAACACTACACAGCTGGACAAGCAAATTTTGTCTTTCTTTTGCTTCGAATTGCACATTGCTAGGTTTCCCAGTTCCAAAAACACCTCACCCAGAATTTCAGGACTCAAAATCCCAAGAAATCTTAAGTTGTGTGACTTACTATGACTTACTATACTACACATCAAGTTAATATTTCAGACATTTTCAGGTGATTATTCTGTTACTTGTGCTTCCGAGAGACTATTCGTTGAAGTCCCTCATGCACGTGCTCATGCAACTGTCAATCACGGCACTTCACTACGATTTGACTGCCTGAAATTACGTTCGATTTGGTGGACTGGATTAGGTGCGATGGGCACAATAGAGATAATAATTTGTGCTGATTGCCATCGGCTTACTTCTTGAATGACTGGGTGAAGCAGTGAGTAGATGACTGCACATGTGCTGTTTGCCAACTCTCACCTGATGACTTATCGCATGTGATAGTCCATCTGCACACAATTATACCTTATCAACTTTCGTAGGATTACTAAGGAATCCGTTGAGCGTCTCTATCTGTCTACTCACAGGATCGATGCTGTACGTCCTGTGCTAGGTTCACGTGACAGTGTGAATGTCTTAGTGAATAAATGTTTCTTGTTTCTTTGTAGGTTGCTGGTGTTTTGACATTCAGTTGGGGCCTGTCACGTATACAGGAACTCGTCGCGTCAATAAGGCTGCGCCATTTTGAAATGCTCCCTCACACCAAATTGCTGCAGGCAGTCGACCTAACCTGTGACTTACCTGCAATTTTACAGGATATTGCGCCTCAGTCTTTCAGAAGTGCAAACATATTTCAAGTGTACTGATTATACCCGGCCAAACGAATTCCTTTTTGAAGGTCCAAGTGTCCGGGTTAGAAGTTCCGCTTCTCCTGACATCTGATGGATTGGCTATCTACCTATAATCCGGAGGACAAACCGTTTGAGTTCCTTTAAGATTTCGTAAAAGGCGCACGGCTTTACAATGCTTTTGAGCCTCCAAGCGGCTTTATGTTGCCACGATAGCGATCACCGTGTGTGTTGCACATGAGTCGTAGGCAAGATGTTAGATTTTGGATAAGTTACATCTGATTTCTGCTCCAGCCAACAGCTGCACAAATGTATGAGGATAACTGCAAAGGCCTTTCGTTGCCCCCAGGGATTAGAAAGCCAAATTAGGCAAGTGAGAGGGTCTGAGAGAATAATTGAAATGGAGGGCACAGTTAAGGACAAATAATCGTTCAGCTGTAACACCCTTTTAGTGCCTCGCTGCCACGCCAACCGAGGTGGCACGCACAGAATATACGAAAGGTGGCTCCTAGGAGCCAACCGCACATATTATAGATTCGACTACTGTGGGTCAAACCGTTGACGAATCAAACTCGAATGCAATCAGTATTAATCAAAATATGGCGATGAAGTTTGACTCTGTGCTTCGCCCTCTATTACGAGGACCCTTGCATAGCATTTCCGAGAATTCACCGGGTTTATTTATGTTCACAGTCGTAACTTTCCCCGTTTTGAGCTCCCCAAAACTTCGTGCATTCTGACGTGGACTAGTGGGGAGTAAGAAAGAACAGAACAACTTAAGTGTCACACTTACATAACAGAGAAGCACAAAAATGCAGATTTTGGGAGAATCAATACGGCGTTTTAGTGGGTTCGTATGAGGGCCTCAATCCCAAACTTCGCCCTAACCGTGCTCCCTCCAGAGCAACACCTACCCGTTATACGTGGTATGCACCACCACGTACGTTAGGTCGGGCTAGCAAGTGCCGATCAGTGATTGATTCCAACGTTTGGGTTGGAATGCATTCTTATGAACTGTGTAGCTTTCGGACAACCATAGAATATTTTATCGCGCGTGAAACTCATGAATCCAACGATTGCGTCCCAAAACATTCATCCGCATTTCTCCATATCCCGGTGACTATCATTTTGTAAAACGCTGCCGGTACCAACAAAAGTGTTGGACATGTAGAATGTTTTGGATGGCCATGGTTTCACAAGAATTGATCAGATCTGAGCGGAAGAAATTTGTTTGGCCTCTATCGCTTCGTTGCATAAGATGCATGACCATGGGTGAGCATGCATTACAAGAAACATCGTATTCTACAACTGACCATTGTAATTCTAAACGGTTGCAAACTTTGACTTGGTTTGACTGCGGGTGGAGAAACAGAATGCCAAGGTCAGATATTTTAATTCACTCAAAGTTTTGATCCCCGCTGGTGAGCTGCGTCGGCCACTAATTAATCGGAATCACAAAGCCAAAGACGAATATCGCTCATGATGTTCGAAACATCGAGTTATTAGAAGAAACTCAGCCTATAATGTTGTGTTTTCCCCGCCAAGCTAAACGAATGTCAGGTAACTGCTTGTCTGTCTTGTAAAAATATCAAGACATTTATACAAATTCATGATCGCTCCGTTTCTTATCGATCTGGATGAAGCGGACAAGATGACGAAGGCCAGTGAAGAGAACGGAAAAGTTTGCTGCGGAAATCTCTTGGATCATCCACTTCTGTTTAGCTGGTAGGATACACGACACTTCCACTCAGGGTGAAAAATGCAATGTTCACTATTGCCCTTACTCTAGAATTATGGTGCGCGTTTAACATATTTGCTTACTTCAGGTATACTGTTGAGAAGTTAGGATCCAAAGAAATTCAAGATCTTGTGAACTTCACTTCACGCACAAACGGTCCGACAGATTTTGACGATAAACTGCGTGTGCCAGTTGACTGAAACACTAACTAAAATCGGACATCACTGTATAAACCCCCAGGATGTGTTACCGGAACATTGACAATCATATTCGAGACCAAACGATTGGGCTATTCGTTAGGATACTGTGAACGTCACTAAATTTGCACGGACAAATTCGACGACCAACCTTTCAATTCGATCTTCAGTGGAACTCCGCACTGCCCATAATATTTCTCTAACAGACCTTCCCACTGCGCAGCCTTTAGAAAACGGTATACCTGACGCTCTTGCTCAAAATGACAAGCCATTTTCGAGCACGAAACATTTAGGTTGGAGGTACTGCTTATCTCGAGGTCCACTGCAAAACAAAGCCAAAATGGGATATAAAAATTCCCTTGACCTTGTTTGTTTAAATACAGCGCGTTTACGCGCAAAACACGAAGGGCAGCCAGGGTCAGGAAATTAATGTATTGTCAATAGTCCAATGAAGACCCAATTTCGTTTGCTTGTGACAGAACCACTTTCTCTGAGCACAAGAGCCTTCACTCATTGATGCCTTGAGTCTTCCTTGTAATAAAAAGCGCGAAATAACTGACAGTGGCCAATGACGAGTGCATTCTCAATTTTGCGGTCGCTTTTTCGGCGCAGGACAAAGAAGTTTTGCTGTCATGTCACACGGTGAAAAACTGATCGTCAACAATCGCATCCTAATTTGTTCGGTTTAACTTATTTTCGCTTTATCTGGCTTTCTAAATTAGACAAATGTTCGCAATTAAACTCGATTACTCGTAAATTAGCACTTTTTCAACTTCTGCCTCAGCGATGCCTGTGGACAATGCTTCCTGCTGGATTACTATAAGTATCTGCCAACGCAGACCCGATAGATATAAGTTTCAGTCCCAAAGTTCTTTTTGTGAGGGGAGCAGTGTGTTTTATGAACGTTCGCTGCGTCTTTCAAAACAGATAGTCCTCCTGCTGCAGATGGAAACCGTGAGAAATCTAAGGATGGGGCAGAATCTTCACGACGCTCTCAACCATTCTGCTACACCCGTTCGTGTCCAGCCGTAAGATGTCTCACTAGGTGAACCTGGCTAAATCGTTTATTCTACAACTTGGATTGAAGTCTTTGTTTGCACCAAAATCAACATGTTCAGATCAGGCACAGCACGTGAGCTTGAAGGGAATGACAAGAAAGGAGTTCTGCTTAGTGTATACGATAAAAGTAGCGGACAGACGTGAGAAGGGAATGACGGAAGCTGAACAGAACTCAGTGGGTAAATCACTCGTAGCACGTAAGTTCACTTGATGGAAGTGAGGACTGTTCCCGTTGAAACAGGTTGAATTTAAGTCCATTTTAGGGATCGGGAGAAGGGAGAGGGTGGAGTACACAGTATAAAGCATAATCGGTGGTAAGGGGATAGATTACACATATCAAGAGTGGCACGGGCAAATTTCATAGTGAGAGGCGACGTCTAAATCTCAGCATAGTTTGAAAACATTGCTGTGAGCCTGTTTCACAACCAAGTAACGCACCCCCATCATTTACTCTTCTCTCCGTAAAGGGAACTGATGCATGAGGTCAAAACCATTCCATCTGTGTCAATGTGGCCAATTCGGTTGGTAAATCCTGCGTGAAATTTGCACGTTTGGCAGACGATTCTTATGCGTATGCACTTTACCATGTTGTGCATTTTTCAAATTACCACGACAAATGGTGTCGGAAATCAACTCGTTCGGAGCTTGACCCTCCGTGTCTTAACCAGTGGTGTCACAGTTAGGCATTCTGGTTCGTCGGACGCTAACAAGACCACCCCCGTTTTATCAGCCAGGACACTAAATATTTTGTCATCCAGTGGACACTTAAGGCCCCATGCTGGGTACTACTCAGAAAGCGCACAACCTCGTTAGGAATAAACTAATTTTTAAAATCAAGACGTTCCAAAATGTACGACGTTCTTTATAGTTATAACAATGTTGATTAATTGTTTATTGACTACAATATGAATAATGAGTATAATATTTATCATGTAATTGTTCAGCTTGTTATGAATACTGTTACTGTTTACTAAACAAAGACATGTTTGCGTACACTCTCCTAAACGTTTCCCGGGGCTACACCGCCCATCTGCAGCATAAATCGATGATCCTGTGTATTCACTTTGTCAATCCTATTCGTTGTATCTAAGTTCTTTTGGCCTCATCATGCCACACACGTGACAATGCCCGCATATTAGTCAACGACGCTCAACTACCCAGAACAGTGGCGAGTTTACGAACCAGGCGCTTCCTAGTTTGATCATCACTCTTTCTAACTAATATTCTGACGAAAAGAAGAAAGAGATGATGTAAGGAACAAGCACACTTTCCTGTCTGGTTTAAGCCCAGAATGTTGTTCACCTACCACCACAGAATTGGAGTCACATTGACTAAAAATCCCCTACATTTGGCCAGTGTGAATTTTCGTTTGTCAGCTACAATCTATACCATATGAAACTCTGATGCAAACCTTGAGGTAGCAAAATGGCCCAAGTGACACTTCGCACTAAACCTCATCAGGAAACAAGAGGGCAGGTTCGGTCAGCAACTGCTCCGAATGATCATTTCTAGGAAATTCGGGTGTTATCAAATGGACAGAGAGACAAACAAGAAGACATCAATAGACTTTCACGTACCATAAAAATACGCTTAAATCCTTGAGGTTAGCGTCTACAGCTGGAAGCCACCAAAAACCGGATCCAGGGAGACAGCGCTGCCCCGCATTTCCCGAACGAGATAATGAGAACGAAGGATAGCCTTTCAGTGAACAACTGGTTTGATTTAAGCTCAAGAACGAGTGAACAGATCACAGAACAGCTTGTATAGTACGCACTCATGTTCAGTGAGGTGTAAGGAATATAACCCCTCAGTAAAGGATAAACTCGATGCTCACTCGGACCGAAATCAAAGCTAAATCGAACTGACGCACTCTGACCAACCGGTATTTCTAGATGACGATAACTCGCCATACTTTCCAATTGGTTCGTAGTCTACCCCAACAAACGCAATGTAAAAGTGAATGACATGCTAAGGTCCCAAAACACATTAACAGATTATCTATTAAGTGATTGATTCCATGGCATTTTAAATAAACTGCTTGGCAAATTATAAGCGGAAATTTTAAATATACTCAAAATAAAGAGACCTACTGGAATTATCGTGGCGGCGGCTTGTACAAACAATATGGTAGAATGGGCCAGCTCTTGGTACATCCCATTTCCTCCACTGAAAGCACAAATTGACCAAAATTCGGGCATTGCAGCCCAGATGAACTCACTCATTCAATCTGCTTTTGGCCAATTCAAGCTTATTATCCAAAAATAAATCAATAGTATTCTTGGCTCCCTGGATATCTTCCAACAGTTTCGTGGACATTGAACCTGATGAGATCGCTCGGAATGTATGAGACAGAAGATGCCGTGCTGGGGGGTAATTGTGCTTGCCAATTTCAAGATTAGCGTTTCTGAAAAGTAAAAACGGCAGTTGATAGAAATCGTCCAACGCATGACATAAACCAACCCGTTTGTTCTGCTATGCCGCAGAATCAAGCAATTATATATTCTCGGATGTTGTTTGGTGTCCTTCAACTGTATCGCCATTAGGATTCTCACGGTCGTGCACAACCCACGATGAAGCTGTTCAAGCGGTTGATAGGATACCGTGAGACGTGCAAAACGCAGCTCCGATCTGGGATTTCCGCAAGCTTTGGATGTTCACCACCTGAATGAGGCACCTGCCAAACTGACAATCGATCTCCATCCGCGTGAAAGTTCTTCCGTATGCTTCTGAACTTCGGGAGTTTTCGGAATCTTATTTGATCAAGTCAAACAAAATTCGCCTTTGAGCACAAATGTTCAACTCCTAGCAAAGTCCGCTAGCCGACTAACAAGTTAAATTTGCTGCCTCTCACAGAATCTTTGCTTCATAATGAAACTGGTAAAGTGCGGGTTGACAAAGTGGAACGAGTGGTAAGCCATAGTGATGTCAGTTTATGTCGTTCTAAAGCTTTAGCAGTAAAAGTCTGTGCTCGATTTGATTTCAGCGGACTCCGGGTTTATCCACTGGTTCCGCTAATAAGTTCCAATCACAGCAGGTAGTTGCACTTTTGTGACGAAATAATCATTCGAAAGAAGCTGATCACACGGCTCCTTGTCGAACACTATAGATTGCAACTGCTAGCCGGAAGGGCACGGGTTCGATTCTCTCTAAAAGTTTGTGAGATGCACGATGTTGGACGATCCCAACAACTGCACAGTGATTCTTGCCTTATAGGTCTAGAACAACTACACTTGGAGGAAAAAATTTCGCTTGAAAGGAACAAACCAAAAATGTGCAAACCTCCATCAAACGCATACAGAAGTTTGTCCAATATCGACCGACTTGAGAAGTTGCCTATTATTCGGGTCAGGTGCTAACTGGAAAACCAAAGGTTCTTAAAGATTTCCACTGTAAAACAAAAGAATAGCGTACTTTGTCGAATTGACCTATGCTGCCTCATGATATTACCGTACCATTGGTTCACCAGAAATGCAATCATTTGTGTTTGCTTACACTCGGCCTTCTCTTCTTTCCTATGGTTCATCTTGCCTTGCTTCTTTCCTTGCCTTGTTTGACTGCCCTAACGGTTATGGGCATCAGTCAGTGTACGCTAGTCATCGAAAAAGTGCGAATGTGTCCGGCACTTTTCCAGAGGGGTTTAAAGACGTCTCTGCTAGATTAATTGATTTGTCGACTTACTAGTTGACCTTCCGATAACTTGTCATTCCAGGAGACCTGCACCTTTAAGTTACAGACCTAAACCCAGAACAGAACATGCTCGTCAGAGGCTTTTTACCCAGGTGATTGTGCACTTCCTTGTCTAGGCCTAACCGCACCTTGCAAGTTGGGGTCACACCGCACATACGGTGTAAAAATAGGGGCTGCGCTGTCAAACATGGGTACCATAAACCTGTGTGTAACGGTATGAGCCGAGCTTCTATAATTTGATGACATTCCGATCTCGGCTGCCAATTTAAGACAACGCAGCCTGAGTGACAATTGAATATCTGCCTCAAAAATGTTTTACGAGTTGTTGTGTTTTGTGAATAGCGATTCTCCGAAACATGTGTACTCACAGACTTACCGTCTACGACGGATCGTACACTCAGGAGTACAGATTGCTTGAAGTGTTTTGCGTCATATCGGTTTGTTATGTAGCTTCATGGCCTTAAGTAATAAAGCGCAGTCAGACTCTATGACGTCAAGGGATGATTGATTGAATCACGTGATGTGTGCGCTACGATTTAAGAATGTGTGACTAAGCTCTAAGCAGCAGTGCGTCGATTTACTTTGGTCCTCAAAGATCAACCTACGCCAATGGCTGACGGGACCGAATTAGCCAATAAAAATGGAGCAACCGATTCCGGCTAGTGAAATAACACGCCACAATTAGGAGTGGACTGCATCGTTCAGGTGAAGTTATTCTGCAGCAAAATGCCAAGAAGCACTGCATAGCTGTTTCATCCTTGTTAGGAAACAATCCTACCCTACAAACAACTAGATAGACTCGAACCCGCGACTTTCTAGTTAGCACTTGAACGCCCTACTGGTGGACCATGGGTGGCATGATCACCACTGACCAGATCGCATACGAACAGTATATAGAGCCACCATCCTTCTACCACATAGTTCATATGGTGTGATGCGGGGCTAGCTGTCTCCTTGGGTGGTAAATTCTCAGATACCACGCACGTTCAACTGATGAGGCATTCCATTTTCCAAACGTTTTTTAATAACACACTTGTAACAATCATCTGGAGACTTCGACGTATCCATCAAATGTTTGGTGTTCTACGCATTCACCAGTTGAAAATGTCAGTCACTTGAGGAGCTGGGCAATTTGCAAGGAGCGGAAGTACATCAATTCCATGTAAAGAGGATTTTCATGTATTACGCCTCAGGTGGACGGTCTGTTTTTTTGAATCTTCACATAGTGAGTTGTGGCTGATCCGTAAATCTATTTGGGCTCTTCCAAGGTAGTGAACTCTTTCCGCAGAAGTCACCCTCCAGGGATTACTCCATGCGGTTACTTGATGAACGGTCTTCATTAATGAAACTCTTCAACGCAACGCAAATAAATTAGCCTGAAACCGAAGATGAACTTTTAACATTCTAAAGTGGGCTGATTGGTATTAGAATAGCCCATAGAGGTCTTTTGACGAAAACGGAATCCCATTTTCATAAAGGATTGAAGGACAAGTCAAGATAGTGTGCATTGCATTGCGCACACTTCACTTTATAAAGGTCATTAAGGGGACCAAAGAAAACTTTCGTATAGACAACATGGCTATACCATGCACCGTAAGCAAAAATCAAGAGAAAATTATAACAGGGTTTTTTTAGATGACTTTACCAAGTAGCACCTATCAGTGTTTTTCGTGTAACGTTTATTCCCCTTTGGCAAAATACGGTGGCGACCCTCTTGTCATTTCAAATCCATCAGTCGATCCACCAGCATCAAACCAGACTTTTGAAATTGCACTGATGTGCAGGAATCGAACCATTTTATTAAGCGTCTCTTCGGATAATCACTCATCCTACTGCTATTATTATGGGTAAAAACTATGCCTAGGAACCATAATGGCATGGCACACGCATAAAGCATTTGACAATTAACGCTTCAAGAATGTATTAGCCAATGGTCACACCCTCGGCGCATGCACTGCGCACGAGACAGTCGGAATAAATCAGCTGGTCATGGCTTGTTCGAGTTCGGACAAGCAAAATTTACTTCTCAAGTAACTCAAAATCTTGGTATGAAGGCATATCGATTCGGTCACAAAGGACGGGCTTTTGGGCCCACATGAAAGTGAACACAGGCGTCAGCAGATGACATTATTGTGTAAGCCGTCTACAGCCTCAAACGTGTAGACCGGGATATAATCACAAAATTTGACAAAGATTACTTACAGCGCATAACAATCAGATGCTAAACCAATCTAGGTTTATTAAATTGCGTCGGGAGTGAGATGGTTAGCCAGTTTTCCTGTTCGACTGTAAACGTACCGAGGGTTCCAGGGGTAAACGGTTGAGACATAGAAACACCCTTTCCCTGTAACCTTCACCTAGCACTTGTCACAAATGCAGCCAAGTAAGTACAATGCATGAAACCATAGTTCCTAGGTTTAAGTGTGTCAACTGTCCGTTCAGCAGCTAGACAGCCGTATGCTTTAAAGCTGGAAAGGAAAAACAGATGTCACCTTTATACCCAACCACGGTGGTCCGACTTGATTACGGTGCAGTTGCTTTACGGGTTAAAGATCAGTCCGGTAGGCCAGCTGTCGCCAACCAGGTGCAGTGTACCTTCATGTTAACTACTGAGGACGGACCAAGCCACTTTTTTCTCCGGTTATCAAGCTTTTAAGATACCTTGTTAACCTAAGGTTATGGCGGAGAGATGTCCGATCTAAGTTCCATGATTAGCCCCCGATCACGTCAAGGAAATACTATACACCATTTAATGCCCAAATGATTGATACCTTTAGAATAGTTTCAGATTACTGTGCACGGCTACGATTTTTTTTTACACAGAACGCATGAATTACAAGTTGAAGGACGTCCACTTCATATCACTTTCGGGTTGATATTCGATTCAGCTATCCAAAAGTATTTTCTGAGGGCTAACTCTCAAATCCACATGTGGAAAGCCAGTTTTTCTTGACAGAATCAGCTAAACGCGTCAAACTGGTACACTATAAATGTCATATATTGACCGACGAATTGACTGACTTTGGAAGTGACCACCTGCGCAAGCAATGTCTCCGAAATTACAGGAGAAGTCCTGTCAGAAGAGTTTCACTAGTACACTTTCCGTCACGGAAACACCATTCTATGGACGAATAAAATGCACCAATCGGATCAATAGACTGTCGATTTCTAATCAGTAACGTGGACGGAGATGTATACGTGCATGAAAAAGTGGAATTTTATATTTTTAAAAAATCAGCCCTCACGGACTACAACTGGATTTTTAATCACTGATATCCTGGTATCGGGTGCTTAGAATGGGGATTTTTGTCACTTGTTAAATGGAATTCCTGATCTCCACATTGGTGCCTTGAATATGCTCCACCGTTCCTTCCCCAAACCATAAGGAAATCCTTTCAGCGTCTCATCTTTTTGGGCTGATGTGACCGGACTTGATCGAAACCACAACTGTCAACTCTTAGACGAGCGGTCTTTGCTTCGATTCTTTTTGCTCCAGCTTATCAAATGCGTACCTCGGGAGAACTTATGAGTTGAAAATGGTAGCTTATCAGTTAAGGCCCAACGATGATAATGAAATCCCATCCCGTGACAGGATCACGGAATCAGTTTTACAAACTGTCTGGGTTTTGAGCAGTTTTAGGAAAATCACCAGGGTTGTGTAGAACACATATCTTTGACAGGATCCCGAAACAGCGCAGACGGCTCAGATGGTAATATGAAAGACCCCAAACAAATAAAGTGCCAAGGACGAAGACGGAGGTGATGTATCTTTATGAATTTGCAGCATTTCTCTCCGAGCAAAAGATATGTTCGTCTACCACCTTGTAACCGTCGTGTCACTTTAGTTTGTACACTACCGCACCTTTACATATATGGTAAACGCATTGGAGGGTGTGGGGCAGCGACATTCGTGCTTTGGTGAATGGCAGTAGAATATCGTTTGTGTCGAAAGCATGGCAATTTCAGCATCTTCATAGGCACATTTCACAGTCGATAGAACGGGTTTTATTACTAGTGAGCTGTCTGATAGGGACGACTTCGTACTCAAAAGTCCGTATCAACTTTCAAGGTGACCGAAAGAGAAGCGATGATTACTCTAGTCCCGATAAATGTGCGTATGTTATGGCACGATCAGATACCATAGCTTCAACTGGGTCTTCATCCATCGGGCCAAGTGGGCCTTGTGAAGGCAGTCACGGGAGCCTCCGCCTTTTTTATCCGTAAAAAACAGCTGATCATCTCGTTTTGTTAGCCCAGTTGTCCTAGTCCAGATTCCCACACACCGCGATTCTGCCATCCAAAAAATAAAAGATGAAGTCGTCCACTTGAAAACAGGTGTGCTCAGTCCTGAAAAGCAGTCCACTTTACATATATTTCTGATTGTAACACAACAGGGGAGGGTGGCACGGCCGTGAATCTGTATTCAGCAGTTTCTAATGTTTTTCGTAACATCACATGGCGAGTAACCACAGTTGTGAGTATGGAGAACATGAACTGAAGTTGTCTAGACGCAACACACTACTCACAAGATTGCTGAGCATCATAAACGAGGGGTTTAGCTGGATTCAGTTGTCTCCTGTCAAAACCACATTCGTGCGCAAGTGAGAGCATTTGTCGGGATTAACTGAAGTCAATGAGGTAAAAGTGGAAAGTGAAAGCCTTCAACTCCTACGGTTAGTCCGGAAAGCCTGCGTATTTTTCTGTGCACTCAACCAACAGGTCGCAGTGCGCACGTACGTGATCAATCCGAACGTCAACAGATAATCTGGCGGGAAGCGTCGTCATATAACCATTGAAACACGGAAGTGTCTACTCATTCGCATGAGTGTAGGCACCAGGTCGCCGAATGTTTCTTTTGGTATGAGAATCGAGTTATCGCAATACGTTGTTCTGTACACACTACAGTTGAGTGTCCTGCAAAAACCTGATTCAAATGAGAAAGAGAATAGTGAAAGTGAGAGTATATGTCGAAATAGCGGGTGTTCTTTAGATTGCATGACAGCTGCGTGCACAGGTTTGGAAATTCTGGATGGCGCCTGACTGGCTCGTCCACTCTGCTGTTGGACGGATGATGGAAACGAGTTACACGATGTGTGTCCCAACACAGACTATGATAAGAACCGTAGCTCACAGGTCATACGACACACACACTCTTACCCATGGATTACACTACCAAGATAAACTGACTCACCTGGCACTAAACCGACGTATACAGATAGTAGCGTGTAGGGATGTGTGGCAGCAAAGCAAGTGAGACCCCGGGTCGGCTTGACAGTTTTATCTGACGTAGAGCCTGCATCGCGCAGGTGTTTCCAGAATTTTGTGGCGAAATACCAACGCAGACAGTAAACGACCATGCACTTCAACCGATGGTTTTTGTGCGTAAGACATTCTCCGACGATACAAAGAAATGCCCAGAATCGTAACACCTAAAATTATGCAGTACTTAGAGAAAATGAAGGAGCATTAGTTCGGATCTTCTGCGGACTGCAGGAACAACAATTGCAGGGAGATAATTTGGGGAAGCGGACTTTCTGCAATTGGTTTCTGACTCGTTTCCCATCTGGATGGCAGATTTAACGCAATTTGCTATCGGGCCCCTGGCCTTGTCGCACCTGACGAATCCATAACGAGGTAATTAGAAATCGAGTGATCGGTTGTGCAACGGAGTGTCCAAAGCCGGAAGATGCGTTGATCAGGCTGTGCATTCTGCCTGCCGAACCTTGTCGAAGACAGTGCTGTTTTCCCTGCCCTATTCGGAGTGTTGGAAGCAGGGAAGTAGCGAACCTTTGAACTGACAAAGGGGTATGAAAGAGATTACGAAAAGTCTGGGTGCTGTCGGTGCGACTCGTCTTTCAGGATGGAACCTGTTGGAGACGCTGAAAGATGCCTGTGCCAGACGACATAAATGGCTCCGAAGTTAGTGAGGTAAAATCGACCCAGGCGAAAAGTGGGAGTGACAGTATCGTCTTGCCGAAAGATGATAGGGGTACTTTTAGTAGGAGGTCAAACAGAATTTCTACCAATGTTCCTTCTTACAGCAGCCAACTGCACCATTCATCCAAAAGTATACAGTTTTTACCCCAATGTACTGTACGTGAAAGTGCAGTTGTGCATCTCATCCGAATACCCTACTGAATGCTTTCTGCGTATACGTCAAGTTGAACCTCCTCTAAGTCTAACTATAGCACAGTGCATCCACAATCATTTATCGGTTCTTCCAACTCAGATTACTGTGCGCTTTCTGGTGGTCGTTCGTGTTTTTACATCACGATTTAGGGCTTCAGTGTGGTAAGATAACAAAGGGATACGTTTCAATGCAAAATGTGTCATCAGGAGTGAAAAACAAAACTGCTACTGGAATGACCCTGTGATCGGAGAATTCACTGACTATACAACCAACATAGTTAGTGGGTCGATGGTTCCACTTTCTCCAGAGAACCAGTGCCCAAGAGGGGAAACGATGTGAATCGAATTGCAGCAACTTGCAGCATCAGGGGGTGAAGGTCATGTTAACCTGCTCGGTATGCAGGTTTTGGACTGCCCCTGAAGAGGTCCGGTCATGGATTAGTGCACTAGGTATAAACATATCACCGTCACGTTAGCTATTGTGAGTGAACTGTTACTTGAGGAAGACAGCCTGGCAGCATAGGATCCTGGTAGGTCGACTTTTAAGATGATGGCTTGTTGATTAAGGCACTCATTTTGCATTGACTTAATTCAAAGTCAGACTTAGCTCGTACCAATGCTCGGAGGATCAGTGAATGTTGTTTCAACACTGAAATGCGGACGGATTATTTTAGTGTATACCAGTCCTGTCAGGTGTTTTGCTACTGCAAGACCTCAAGTGAAAGATTCAGCTAGGTTGCACGGTGCGGAAATGAATAACAACGATTGAACAATGTGTTGGACATGCTCCTTTGGATTTCAAGCTCGATATTTTGAAAGTACAACTTGTCTTGTGTGTTGAGATCACAGAAGGCCTTCGATAAACTGGTTGATGAAGTTAGACAACCAGATATAGCGCCTAGTGCTACCTACTTACACATACATTCGCATGTAATTGACTTCTGAATCACGACCTGTAAAGTTAAGCCCATTCTGTCTGTAAGTATTATCCACGCTTTCCAAAGCAACTTACAATTCAGTCTGAAACGCTGACAGCCAAATAAGCTAGCCGGAATATTCGTTAGGAAGAATAACACTGCTAAGCATCTTTGTATTCAGAAAGCCCTTGTTCTAGGATAGTTATATCTGGACTGGATTCATCGCGCGGGGGGGGTGATCAGGTAAGCCGCGTACGTGTGCGTATTTGTGGGAGCACGGTTTTCATTGAGCGCAGAAACAAATGACCATATTTTTGTATACAAGGTGACCACCTTTGGTGTCCTATCAGATGTAACGCGGCAAATTAGTCTCTGTAACGATCGTCCGAGCAAAAATCAATTGTACATTTGTTCTGTCTTTGGTGTGCGTTGAACATATCGACTGTCCTTTGGAGTAGGAATCAACAGAACCTTTGTGCAAACACCAGTCTACATTGTGAAAAATGTCTGTTTACATTGCTCAATAGAATTAGTCTTTTTAAGGTACGTTACGGGTAAAGCTCTGACTTTGCGTTGATCGAATCGATAAACTAACGTAATGTGTATAGACGTAATGCACTACTCATAAGGCTGCTGAAAGCTCTTCGGCAGCCCGGTTTTGCCTTTCTTGGGGCTCATCAGGTAGGCGCAGTCCCCGAGTTTCCGTTAACCTTATGTTATACTTGGATTCAAATAAGATAGATTCTGATAAATGCACTCATTTGTATATCAAGTTGGTTTTGACAGGAGACTCAGCTGGGTTTCAGGTGAGTAGCTCGTCAAAACCAAAGCATGCAAATGAGTGTATGTTGTCACTTTAACGTATGTTTTAGTCTGTGCCGTCACCCAACTGGCTTGCCGTAGGAGCCCCAAAAGAAGCTAACATACGCCTTGCCGATGGTCTGCAGTTTCTAGGAGGTAAAGATTAGAATGAGTTGTCCTTTGAAAGACGGTCACACACGGGTACTGGATAAACACGTCACTCAATCAGTGGATTCCTCAAAGCGAATGCCCGTAGAGAGAGCCTTTGCTGCCGATGTTTGCAGCCGTTTATTTAAATAGGCCCGAGGAATACTGGACCAACTTTATCAAAAACTTGTCCTGACTGAATTCCGGAAGACCAAACCAAAACACTAGCTGTGATTTAGACAGCACCACCAAAAATAAACACTCTTTGTTATTGCCAATTAACAACCGTAACATGTTAAACCAAACGAATTAGAAAATGATTGGGTAAACAAGCCCAAGCTGTCATCTTTTTGTGATGGTCTAGATTTCATGGAGTAAAGATCCTGTGGACTACATCAGGTGAAACTGTGTTCCTTAAGTTTCATCTGTGCCAGGAGGTCAACGGGAGGCAGTCCGGCAAAGGCAACGAGTTCACGTGGCAGCCTAGGAGTAAACTCGTACTGTTTGATATGACAGGAGTAAGAAACTGGCAAAGTTCTCCTCCAAGCAACCAGCGTGTCCAGTTTGTAATGAAAGCTTCAATACTGTCCTCTTCCGGGGACGGATGCGTTGGAAAGATCGGCCTATAAACACTGCACACTTTTGTCGTCCAACGGTTAACAGTGACCGCCGGGGCACTATCCTGCACGGTGAAGACAGTTTGGGAGATTGTGAGTCCAATGCTTTTCAAAACCCCTTGCTGTAGGCAGTGGCATAAGAAGTCCGGTTTTTATGTTTTATTCACTCGAAAACGGGCTAAATCCCCCCACTGCCTTGTGAGTCACAATTTTCAAGTCAAAAGCCCGGCATGATGTACGCGGAATGAGGTCCTATTTCCAAAAGCAGTAGTTAAAACGCTCCACCTTTCTGCACATGACGCAGATTTTACGGATAAGCGGAACACGTCTTTCACGACACCGAACGTGGAAGTTGAGGAATATGCTGCATAAGAATGAAGAAGGCTGATCTGAAAGGCAAGCTGCTTTTGGTGCAAAACAGCTGAAACGTGGCAGATTAGACCTTACTGAATTTAGCAGGACATGCCTGGTCAATCAAAGGAAGCTACAGAGGACTGGTTCAGGTTATAAATGCTATCGAAGTAGAAAGACAGAATACTGATATGGACACGGTGTCAGGTTTGCAGCTGTAGGTCACGTGAGTCGGAACCTAATAAATCAACCGAAGGCAACTCGAAGGTGGAGAGCTTCCGACAATGGATGTCTAGGACAAGGTTTATCGCATTCCTTTGTGTCTGTCCTTCACAATGGCATACTATCAGACGAGGCCGAGTATAAAATCTATGATCAGGTATTGGACCTGCTCAGGCTTGCACCATCAAACAAATTCATCTTTCTGTTGGGCGATTTCAATGCTTGAATACCAAGATTTAGGTAACTTGGAGCAAAATTCTGGATCTATCTGTAACCGGATCAATGAACGGTAATGGTGGAAGACTACTAACGATGCGCGGGGCATTTGAACTCTCACTAACAAAAGTGTGGTTTAATATGGGTGTACATAGCTTCTCACGCGGACCAATCCGCGAAATGGATACAAACACTTATGCGACTCTATTACTGTGCGGCCAAGAAATGTCTGTAGTGTATTGAGCACAAAAGCGACGCGTGCAGCAAAATTAAGTACGGATCATTCCTTCGTATGCTGTGCAGTAGGTATCGCACTCGGAACATTTCCACCTCTTGAACAGCGAGAACACTCGTTCCAGCTGAAGTGAGGAAACGGCATCAAAATTTCACGAGGCGGTGTTGGAGAGACTGGTGGATAACTGATTCACAAACACACCTGAAAGTTAGTGAGTTCAGGGACAAACACATACCCAGGTGGCTGCTGTGAGATGGCTCAGTGGTTAAAGCGTGAATGTACTGAACAGAAGTTCCGTAGTTCGAAACGGACTTCTGCATTTCGACTTCTCCTGTCTAGGCTTAAGAAACCTGGCAGTACCCCAGCCCTCGTGCTTCGTGTTAGAGCTGAACGATTATCTTCTACTGTGAATACACTGAGACTAAAGCAAGAACGAAGACGGCATTGGTTTGGCGAGAATTTTTCGTCGATACACATTCCTATTCGGGAAAAGAATTCGGCATTCGTCAAAGCACTCTAAAATCCAACAAATACAAAGACCAGGACGTAACTCATTAAGCGCCAAAACGGGGCTCCTGATGCATCTCTGGAAAACAAAACTAGTGGGGAACCAAACGAAGTAAAGTACTGTAATCCTACATATATCAGCGCTATCACGAAGAATTCTTTCGCTGAACTAAAATAAATCTGTGGACCGAAAGTTGATTAAGCTCAGCTGATAGAAAACTACCAACCTAGCCCGAAGAAATTCAGGCAACTTAGAAGCGTGACTTCCCAGCACCATCCAATCTTTCGGATGTACAGCAGACCCTCTCGAACATACAGCGAAAGTTTATCTTCCTAACTTGCCTAAATCAGCAGAACCGTTGGGGCAATAAACCAGCTGCAAAATAAGAGAGCAACCAGAATGAGCAGTCTGCATGTGGAACTAAATCCTCTGTCTACTACGTGAAATTTAAGAAAACGTTCTCGAAGGTTTTAAAGATGCACACATAATTTCGTTGTATAGAGGAAAAGAAAACTTATAGAAGGCAAACAGTTGCCGCAGATGCTGTCTCTCATGCGCGGCAGGCAAGTTTATGACTCATGTTCTGCTGAGTCAACCGGTCGGCAAAATTATATAAAAACAATTCTCCAAAAAGAAGTGTAAATTTTAAAGCAGTCTTAAGGAGAATGGCTTACTTTTCCGCTTTACAAATCTAGAATAAACACCGCAAACGAAAGGTACCTTTCTGTAGTGTTTTGGGGGGTTCACTTAGGCCTTTGACTCAGTGAATAAAGAGATACTGTGGGACGTTCTGTAAAAATTGGCTTCCCAGACAAATTTGTCAACCATATCAAAAGCTTTCAAACTGAGGTAAAAGCCCGAGTGTGGACTTGAAATTTCGCCTCGAGAAAGTCTTAAATTGGCCTCGGAATAGAGAACTGATGTGCTCTTGCCCAGGTCTATTCGGTTTTTATTTAACAAAGGTGGTATTTTAATTTAAAACGTGCTGGATGGTTATATCTAGCTCAAAGCGCTTCTTGAAAAAAAAACAGCTGCTTAAGTCCAATGTCCATATGATACTGCTTGAAGACGTCTGCGGCCCATTTTCGCATTCTGAGAAGAAACAAAAGTGGCTTGCTACGGCGTTCGGTGCGGCAGTTTCCTCACCCGTCTAAAATATAGACAGTTTCGAAATGCTTGTCTTCTATCAGTATTCACCATGGATTGGACAAAAATAAAGCTTATTCCGCCAAGTAGTCGTCAGATTGCGTGACAAGCGGATTTCTGCCATCTTGGCAGCACAATATATACGGATCTGATCATTGACAGCGGAAAAAATTCAGGAATTGCAGAAGCCAGCAGGAATTGAGCCGCTTTGAGTAAAGCACCTATAGCCATCAATTCTTACGTATAGACACTACGGTTAAGATGCATTGGGCTGTTGTGCTGACCTCCATATCGTAGAGTGGCGAGACCCGGATGCCGTACAGACCTCATGTTTGAGTTCACGACCAGTTTTGATTGCACGCCCTGCTCAGAAGTAAGTGAGGCAACAGAATCAACATAAAAGGCAGCTGTAGTTGGATACAGCCTGATGCGAAACGAGCTCCAACGGTTGGGACATTTAAGACAGATAGTCTAAATTCGCCCCCAAATAACTTTCATACGGCTAGCTGAAGAACGGAATTTGGAAGTGGGGTGCCAGAGATCTTGCCATTGAAACGGCCTTCCCGTGAGTCTATAAAATTAAATCATCTACTTTAGATCATAAAAAGACCCGGCACTCGACAAAATGACTTGGGAAACCGCTGTCTAAGCAGTTGTGAGAAGCTTCAGGATGCAATACTTTGCAAGGCTGGCAAACAAGCAAGCCAATCGGAGGGGGACAAATCGTCCCGATTCAGCCCTGGTCGTGAGCTTGCACGTCATGAGTTATTTGCCACCTAATGGAGTTGATCTTATGGGTCACCACAGAACCCACCGATTCACTAGTGCGCATTTTATAGGCGATATGTTCTGCGCTGAATCTTTAAACAGGACACTATCCTAGGTATTCCCGGAACAGACATTCTCTCCAAAAGAAATAGTCAACGGTTGCTTTGACCTAGGGCCCTCTACATATTTCTATGGATCTCTATTGAAGGCACCCTGAAAGCGAATTCAGAAACGTGTAATTGGTAACAATATGAGCAGTCACTAGCAACAAACTCCAGCCTCGCGCCGCGAAAGAGCAAACTGATAATAATAAAAATAGATATAATCCTGGCGTTCATCAGTGGCGATGGTTGTAGACATTTCAGTATACTACTCCCGAATCCATGTGCCCGTACCAGTAACTATCCATCATTCAGTTCATCAGGAACAATATATTTGGCACAAATATATTTCCAGTTCAAATTAAAAAAATACGTTGTGCTATCTCAATAATGCACCAAACTTTATAAATCAAAAAGCTGATAACCCGCATTACCTCAGTAATGGGCTTCATTCATCCCTATGGATGACAGCGAACTGTACCAGATTGTGCTAACTCTGGTAGATTACCACAATAATAAAAGTGAGGTGTTGACATATCCCTTTTGAATGAAATAGAAACCACACGTGTCTGTAGACTGATGAAGGTTTGTCCGACGAATATGCGCTTCAAGACCATAGAGGCAGTGGTAAGTTAAGGGTTCTAATAACACCTGCAGAAACAAGGGCTACTCATGGACTAGACAAGAACAGCCTTGTTTAACAAACCTATCACTGATGAAGGGGAACTCAGCGGGAAGCCTTGATTCTAAAATATCCCGAAATGTTGTCTTTAGGTTAAAAAATCTCCCGATTACATAGAATCTACAATGCTGCTACGATGAAGTTCGAACTGTATCGGTATTCCCTATGTGAAGCCAAATAAAAGGAGACATAAGTGACTTGGTAAGGGATGCACTGTGAAACGCAAAGCAAGTGCTTCCAGTCCACCTTGTTAGTCCTGAAAGTCTTTATACCGTGAGCTAGGTTTTCTTAAGCTTGTTGTACGGCAATTTACTTGTTATTCTTTGTGAGGTGGTTTGCTCGTTGTGCGAACCGAGTAATCAATGGGAGCGCTAGGAGTTGTTGACAAACCAGTCATACGCCACATCAATAAGATCCACAATCATCGGTAAACCGCCGATTGTAGTGACAGAACAACAAGTAGATCGTCGTGGATCATATGGAGCACTAGAGCGTTCAGCAGGAAACCTTATAGTAAGCGGCATTAAATGAAAACTGGAAGTTAACGTCATCTTATTTACGGCAATGACCGGCGCTTCAGCCTGGACGGGTTTTTGTTCAATACAACAATGAGCCTTATTCTTAGGCGGCAAATTAAATTAGAAGGATATAGCCCTAAAAATGTGGTTATACAACATCCACCCTAAACTAGGCGGACTGGTGCTTGGGTCAGATACTTCCTAAATAAAAAGGTCCACTTTCAGCTGACACGCTGTTTCTGTGAAGCTAAGCTCCGTTGCTCCATATTTTTGTAATTAACATGCTATGATGAGTTTTGTCACTTTGTATGGCGTTGGCTTGAGAGTCTTTGGTCAGTAGTTGGCTAGAATATATCTTCTACCCACCAGTAGTTTGGTGTTTTGACTCCTTCTATCCGACTGTCAGGGAGGTCTGTGGTGCGATGGCCTTGGAAGTAATGCGATGGCAGCACGGTTGTCTGTGGCAGGATAGAGCGCGTACCTCGTACTTATGCTGATATCGGCATTTTGTCTAAGGGTGAAGACAATGTGACGAAGACAATGTACGGCTGTAATCGATGCTGTCGTGCGGTTTTGCAAGGACTCAATTTTTAAGCAGTGTTTACTGCAAGAATAAGTTGTGCAGTATCCTCTTCTCCTTGGCTGAGAAAGGTGAATTTGTTTTGGCAGCACCATGTTCTTTCCATTTTGCCATTTTAAAAGATTTATGTCATCTCCCATTGCAAACCTGTATCTGTGCGCCACTGATGTGTAAAGTTTTTACTGAGATCTCAAAAGCTAAATCGCCTCATTTGTATATTAACTGTTCGACTTTGTCATTTTCAAGTATCTCGTACAGTCCTGTTAATCCGAACGGTTGCCCTGCATGTGTCCGTTCGGTGTTTTCGCTTTTTGCATGGTTACCCGCTTTTTTCTGTCGGCCATAGGTATAACTACATTCCTGTCCGCCTGCTAACGAAGTAACATTCGAGGTGCACATCCATTTTTACCTGTTTCCATCCACATCACTATATTAAAGTTGGTTCGCCAATCATCTTTTATTGTTGATACTGGAATAGTAATGAAAAAAGTTTGGCCACTCATTAACCCCAGGCTTATTGCATGGAAAGAATCTATAGCCTCTGTTGATATCGTCGTCCTCTCCTCTCTCTCTAAAGGTGACCCCTGGAGTTACCCAGTTACCCTTCTTCTGCGAGATTTTCACTGAGCTTCTGGTTGTCACAAACCGTGTAAATTAGTGGTAGCTGATAGCACCGCCTATAAATTTGAGTGAATACTTCGCCACAATGATTCAGTACGAAAGGTATATAACTGGAGTGCAAAGTGACAGCATATGCGGATTCAGGGTAGTAGGATAAATTTTCACGCATTTAACCAAAACTATGGGGGTGCTTTTTCCAAATGTGCAAAAGTGGCTAGAATGCAACTTTTGCGAATAAAGATATGGGCATTATACGAAGATTGGCTGATAACAGATCCTATTGCAACTTACTGAATAACCAATACTATAAACCTTTCATGGTAAAGTGTGGCCGCCCAGTAAGCACGTCGCCGGTGGCCACCGGTGGTCAAAGGTGGCAAGTAGGTTTGGCATGTTACGCTTGCCACCGATGGCCACGGTCGGTCAAATGTGGCAAAACAAAAAAATTCCAAAGCAACATTTTTGACGTCGGGCCTGTCGGGGGGAAACTAGTGTCGTTCAGCTCCACAACCCCTGAGGAGTATTTCTGGTACTTGTTTTGTGTTAGTGTCAAGTAATTTTCCCAAGGGCTAATTCAGTACACCTTTCTGCAAGTGTTACACTTTCCACTACCGTGAGAACAGACCATTTCCCTAAAGTACATTTAGAGATTTGATTCTACAATTCAATAGTTAACTGCTATTTCAGCACCCGGCAACTCAGAGAATCAGCTCACGCGGCTAGCCTTATGTTTGAAATCGCTGTCTTCGGTCAATGAAGTTGCATCAACTGGCCTGGGCACATTCCAACCAACTCCCCGGCTTAAAATATCATAAGATTATTCAAATAGCGCTTTTTGAAAACATCCTAACCGCTATATAGTTCGCGCAACAGCGTCCAATTTGAACATTTGCCTATTTGTGCAAAAAACATGACTGCTCTTCATCATGACCCAATTTAAGCCACAGTAACGTGATGTCACTTAAGCTGGCACGTGTATGCTTACTTCCATCAGGATATGAGCAATGTGTCCAAAGATCTCTTGCCAATCGGCGAATGCACAAATTTCAGCAGAACGCACGTGGATCTTATAGAATGCGCTGTTTACTGACCCTGACGGCGACCTTGAGGTTGACATCTCAGTCACGGTTTAACGGATTGATACACAGGATCGAGGCATTCACCCAAGTTTTCCCGGTCGGTTTTGTACTTGTCGTTCAGCTGCTGCCGTTCACCTGGAAGGCACAAGCTCTTTAAGTTCTCAGCGCGGGGCAGTATGCTTGTCAGCGCGAGGACTCGCATAAGTGCCTGAACTGTGTGGTAAATGGAGCGTGGACAATCTTCGGAGAGGGTAATTCTACGCAGATACTACCAGAAATGAGGAAAAAATTCGCCTGAAATTGTGACTCTGAGATTGAATATGTTCATACCATGTCCCCACCGTGTGATTGCTGGGTTAACGGTGAGAGAAAAAATCGACCCGGGAAACTTGGGCGAAAGCCTCGATCCTGTGCATCAATCCGTGAATCCGTAGGCCTTGTTCAAACGGGACGTAAGTAAGAATTAAGTTTCCTCGCAGGCGACGATACTCCAAGGGAAGGAGGTCAAGCACCGCGAGAAGCTTTCCACGAAGGTGAGACCGGCAACCATTTTCGCAGCAGCTCGCTGGACATGCTCAATGAGGATAACGTCTTCCGTGCGTCCTGAGTAGACAACCGGGTTTGCATATTCAAGGAGCGGTCTGACATAGGCCCCATAGAGTATTTGGAAGTCCATGCGAGTAATACGGGAAAAAGTGAACCAAATCATCCGTAGAAAGGCGAATGCCCTCTAGGCCGATTTCTGAATGTGCAGTGAAAAGGACAGGTTTGGAGAGAGCCAGATACCCAAATCATTTTTGGCATCTATCTTCGTGATGTCTTCTGATCCTTTCTCAACATGCATGACAAAGGAGTTCGTTGAGTCTCCTCCAACTGACACAAGGACGCACTTTTCGTTATTCAGCAGAAGGCGTCAGTGCAACGAGATATTAAGTTTTTGGTAGTATGGTGATCTAGGATGACTTGCGTCCGAATGCGTACCATCGCCTTGCACGGCATGCTAGTAGGGCTAACAGGCCCAAGTTTCCCGGGTCGATTTTTTCTCTCACCGTTAACCCAGCAATCACACGGTGGGGACATGGTATGAACATATTCAGTCTCAGAGTCACAATTTCAGGCGAATTTTTTCCTCATTTCTGGTAGTATCTGCGTAGAATTACCCTCTCCGAAGATTGTCCACGCTCCATTTACCACACAGTTCAGGCACTTATGCGAGTCCTCGCGCTGACAAGCATACTGCCCCGCGCTGAGAACTTAAAGAGCTTGTGCCTTCCAGGTGAACGGCAGCAGCTGAACGACAAGTACAAAACCGACCCGGAAAACTTGGGTGAATGCCTCGATCCTGTGTATCAATCCGTTAAACCGTGACTGAGATGTCAACCTCAAGGTCGCCGTCAGGGCCTTTAGGATGAAAAGGAAGATGTGAGAACGAAGTGGCGTCTCATCAAGTGTGCGCGTGTACAATGAGAAATATATACACAGAGTTCCCAAACCCTCACACTAGGAGCATGCCAGACTAGTGCCCAACGACTTTTTATTCACCGTGCACCACTTGTTAACATGAATCTGATAGCCGTGCTTCGGGGACTGGTGGATTGCATGGATTGCATTAGGTCCTCATTCGGGGAGGAGAGTTCGTTATTGACCTTGATCCAGGCCGCTTTATTCCTTTTGATTGTGTCCTCCAGAGCTTTGCTAAGTAACAGCGATTTTTTTCCGAGTGTACCGACCGAAACGGAACATTCGCACTGGTCTTCTCGACTCGGAATTGGAGATTTGTTCCGTTTTAGGCACCTGTCCTGTTAGTTGCGGAATGCAGAGCATCCCTAGTTTGGAGGCATCTGGCGTTGACAAACGGGTCAGAAGAGTTAAATAACTGGATTATCTGGTCGCGCTGCAAATCCGTACATTCAATAGGCCACCAGGCCTGGCAGGCATGATATTGCATTCCACGCCTTACATTCGACGGACGTCCATTACGCCCACATCTGTTGTGGTCCACCGAAAGGTCTGCTTGATATTAGCCTGTAATAATCTGACTCATGATTGAAAGAGTGGCAACGCAGAAATGGAGTGCAACCTGACAGTGGTTTTTGCGCAAATGTTGTCAGAGTGGAATATTCAACAAAGCGACACGTGTTAACCCCATAAACAGATTAGACAGCGAAAGTATTCTTTCACTAATTCATATGAGAAAGAAAGAAACCTATTCTGGGCACACTCCGTGAAGTGCGAGTACCCCATTCATCATGGAAGAGCTACGCTTAGCTTAAACTATCTGGCGTATGTTGCAACTTGTTGAACATTTTTGCAACCTTGTTTCGGTCCTTATCTTCCTGCTCCGCTACTATGGCATATCAAAATGCACGGGCGCTACAGACACCCCTTTATGGAGACAAACGGAGATTTTTCCAACCGTGCTTATGGGGTCAACATAGAATGCTCCACAAGATCGTGTTAGAATATTTGTGAGGGGGCGAGAAATGACGAACTAAACATGCTCTATCCCTATTGGCTGACATTCTGATCAATCAGAGCGTAGCTTCGTTTGGTCCGTTGGCCGCATGTGACGCGCACACGTGATGTTCGGTTTTTACGGACGGCTGGTCTCCGGACAATTCCCCCTTGAGGAAGCTATCCAAACAATCGCTTCTCTAAACTCAGCTATGTCGACTCATGGAGGTTCTGTCGCTTGTCACTCCGTTCCTTGCGCCGTCAACAGGCCGATTTGGGGTCTGGTACCCTATACTTCGGAGATGTGCTGCGGCTGCCCAGTGTCCCATGCGAAGTGGTTCCCTTATGGAGCCACAGTCTGTTGTCTGAAGTTGGTTCTCTTTACGTGTTGATGCTTACGGTTTTATTTGTTCCTCGTGTTTGACATAGAATTTGACCCTGCGTCCACCGTGGACAGCAATCCTCGTATCCTCGAATCAGTATCTGGCCCCACGTGTGACCGCTGTTGCGTCCCTTCTGCCGGACCCCTTTCTTGACTTTCCGGATAGCAGTGTAACGATCCGAATGAACCTGGGACCGCCGACTGAAGGGTTCGAACCGTGGGCCTAACGTTGCAGGCTGCTGGCAGGATTTTCGGAAATGAACTGAGGTTAGAGGGTTACCAGTGCCGTACGCCAGGAGCAGAATAAATCCCATGTCGCGTTTGCATCTCCAATATCCGGTTCGGCTGTAACTGTTGCCACCACAAAATTGTCAGGATGTAGTATTCTCGTGAATGTATTGCAGCCATCCGCAGCTGTTTCAGTACAAACGGCATTGAGGGGTTGATCCAAGGGCTGACGCTCATTAATCCAACCCAGACTCAAGACATCAAGGCCTGTATAGCTTGTGAGATAGCAAGTACCATTGGGTTGAACCCCCTTGATCGTTACGGAACAGTCCAGCTTCCCGGTCATTTTGGGCCTTCCGCCGGATGCAATACTGTAGTATATGATATCTGCCAATTTGATTGATTTGTATGCAAGTTTTGATGATGTAATCCTTTCTTCTTAGGCTTCGGCTCATGGTCTTTCTGCTTTCCAACCGCAGGAATTGTCGTGAACGCCTGCTTTCGGAGAATCACTGTCCCTTGGTGCTTCCATAGCGTACATACTACATAACGAACGGTGCACTTTGTGGGTGTCGCTAACGCCTTTCCAATTACGTCCCAAATTTGTTTTGGAATCAGAGTGAGGTCAGAACCTGTTTCAAGTTGGAGGGTAACCAGCGTGCCATTGATACATACTGTGACGAATTTACGTCTACCGGGTGATTTCATTCTGAAGGTAGCACTCATGGTCCCTGTCTGCGTCGTTTTGTCGGGTCGGCGTTTGCGCGAGCTCCTAAAGTTGTCTCTACTGCATTCTTTATTGTGACCCTTTCGACTTCACTTGCTGCTCCTGTGGTTCCGATAGGGACAATGGCATGAGTAATGCCATTCTACACAAAACCAACAGAGTGCGGGCGGTTTTCTCGGAGTTCGTTTAGAGTTTGATTGCCTTTTGGAAGTTACTTTGCATACCACATCAGGCTGAGAGAATTTTGAATATCCAATCACCTCAGCATTAGCCTCGAGCTTGATAAGATGCTGGCATTCGGTGGTAAGTTTCTGGAGCGTCAACTCTGGATCCTGTTTAATTCGACTCAATATCCGGGTCCGAATATCTGCACAATGTGGCGATTGAAGACCAGCCACGAAGATAAGACACTTGGATTGATCCTGAAAAAGGAATTTTACTCACCGATTATTTGAGCCAGGATCTTGACAGTACCTGAAAAAAACAAAGTCAGGGGGGTTTGGGGAGTGTGAAATTTGTGTACCGATCATGCTCAGATGTCCCCGGTTTCCACAGCAGGAGGCTAAGTTCCCATGTATCATCAAACTGAGCAATGTGTTTGAAACACGTTCTTATATTGCATGGACCAACTCTAGAAAGTCCATCCAGATTCAGCGTGCACACAAATCACTGATCTAGATGGCAGCAGCATCTGTGGAGGAAGGAGGCCCCAATATGTTTGTCGCATTCACTGTCATATTGCGCATCAGAGATTCAACAAGCCATATTTGAGCTTCGAACTGTTTCTGTTGCTGCTGTGAAATTACTTTGAGTTACTCTGCCGAAACTGACATCGTGAGTTCCGGTTGTCGGGTTATGTCTTCTGATCGCTTATGAAACTTTGTGTTTGTCCTTGCCCTCCTGCTCCACCCACTATGGCATATCAAAAGACACGGTATCTTTCGACAACCCTTTGTGGAGACGAAAGAAGGTTATTGCAACTGTATCTATAGGGTAATCACAGAATGTTTCACAAGGTCATGCCAGAATCTCCGTGAGGGACGAGAAGCGTCAAGCTGAAGATACCCGATCCGGAGTGGCTGACATTCTGATCAATCAGGGTGCACGTGACACGTCCGTCCAATTGACATCCGCATTACCGCGCTTTTACTATACATCAGCGCTCAATGTCTATCCTTAGGCTCTTCGTCATTCGATGTTTGAGTAATCGGCGAGCTCCACCACAGTCGTTTCTTGTCGGCACAATGTACCTTCCATCACTGCTGCTAATCGCGACGGGGTCCAATGTTTATTGGCGTGCGCAGCGAACTCGGGCAAAAACTGTGATCATGGCCTCCTTCACCCTTCGCTAATCGACATCCACACCATTACTGTGCCCATTGAGTTCTGGGAGCTTCTTAGCCAACTGTGCTCGAGAGTGTTTAGCTGCAGGGTGGTGAATTGAACGGTTTTACATCGCCCAACGTGTTCCAGGGAGGGACCGAATGGATACACGTGCCCGCATAATGTCGTGATCGGAGTCTACTTGTATACTCCAAAACGAACACTGGTATCTGCTGTCGCGTTGTCCAACTGAGTCCACGGCTGGTTTGCAGTTGGTGGCGAGATAGCTCAGCGGTTAGAGCGCGAGCGTACTGACCGGAAGGTCCGTGGTTCGAACCCGACCTCTGCCTCTCGACTTCCCCTGTCTAGGCTTGGGCAACCTGGCAGTATCCCAGCCCTCGTGCTTCCTTCGGGTGGCATGGCAGCTAGGCACCGAAAGGGGGCTACAGCTGAACGATTTTGCAGATGGTGGACTGCAAGTCACCCAGTGCGAGCGCTTGTGCTGAAAGTTTGTGTTGACTAGAAATAAGTGATGTTCGCCACATACCTGAAAAGTCACCCTGCATTATCTGTGGGGTGAGCATCAACCCTGAATCCGCCACCAAGATGGGCTTCTCTAGGACTTATCTGGCCCCAACCTTGGCATTTATATCACCTGCTAGAGTTACTATGTCTGCATTTCTCGCTGATTAGGGCAACCGTGACAAATAACGACAGATATCTTTCTCACCCTCAGAGCTGCCGTCTGTTGGGGCGTATATTGATACAACAAACCGCTAACCGCGTCGAGATGCATTTACTTTGATTGAACCAAACAACATTACCGTGCAACGACAACTATATACTGAAATCCTGTCCAGTAAAACGCACTGAACCTTGAGACTGAACAAAATGCGCACACCATAGCTCCCACGAGCCATTACATCAGGATTACCGGACATCTGAAGAGAAATATGTGTTTGCCCCGAGCGGTTTGAGATGAATGATCTAACTGAGGTCTTGTATGCTTGCTTCGGGGACACGATATACATCGATCGAATAGGGTCAGTGCAAGAGCTACCTGTTGCCCCATGTGATACAGCGTACGCACACATTCTGGTATATTAGTTTCGGTTAGAGTGGCCTTTGTGGCAATGTGATTTGCAGGTACGGAGGCCGTAACAGACCACGCCTGACGAAGATCAATAAGCACATGGACGCAGTAAGTGAATGGGAGGATTATCTCGGTGTCAAGCTAGATTCAACATGTAGAGTGGAACGACCTTGGACAGCCCTCGTGCTTCCTTCGGGTGGCATGGCAGCTAGGCACCGAAAAGGTGTTACTGCTGAACAGTTTTTCTACACTGCGCATCCATCTACCCCATCTTAGCAGTCAACTATCGGTTGCGCAAATCACTAATCGAATTCCGCTTTGAATAGACTAGGGGAACAAGAACAACAGTGTTGAAAAACAAGAGGGGATCAGGCCACTTGGCAGTAGTTCGAGGTAACGCAACTTTTGACGTTTTGATTCTCGTGGGGAATCAAAGGTTCGTCCGGGGATCGAGTGTATGCTTGAGAACCTTCGGTCAACTTGCTCGGCCCACATAGACGACATAAAACTGTAATGGGAATTATGTAATGAAAACGCGCCGCTTATTTTGGTGGCGTTAACGAATTCGCAACGGGGTAACTAGAAAACTGGTATTTGTTGTGCAGTCGGTAATTCAGTCGCAGAAAGCTCTGTGCATCACCAACAGCGGTGGTTCGGCCGTGTACTATGCATGGTAAAACATCGCCTGCGAAGACTAGTGTTGTGCTGCATGTCTCCTTCAAAACGGTGCAAACTATGAGGTAGACAACGTGTGACATTGCAGAATGGCGTGAAAGTTGTTACGAGATGTTTGAGTGTTGGTGTGATCTGCCTTCCAGGATGGGGTCCCTAATACCACATTATGCTTGGCTGACGACATCGCAAGAAATGGCGGATAATCGATGACAGTGGTGTTTGTGCCATCAGTTTCTCCTCGGATTGTGGGATTGAGCGTCTGGGTATGTAGGCACTCCAGAAGGCTTGTCACAGCCTAGTACCAGACCCCTCCCTCATTCACTTTTTTTTACCTTATTTTTACTTAGAGGCCTTAAATATAAACAAATAAACTTTATGATCGTATGGCAGTAAGGAATTGGTGTCAATACTGATGTTGCTGCCTCTGATGATGATGTACTGGGTAAAATCGAATATGCACACTTTTAACAAGCGACTGGAAAACCCAATCGCCAATATTCATAGAAAGGCATTTATGCGGAACATTCAGTGTCCGGGTAAGGTGGACAGTGTCAGTGGTAGAGATCGGCATGGGGAGTTAAAAATACGAAACGGTTGTGCTGGGGTTGGTGAACCAACTGCACTCAGGTGTTCCAGCCCTTTCCCAGACTCGATTGTCACCAGAGGTTTTGCGTTTGGCTTGCTAAAGCGTGAATTGGGAGACAAAGAGAGGGCTGTGATTCAAATTTGCCTTTGGCTGCGTGTCAGAACCATACCTGCCAGGGTCACAGTTGAATGATTTGTTTCATCTCAGGTTTGGGTACACGGAACACCAAATTTTTCGGCACAAAGACAAACGTACAGACCAATTCACTCTCCATCCACGACCCATTGACTCGTTTGAACATGTGAGTCCAGTGATTAGGCCAATGTTCACATGAAGAACCTGGTCCTCGTCCGCATATACGGCGCCAGAAGAAGCTATACAAGTTCGGACAAACCCCGGCTAAAGGGATCTGGAAGTAATCTGAGCACACCCGATCCCAGTGCGCGCACTAACGATGTCCTCTCGACTGGTGATTAAATGTTTGCACACCAGTTACCAAGCTCCCCGAACGGACAAACTGCCACCTAGCCTAGGTAGTTCTTATGTAAACGGGACACCTAATTGACCAATATTTAGTTTCCGGCATCCTATACAGGTTGGCAGTGCCTTCTCTTGAAAACTTAGATATTAGCCCTGGGGGGGGGGGTTGATATTGAACGACTCGGCCTTCAGGTTCTCACGGAATCCATCGCCGGAATAGGGTCTGCGTAACTTTGTTCACCGATTTCGCACTGCTCTTTGTTCGTGAATAGTAGCAATCCGGAACACATTTGGAACCAACTCATCACACGGGAGGCAGGTTCAGTACGGTGAGTAGATTGAGAGGTACGAGACCGAGCTTGTGGTAGTTTTCTAAATTCCTTGAACAACTATTTTTGTATGCGAGATAGCTCAGCGGTTAGAGCGTACAGTCCCCTGGAGGTCACTGAGGTGATGAAACAGTGCACTCCGGTCATTCCTTCAACAATTCTGTGGTGGGCTAGTTTTGTCAGGTTGCCAATTTTGCACTAAATTGCTTGTTTTTTTTCAGGGAAATTTATTTTTTCCGGGCCACTTCAATTGCTTGTGTGTCCTTTATCTCAACTCCTTTGAAAATGCCGAAGCCAAACAAGAGTAATTTTTTGGTTCGTCACTACCATACCTCGCACCCAACTAGGAGTTCCCACTCTGCCCAAAGAAGATTTGATGGTGATGACAATTGGCGAAATAATTGCGCAACTTATCAAGGCCGTGGAGGAAAAACGAGATGTTAACCTGAACAAGTTTGTTATTTTTCACGTTTTCTCATGACCTAGGCTCAAGGCAGAGGTGGCCAGCAAATACGGATTATCTTCACAGCCCAGACTAGTTGATCTAATCGCTGCTGTACCGTTAGAGCATAAGCATGTAAGTTCATTGTCATATAGAGATGTCACAATTGTCAGGCCTTGCTACCTCGCCTTAAGGCCAAACCAGTGCGTTCTGCCAGTGGGGTACGTAAAGCATCTTTTGAATCCAACCAAAACATTCTCCAGATTGTTGTAATTGCTGTAATGTGCAAACCACATCGTTGTCCCCACATCGCTATGACTGGAAATGTATGTGTGTAAGTCTAGCTTTCCATAGGATCCGGTCGATTCCGACAATTTCAGCTACTGTCCAGGTGGTCCCGACTCAGACTTCGAATATTCTACGCAATCTTACACGGGTTATGAGGTTTGTAGATACTTGACCAGTCCTATTGTGTGTAGCCCACGTCGATGCGTGCCATTCGTGCCCGATATAATCCTTACATACAGACTCGTCATCGAATTGAGCAGGTAAGCTGCGAGTCCTCCAACGCTCATACTTCTCTAGCTCCAGCAGCTGGGACATGCCTGTGATAAGGTTGAATTCATCGTGATGGGTGGCACTTTCATGTGTTTGCCGGAAGATTATCGCGATTACTTTATTCGGTAATAAGTAGCTCGATTTTGTGAACTTTTTTAGAAATTTGCACGATGCCTTGTCTGGTCACTCCAGTCACAACGTAGAGGAGGCAGTGACGTAAGTGCGCAGATTCATTTACTGCTTAATCTGGAGACAGGTATTCTGAACGTAGTACCACAAAATGTGTCGGCATCACTATAGAGACTAGACCAGATTATTGCTTGAAGAAACATTTGGGTGAAATGTTGCGCTATGGATGCACCCGTTTGGAGATCGGTGTCCAAAGTGTGTATGAAGATGTTGCTCGGGATACGAACAGGTAACGTTCTCCATTTAACCGAATTGTTGTTATCGTCGAACTTCATTTTGTAGGGGGCATACCGTCCGCGCCGTATGTGAATCTTTTCACCTGTCCAAAGATGCTGGGGCATTCGGACGCAAGTCATCCTAGATCACCATACTACCAAAAACTTAATATCTCGTTGCACTGACGCCTTCTGCTGAATAACGAAAAGTGCGTCCTTGTGTCAGTTGGAGGAGACTCAACGAACTCCTTTGATCCGTCCACGATGCTTATCGATCTGGTGGCGCGCATTCTCGCCTTGGTGCCGCCCTGGACACGAGTTTACAGAATTCAGCGGTAAATAATCTCTTCCAACTTGTGTGTCCACTTGGAGTTTTTTCTGCCGACATTGAGTTTTTGGTCTTTGGTTTTCCTACGTAGATTTTTTGGTGCGAACATTGTATTCTCCCTACGTCTGAATCCACTGCTCTCCTATGAATAGCTTTGAAACGTATCATATCATTTCTCAAGCTGTTGTCACCCGCCTTGAGCTTAGTTGGTTTTAGAAACGACACAATTGCTTATCGCGCTCTTATCCCGCGTAGACACCATTGATTTTCGTCTATCTTTTCCACTTTCCGCTGTCCACTTTTCCATCAACGTCCGTGAATTTCAGCTATTGTAGATCTGAAATCTTGACCTCAAACAGTATAACGAAACACCACTTGTCTGTTAAGCCGTTGGCCTCAGCATTGTTTAGAACCGTGCAACGCATTTGCTTCACCATAGTTAACTGGGTGGTATGCCTGTCTACCTCTTCTTCCCGTCTTTACCCGTGTAAAATTTAGACGTTGATTACGTTGGTGTACTATTGTGTCTTATCATTGACGGTCGAAACCGATGTGTCGGAGGACTATGTTTGCTTTACATAAACACCATCATGCACCCACAAACCCTTGTTACATTGTTGGTAATACGACACAAGTGAGGTCATCATCAACGCCCGCCGTTAGATAAACCGGGTGAAACTACCTGTTCCGACGGACGATTGGGTGTAAATCAACCCATGTGGTTGATTCGGCAGGTCTCTAGTTTGTCACTACCGAATTACACCTTTTGGTCCTAGTTGCAGGCGGAATTTGGCAACGCGACCAATAACAGTGTTATTGCCGTAGTGTCGACGCCGTCGCTGGCACTGAATCCAGTGCTCTGTGCTTCTGTAGCAGATAACTTATATCGAGAGAGCGCTAGCCCAAATAGAGGTACAGTTGGACACGCAGGTCAGTGGGTAGTGAAAGAGGGGGGTAATATTCTAACGGGTGACGGGACAATATACATACAAGTATACTTATCGTAAATGTACGCACACGCAAATGGTGCACTGAATAGCCGACAGCTTGATCACTGAGAGACCACTATAAATGTGTGAGTCGTAGTTGGTATTAGCATTGTCGTTGGATTCCTGTTGTGAAATTCACTTGGCACATAGATGTATTTTCTTTGTCATTCGTCCTCTAGCAGATATACTGGCTAGGTGATTGACAAGTGGTTCCCTGTAGTCATGATTGGTCATACCAATGTTTAATCATTGGTGGCCTTCCGCCCTCAGCTGACATTGTCGTTCTCCACTTCCACTATGATCGTGCCTAAGATGTTGTATTTTTCCGTGAAAAACACTTTGCCATATGATCACGCTGCTTCCAAATATTTTGTTTTCGTTTGATTATGAAGTCCCAAGTGGTTTGTGAACGTTGCTGTTGTTACAGTAGTTATATTGATTACGACAGCATGTTTTCGGCAATCCCTAACTTCTGTTGATGAAATGATGAGTACGAGTATGAAGCCAAATCTTACTGCGTTAGAGTTCAAGCCGAGGAAAAGCAACTGTGATTAATAATAATAATAATAGTGATAATCGTTCAGCTGTAATACCCTTTCGGTGCCTAGCTGCCATGCCACCCGAAGGAAGCACGAAGGCTGGGATACTAGACAGGGTAAGTCGAGAGGCAGAGGTCGAGTTCGAATCACGGACCTTCCGGTCAGTAAATTCGCGCTCTAAGCACCTTGCTCCCCTAACTGTGATTAATGAGTAATGGTTACATACACAGGAACCTCATAATGGATGTTGTTGCCTTTGTATCAGTAGTTCAATGAACATTTAAGAATGATCGTTACGTGTGCACTGGTCCAACTGTTGGGTTCAGATGAGGACGTTGGATTGCGACCCCAATGACGGGCTTGGTTAACAAACTGGCGCTCAGGTAGCGCCCAAGCCACTCATATTTCATAGAATTGCTAACATCCGCAACAGTGTATTCTCATTTCACCACTACTATGTCAGTTGGGCTTCTACCCTGCAAGTGAATTCAGTCTATGCTGAAAACTTGAGAAATGCTGCTCAACCGTCACATTTTTGTTGGAACTCTTCAGCAATGTGTATTTCACTAGTCTCTTGGGAGGCTGGAACCCGCGACCATGGTTGGTACCATTCAACAAATAGCTAATCGGTGGTGTGAATAAATTACATGTAGACAGAACACGGTGGCATCCTGTTGTCTAAACGTTACATATGGTGCCTGTGACATAGTTTCTAGCATTCAGACTGCATTGTTCAGAGAACGCCGCACCTTCAGCAATTTCATCCCCTTCGATCGAATGAGTTAGACACTGAAGTCGCATATGCGTGTGCTACAGAAATACCATAACTTCATACCTCAAGGAAAGCATTAAAAAGCTAGAGATTTTTCATTATCACGGGGCTCCGGTTTGAAGTTGGAGTGACCACAATCCTGTCGAGACCAGTTTTGGGACTAATACATTGAGTATATTTCCAATTTCTCCTGCAGAGACATTCCGATGCCTTTGGTGACCAGTGGTGTGGAACATGGGAACCTGCGGGAGTTGGTGTTAGCCCGAATGGCCGAGCTGGGCGCCAGTTGTCGGGACATTCGTACTAGAGAGGTTGGGATACAAGAAATACATTCTCGTGTGAAGCCTTATCAAGTCAGTTTTGAAAATGATTTATTCTCCTGTTTGGTTGGTTTTAGTGTCTTTTGGTTGTCAGTAGATTTCTCATACAACAGGTATCCTTCAAAAATTCAAACCATTTTAAATATCCTAAATGACTCTGTCTCATGGTTTGGCATGAGCTTCACACCTGCAAACTGTAGTATAGCTGAAAGACTGGATTGGATCAAACTCCAACCTCATGTTTGCAAACGAGCCAATCGATGTGGCAGCTAACTTTGTTTACCTGGGCAGCCATGTAAGTTCCGGTGGACTGGCTGGCGATGAAATTATTTCTCGAATCGGGAAAGCCAACCTCGAACACCTATGGCGCCGAAGCAGTGAAGCATCAGTGTCAACACTAATGTTGCTGTCTTTGATGTTGATGATGATGGCGCCGACGTAACGTCAGTTTCTGTCAAGGGCTGAGTTAACACTGCGGCGGTGCGATCCATATTGCTTTATGGATCAGAGACGTGGCCTCTACGTGCAGAGGACGTATGGAAGGTGTCAGTGTTTGACCATAGGTGTCTTCGAAACATTGGTCAGGTCTGGTGGGGACATCGGATTAGTAATGCTGAGGTACGCCGGAGGGTGTTAGGAAGAAGAAACTCTCTCGCGATAGGTGAACTACTCACGCTTCATGTGTTACGCTGGTTAGGAGATGTACTCTGTATGCCAGTAGGCGTCTGCTTCGCAGAGCCTTTTTCACCCAATCCTATGCTGAGTGGAAGCAACCGAGGGGCGGACAGTGTATGACGTAGCAACGAAGGATGAAAACACTGATAGCCAAACGTAGTTGGCTCGACGACTGCCGCCTTCATGGATTGAGATCGCTGGGATCAACTCATTGATGGTTAATGATACTGAGAGAAATGGCCCGATCGTGCAGTCAGTGGCACTCGTGTATCGAAACTATCGCCTTCAATGTGTAGCTATTCGATTCCCGAACTAACTGAATATGCCATCAGCTCCAATGCTTGACCGTATCTCCCGCACTCTCCTACTTTCCGGTGATCGAAACTGTAGCAACTCGAACCAATGTGCCTATGGTACACAGTTTATAGCTGAAAAATTGAAATTGATTGATTCATCCAACAGGTTCTGTGATGGGTTCCCCGCCTTCTGACGTTGAGTCAGAGGGACGCTAGTTCTAAACAATTCTCGTTCCATGGCGGTTCGTGATTGAAATGTTCGTAGCTATCAGCTCATGCAGAGTTAACGGGTTCATATCTGTGCCCATTAAAAGTGTATTTCAAGGAGCCCTGCATTTTTCTTCAAAACAATTGTTTCTTGGGGTGCACAGTTAAGATTCTTTACTGAAAAGACACTGTGATCACCAGCTTGAGCACCACTTTGTCGTCTTGTATGATTACTGGTCAATCCTGCTTCTTAGTAACTCCCGCTTCAGTCAAGGGGCCATTTTCCTCCGTTATGTGTCCACTTATTTGTACACTGGATATCTACCACTACAGTCCCTTGGAGGCACCCGACCTTCTACGTCACGAAGAGACTGGATTTTATCGCGGTGTGACGGCTTATCTTCATAGCCCATTAGGCTGTACTGGTGAGTGTACTTGTGACACCCACATAGTCCCTCATACCAGGTTGATCAATGGGTAGAGGTTTGATTAACACTGCTTGTTCTCCAGGTTGGAGGTTGGAACATGTGTTGCGAATTGCCCAATGTAGGCTGCTCTGACGTCCTTATGTTAACCAGCACTAATTTGCGGTTAGACCTTTGAGCCAAAGGCTCTGGTTGAAGACCCTAATTGTCATTCTGTTTATGTTTGGGTGACGTGACAGTATCCCAGCCCACGTGCAACCATGACTCGCACGCTTACAAATAATCTCATGACTTGCTGCATATAGCATGACAAGTAAGCGAAAACAATCTACTGCTGACGCATTCTTTATTCCTTTTCCACGGATTAGTTCCTGTCCCCCTCTTCACCTTGTTACTAGCGACATCTCGGTACGCCCATTCTTGGGAACTAACAGTTCCGTTCGCCGCCCGTTGCTGCTAGCTGCAGTATGTACGGTCGACTCGGTCGCCACTACCGCAGACACTTGGAAATCACTCTCCAACCCCCGATGCTCAGTTCATTTGGCAGCCTTTAACGTTAGTACTCTGGAAAAATCCGGGCAACAGACCACACCTGCACGTACGCTCTACTAGCTTTCTATTGGTGTGTGCTATGTCCATGAATTGGGCATTCGAAATCCAAGGACGGTTGCCAAACTGACCCCCTCATCGGTCTCTGCTCTCTTTTGGTTGCGCACATCTGGCCGCTGCGGCTTGTTTTGCTAAGGTTAGCATTGTTCTAAGCCACCGAGCTGAAGGGTCTGATTGAATGATTACCCGTTGATAGTTGCCTGTATGCGTTTCGTTTGGCAACGTCCCGTAAACGCGCGATAACCGCTGCCCGTTTATCCAATGGCGAATGCCTGCTGTGGTTATTTACTAATCGTAGACTCTATGCAATACTACTACTACTCCGAAACAGGCGAAGCCGTTTGATCATACGATGCCCACCAAAAATGAGTCAACCTCCGACGCGGGTAGACCAAATCACCATTAGCTACAGGTGGCGTGGGACAGTTACTGACTGTCGCTCGTTCTGGAACATGTGTGTGGATTCGGATCACGCGCTTGTTCGTTGCTGCTTGTTGTCGCGCTTTTCAGGGGCGCGCAAGATGCGCATACCTCGCCTGACCATTGAGAAATTCTCGGACCTTGATGTGAGACAATTTTACCGGAGCCACCCATTGGAGTCCCTTTCTTACAAGACACCTGATGTTGAGGGTACTGGCCGAAACCTTGGAAGATGCTGAGCGCTCCGCATGTAGAATGGCACAGCCAATCAGATCCAACATTGCATCTCCAGCAACACTTTAAAATTGCTCGAAGCTTGGACACGCATTCCTCCTGGTTGATAGTACAATACCACTCGACGAACTGTCGGACTTCAGATGGAAAAGAGCATCCGCGTGTGGATTGAGAAGCCTGGTTGTCCAGAAATTTGAAGAGATGGGAGAAGCGAGAGAAACTCTAGGAATGTGCGTAGACTGTTCCAGCTGATGTGCATAGCTGACCCAAAGAGGTTGCCGGTGAGTGAAATAATCACTGATGACAACGGTTCGTCTATCTCCAAGAAAGAAGAGCGCCTGAATCGTTGAGTTGCACACTTTCAACAACATTTCACTGGCCACATGTAGATGCCCAGTTGGATTCCTAACCAGCAACGCAACCTTAGACAACAACCAACTTGGAAGCTCTGACAGCTTCGGAAATAAGCGAATGCCTTTTGTCCCTCGATCGTCACCTAGCTGCTGGTCTTGACGAACTCCTACCCGCTCTATTCAAAGATGGAGGTGAAATCCTTAGTCAATGCTTGTCTAACTTACTTGCCTCTGTTTGGACGAAAGAGACCGTCCCAGCCAACTGGGATGAGTCGATAGAGTCGATTTTCAAAAAGTATGCTCGCATTGGGTGTGAAAGCCGCTGAGAAATCAGCTTGTCCTCCGTTATAACCAGACTCTACTTCGCTCATTCTACGTCGGCTTACGAAGGTGCGTGAAGACAGCACGCGAGAACAGCAAGCAAGATTTTGGGAAAAAGCTGTGTGGACCACATCTCCACACTTCGTCAGTTGTTAGAGCAACGCTATGCGTATAGGCGCCCTACAATCTTGGTGTTCGTTGACGTCAACTGTGCGTTTGTTTCCGTCGACCGGTTGATTTTTATTAAAAAGCTTGCGCAACAGGGAATGCCCCAGGAGTTTGTGAATTTCACCTGGAGCTTATATTCACATACTTGTGGGTGGATGAGAGTATATGAGGAGCTCTCCGAAGACTTTCATATAACCTGTGGCGTCCGACAAGAATGTCCAGTCTCTCCATTTTTGTTTAATTTCGTAATTGATGAGGTAATGAGGCGAGCGCTGCAATGTCTCCAAAACCCTGGTGTTCGGATCTCTTCGAGTGAGAACCTTGTCGACCTGGAATATGCAGATGAGATTGTCCTCATTTTCGAAGAAGAGCAGGATACGCACGCATTAATTGTATAGCTCACCTGGGTCATCCCGTCCTTCGGCATGTGCTTCATACCTAAAAAGTCCAAAGTTATGCTGCGGGACTTACAGTATTTGAACATGCCTAGAATTCAAGAAGTGACACTGGAAGTTGTGTAACGCTATGCGGATCTCAGAATTTGCATTAGCTCTGACGGTAGCGTGACAGGCGCACGAATTTCAAAGGCCAGAATTGTGTTTGCCAATTTGGGGGCGTGTCATGGGTCTCAAAGAACTACATAGTGTGCTGCATTGTTGTATGACTGTGAGACTTGGCAAATTCGGATGTAGGATCTGAAACAGCTTCAGGTCTTTGATCATTAATGTATCAGAACCATATCTGGAATCACCTGGGACCAGCACTTTCAGAATAAGGTGACCAGGGGAGGGGTTTGTGGTGAAGCAGAGGGCATTTCACCCAAAGAGTGCATCCAGCGCTGCAAACTAAGGTAGCTGAGCCCTATGTTACGCATGCCTAATTACCGCCTTCTGAGACGAGTGTTGTTTTCCGTGTCTAATTCGGAGTGGCGGAAACCTGGAGGTGGTCAGAATATGACATGGTGTAGAGGAAGAGTTCTGGTCCTGTTGGTGGTGTTCGCTTTCCGGATTGGGATTCACGTGGCTCTCCCTTTGCTTGCCTGGGAACACTGAAAGATTTGGCTGCTAACCGATGTCAGTTGTGTTCATGCAGTCAGTTTCTATCCAGATTGTTTGACCTAGTGTTGGAGGTGTAGGTACCTTGGATGTTTGCTGTAGGCTAGCCTCAGATCCTTTTTATCTCCCCATTTTTCTTCCTTCCATTATAAGGGTTTATTCAAATCAAGTACCAATCTTTTCATCTGGTGTTGCTGTAAATAAAGATGATGATGACTAGTTATTATCGATTGCCCATATGCTGCTTTTTTTTGGCATTTTTTACATCCGAAATATTTCTCCTCCAATAGCATGAATGGTCTCGTTCTGTACAGTCCTCAAGATGCATTTTCCTCCAAACAAACCTCTCCGAACAACGACCACTCCCTTAGAGACTTGACAATAACGTATTCCGGTCGGCCACGACTTCCTGAGTGGGCTTTCACGGAAGTGACGGTATCTTCATGACCGGTCAGATACTGCCACTTTCCGGGAGACCTTTCTGCGGATGTGGGGGGTTATACTGTGAACAACATTGAACTTTTCTCCTAGGGATGTTTAGGCCCTTTAACCTACATTATTCCAGTGAGCGGAACAATCCGCAACGACGACGAGATATACTATCCATTGTTATTTTCAAGCTTTATTTCTTTTCCCTACCCCTACATACAGATTGAGCTAATTCGTCGAGACTATTTTGCCAACGGCGGCTGGGAAACATTCCTAGCTTACGAGGATCCCTATCAGGACATTCTAATCGGACTGTTGCGTCTTCGACAGTGTTCTCCACAGACGTTTCGATCCGAACTCCGCTGTAGTCAGACCGTAGATGGACAGAGTGAGACAGACCCACGTTGCTCAATCGTTCGTGAGCTTCATGTCTATGGTAGTGCGGTACCGATTGCAGCCAAGGATCCGACCAAGTTTCAACACCAGGTTAGAAATTATGGTTCTGTTTTGCGATTTTAAGACTCGTCTTTCCAAGGAGACAGTCGTGTTCTTACCCAGCTGAGATCGATGGCATGCGACACAGCGCGTTGCTCTGAAATAACTCAGCTTTGTGCTATCTGCTTGCTTTCCGTTGTTACTATCTGTTAATTAGACTACTTTTGGTGTCCGAAATTCACAGTTTAGGTCCTCGCCAAATCTTCTCCAAATATCAGGTGTTTGTAAACCTGCTGAGCGCAAGTTAAATCTAGAATTAAAGGTACAAGTTGAGTCAGTTTTCATCTTGGACATACCCATTTCCAGTGCGCTTTTGAACCGTACATTTCTTCCACAATTGTTTACCGAAATACCTTGCGACGTTTTGCCAGTGGCTCTTAGTTGTTTCTCGAATTGATTATAAATCTGACTCAAAAGATTTGGTTCTTGCTTATCGGTCAGTGTGTCCAAAGGCTGCTCTGCCACGTAACACTGCGGTTCATTCTCTTGATTGGGTGGACCGGCTTCGAGCTTGGCTTCCGACGTGGACAGGTATCACGACACTGCAGCCTCTGATGAAGATATATTTTCCAGCTCACATGATGTTCATGTTGACACTTGCCTCGCATGTTGTTGCACTCGAAACGAACCTGTGGTTCGAACCAGACCTCAGCATCTCGATTACTGCTGTCTGGACTTGGGCAACCTGACAGCATCTCTGCTCTCTTGGTTCTCTCGGACAGCTTGGCACTTAGGCACCAAAAGGGTGTTACAACTGAACGATTGTTGCTTTTATCTTTGTTTTTCCTCTGGGTCTGGCCTCCCCGGTAGAACCTCCATCCTAATTTTTCGTTCACTTAATGCAGCAATGTGAGCTAGAACTGAACTACTTCATTTTGAATCGTAGTAAAACCCCATCAGAATCGTAAACCTTTGAACCATCTCGAACAGCCAAGTTACTCCTGTAACTATGGACCCAGCTGTCCGTCCTCCAGTGTTCTTTTCTTTCCCTTTTCTAGGGCTTTGGTGGGCTTCTGATGGAAGAGGCCGAGCGTATTGCGCGAGACGAACATGGTTCTGTGAAGATCGCCGTAATCAGTGGAGTCGGGACACGGAACTATTACCGAAAGCTGGGCTACGAACTCGAGGGGCCTTATATGACCAAGATGTTGACTTGCAGTTCGAACGGGTGATTTTCAGAACACAGTACTTGATTTTTACTTGTACATACTTGGCAATACTACACTGCTGTGATTAATTTGATGCCTTGTGGTTTTTGTACTGTTTCACGTGAAAAGTGTTACTTTCTTCCCTGATTACTAAGGCATAGCTGTGTCACGGGTGATCAGTTTTTTCCAAATCACAGCACATCTCTTGCCTTCAGAGGTATAATACAGCCGTACCTCGCCCTAATCGGCCTTATGAATCAATAACTTGTCTATTTTCGGAAGCTACAGAGTTGATGCTAAGTAACTTTGTTAGTTGTTCACTTAAGCAAAACGTTGCCTTGTGATTCAATGACCCATCTTGCGAGTTTCAGGCAGTGCGAAGGAGGTGTAGGGAAGGCTCTGAAGCGTTTGTCAAGGTTGCTGTCGCTAGTTTTCACTGCAATATTTTCTAGCCAGAAAACCTATGAATAATACAAAAGATGCTTACAGGTGGCACTTGGTATTTTACAATGAAAGGCAGACATTCTGAGTAGACTTGAACTAGCAATATGCCGATAACAGTGGACCAACTGGATGGGGCATTGACGTCCGTCATTGTATTTTCACTTTATAGTAGTTCTCCAACCTCTTGAGCTAAATGTTTCCTTCGAGTTTTCACACCAGGATGCCCCATTAAGCAACAAGCTCCTTCCAAACCCAGCAAGAAATGCCTTTTGAATAACATTTCTGCCAAAAATGCATCTCTTGTTCGGAACTTCGCTTCCCAAGCTGAACCGCGGGAAACCACGAGTGCAAGGCTAGAGCGTGCACTGCTGATGAACTCTAATAAGAGCGAAACTCGAGTCCCCTTTGGTGTGGACTCATCAGGATAATTACGCCAGGACAGGAGGACAACTGTTCAAACGAGGAATGAATTTTCTTGGTATACGCTAAACAGTTACTGTACGATTACTTCTGAAAAGCAGTGTATATTGAACAGCGTCCAGATAAGAATCACTCATCGAGGGTAGCATGCCCGGTCGCTTGGTCCAGTCACCAACAGTTCTCGCCGTTTACCACCGCACCAAGTGGCCAGCAAACGTCTTTGCATGCACGCGGACTGAAAACTAGAGTGATTCATTGGCCTAGCCGGTAAGGTGAAATATTTATCAAGATCGGACTAAATGCGGAACATTGAGTAGTATTCCTATATTTTATCACACTCGAATTGGTCCTATGGATAAACCCAATTCCGTCCTCCATTTAATAGGCTACTGATGAAAATGGGAGACAACCAACAAGTTAACTATGAACTAGATACACCTGTAAAGTTCTCCACAGCACTTGACTGAAACACGAAGACTACTGTCCTGACTATTGTCGGGCTGATTGCATCTAAGGTTTAGAAAAACACTTCCAGATTCCGCTGAATTGTGGTGTCAGCTTGAGTGCTCTATAGCGTAACACCAGTGAATAACGTCTGATGTGTGCGTCCACCCGATTCTCAGTGTGTTTTTTCAGTCTGCATGTTAACATCAAAGCTCCATAATCATTATTCTAACAAGTATTGTGAAGGTTTTGGTTTTGTCTCATTTTTAGCAACACTTTATGCATTTGAGGGTTCAGATGGGTACTGATTAGAAGGATCACCAGAATTTTCTCTTCGGTTTTGCTGGCAGACCAGCAAGCATGAAATAACTAATAGTCTAGGAAAAAGAAAATGACTTCAAGTCAATTTTTTTTATTTCTTCAAACGGCTTTCTCGGAAACGCATTTTTCTGGCATAACAATTTCATACATGAGGTCCTCGATCAACTCTGTAGCCGCCAGTCGCCCTGCCTTGTCGATCCCACTCGTTCACTGAGAATATGAATAGATCAGATTATTTAAAAATAATAAGCTGCAAAGTGTTTAAGCATCGTAAAAAAACATCTGCTTGAAACGCATTCAAATTCAACATATTACATCGTCTATTTATTCCACAAAAGCTCTGGATTGGCGTGATATGGGAACTTTAAACATGATCCGAACTGGTTTATTGGCACCAAGCATGCCGTCAGTGAACCAGCTGTTGCTTTGGTACAGTCCGCTTCTAAGCCCGTCTGAGGATCTTTCTCTTCTAGGTTCTAATCTAAATCTCAGGCGTGAGATAACCGTGAATGTGAAGTGTGTACTTGATGAATTGTACACATGATACCCAGTACGGTTCCTAGACCCCATTTACACAGAATACCGATGTTATCTTCGCCACTAATTGGGGCGACCTCAAAAGTCTCCGTTACATGCGGGAAAATACCGACGTGTTATTGTTTATGACTGACTTCGCCGAGTTTTCAACGTGGAACTTTAGACAAAGCGCGCATCATGTCTTACTGCAACTGCTATGATTAAGCAATTCAAAAATTATGAAGCATTGAGCTTAAAAGTGCCAACCGGCCTCGCCAAAATTCGAACCCCGGATATCTGAATTGCGAAGCACAATCCGGATGAATGCGCAATGCCGAGGATGTGTACCGCAGGAAAGACCGGGAGTTAACCATTCCGGTGTTCGGTGCTGGTTGGCCAAAATAAGTAGGCTGATAGGGGAAAAGTACTGTTACAATCGAAGTGATATGAGTACAATTCGCTCAAATCGTTATTTGTCAAAATAGTTGATGAACGTTGAGCTTGTAACGCCAGAGAAACACTAAACGCAGCTTTGCAATAGCCCACTAAACGCTGGCTTAGTAACGAGTACCCAGGTCACAGTGACCTCCTGCAGAAACTGTGTAGAAAAATTCCTCCACAATCTAAGAACCGAAATGTGTAGTGCAAATGCATACACTCAAGCTAACTATATGATTGCTCCGTTTCTAAAGCCGAACTCGGCAGTACTTTTAACAAAATATTATTTCTACGCTAATTCTGATATTTGGTTTTAACCAGAATCTAAAACGCGATTGATAAACAGTATTTCTTTAGCCTTAATTGCCTTACCCCAGCTGTCCGGTCATCAATTATGTCAAACACGTGTCGCTGTTTCGGTCAAATATGAAGAGCTACGTAAATTTGCGTGCCTCTGGCTGCGATATACATAGCTTCGTTGCGCCCTGTCGAACCCCTTGAATTTGACCTAGGCTGGCTCAATTTGGCGCGTTTAATGGCCTACTTCGCAGTTCGCTGCACAATTAGACTCTACGTTTCGTCTTATGGAATGTAGTTAAGCCCTAGAAAGTAATACATTTTGTGGCCTATGTGTTTTGCATAACAAAGTCTGAAATGAATTCTGGGGATGGAATGGGCAAGTTTTACGAACCGATAGAAAATCACTTGAGATTCTACTGCGTAATCAACAAAGACCGGAACTTCTCTAATCTTATCACGATGTATAAAAATGTTTGTTGGCAACAAACATAACAGAACTAATGGCTCACCGGGTTCCATTGGAAAATTGCTCCATTCTTCAAAGCACAAATCTGAAAAATGCGTACTTTAAGGTTCGTTCAAACGGCACATTAGTTCACCTTTATGGACTAATTTTCTCTTCAGGTTCCTAACCCGCAAATTGGATTATGCGGTTGTTACTGGACAGCAGTAAGTGGTAAACGTGCAAGGGATCATGACCATTTTGGGAGATCCTGTAGCGATCCAGGATCAAATGCCGCCTCACAATTCTTGCCTAAGGGATTCAGATGGAAAGATAATGCATAGTCCTCTCTTTCAACTTTTGTTATCTTCTGTGCATCGACCAAAAAGAGTTAGGCCGTCGTACGTAAGGTCGACGTGCACTATTCATGGGGTTCAAATAAGGTTTGGTTGCGGTGTGATGCAAATGAGTACCACTGAAGTATGAGATCAAACATGTCAGCAATTGGTCTCCGTTATAAAACAAGAAGAGTTTATCTGTAACACACTTTTGGCACCTAGCTGTCATAGCACCCGAAGAAAGGGTAGCTACTGCAAGGTTACCCAAGCCTAGACAGGAGGAGTTCAGATACCAGGGTTGGGTCTGAACCATGGATTCTCGGTGAGTGAGTTTGTGCCTTAGCCACTGAGCTATTTTCATCTCGAAAGTTGAATTTTCAGTCTGCTGCGGGTTGATCAGGTGACCGTTGATCTGTTAGCCCAGCTTGGCAAGTAGTTTACAAACATTTCGTCACCAGTCGAGGAGACATCGTCAATGTGTAGCTGAATACGAACAGAAAAACTACCTTCTGATCAGCGACCTTTGAACGCACCCGAGCTACCAATATTTCGAGACGCTGACAATTTTTATTCTAAATTCGACAGCGGTTTACAACGGTTACAGGGAAGGGTGCCTCACCCCATCTTTCAATGTCGAAATTTCGTCTCAGAGACAGTAAATCTTATGGACATATATTTCCATAGAGGAGAATGTTGGTAGCTCAGGTAGTGTAGATGGCCGTTGGTTTGTTCGCTGAGCTGGGCTATTTGATTGCAAACGTTTCATCACCAATCGGGGTGACCGGTGACATCATCAGTGCGTTGTTAGGGAGCGTGGCGGAACTTAGCGATGGGTTGTTGGTTGTGCATCGCTCCCATCTCTACGCTCCACCACGCTCCCCAATAACGCACTGATGATGTCACCGCGATTGGTGATGAAACGTTTGCAATCAAATTGTCCAGCTCAGCGGACAAACCACCGACCATATATTTCCATTGCATCCGTTTGATTCGACGGGATTAGTGCGTTAAAGTTTTTAAAACCCATGTTTAACAGCAACACACATGGACAGAAATTGAATCCTCCGAGACCTCACAATTTAATCGGTCGTGATTCTACTATAATAACTGCGTCTTTTTTGCACCTTGAATTTATTGCTTCACGTATACTCGCAAAAAATCTTCGTCTATACACAAAAATATGATTGCATTGTTTTAAACCATTTGGACCTTGCAGCTACTTTGCTTAGATTCTGGACTGTATTGGTAGCTGGCTAAAGAATAAGCGCATGAATTACCTGGGGGTGTATACTCTGTTTCTGAGTGAACAGAAAATATATAACATCATATGAACACTGGAAAACAAGTGAGCATAATTTTCAGCCGAGAACAAAGTTCATCGGAAGTTGACTAGTAATACCTTATTTCATGTGATTTGCTAACGAAGCACGTTTATACTATACAAAACATTGCACTCAATTCTCGATACATGTTAGGCAGATACAAATGTGCCATATGTAGTCCAGTTTAAGCAGACACTAATCACGGGAAGTTTATTATCTATGTAGTGATGACACTCCTGTTTCAGGCTAAAGGAGGGTCGATTGTGGTGCTTTCTCTGTGCTATTGTCGGCAGCTCAATTCGTGTGGAAGACTTGTTTTACTCGTTGAGCTGGTCAGTTCGATTGGTGTAGTTAGTGAGTTAGTGGATGTGTTGAGCGGTAAAGTGATTTATTATCTGGGTAATCATTTTGAAGGGCCGTTGATCCAAACTGCCGACGTTCGCCCAGCCCTATACTTGATCTGCTTGACTCTTCAGTTGTCCGACACTCATGTATGTTGTTCTACTGGAGATCCACCTAATGGCCCACGCTCACTTGACCCAGGAACGCTTACATTCAAATGGTGTATTAATCAGCGTTGTTTGATTTTTCCGGGTTAGTCGTGTATTTTTTACTCACAGTTCTATGTAGGTTGGATCTATTTTAGAGTGTTTCCACTCTACAGCATGGCACAGTGACTACATCAAATTCATTGGCAACGAAACGCCCTAATCCAAACGTGGCTTCAGCGAACACACAATGGATCGGTTTTTGTCTTGTGAAATAAAAGCAATTTTCCTCTTCTGCCCGACTTTACAAATCATTTTCAGATCTCCCATTTTCCTGATGACTGAACTGATTTTTGGCTTCTTGAATGAACCTGCGTCTGAAGTTCACCTTGTGTTCGTACGAGATCTCTGTTGTCGCATGAGTTTAGTCTCTTTTCTGCGTAAAACAGTAAGATTTTTGTCGCTTCTGGTCTATTGATTCCTACTAACCGGAGACATTGACCTCACCCCGGGGGGTCAAACTCGCATAGTAGCTATCTGAAAATACCACCCAGTCTTACTAAATGGTGCATTCACCTATTGGGACCCTAAGAGGCGAATGCCATGATCAATACTGAGGAACAAGAGCTGAATATATAAGGAATCATAAAAGAAAAGACCAACGGTTGTGAGAAAGTGACAGACTTCACATAATTTTCATTAAAAACTATACGATACTGGTTTGTTGTTCGCATGATCCCAGGCTCTTATTGCAAAGCATGGGACAGCTTTTACAGTAAGTTAAATGCTGCGAGGGGAGCTTTCAGATTTCATATCGTTAGAACAGAACCACGTCGTCAAACGATGGCAAAGTGGCTGCTTCTTTTTAAGTAACAGATGTGATGAAAAACGTCCAACAAATACCCCATGGATCCTAGGGTTGGAAAAGTCTGAGTAAATAGCAACAATCTGAGCGGAAATTAATTAGAAATATGTTGGCTTTTGTGTGCTATAGTGCAAATAGAAAATTTAGTATATTTCTTACCGTACGGTGGAGATGATTCTGCATGGAACAGAGCAAACGTGATTGGGATTACTACGCATAATCAAATTCAGCAAATAGTTTGGCACTGAGGAGAATTTTGGTGGCTCAGATAGCATTGATGGTCGTTCGGTTGTTCGCTGAGCTGGGCAAGTTGATCGAGAAAAAGTCTCACCGCGCAAGACTGTTGAATGCACAACCGCCTCTCTATTAGTAATTTCCACTATGCTCCTTACCAAAGCACTGCCAATGTGTCCTCAATCGGTTATGAAAAGGTTGCAACCACATTGCCCAGCTAAGCAAACAGACCAAAGACCAATGACTGGTCTGTTTCACTGGATTTCGGTCGAGTCACTTCAAACTTCCTGGGGTTTGGCGGGTGCAATGGGAACGAGTGCATGAAAGCAGTGCATGTAAATCGTCCAATTAGTGTTAAAAACCTGCACAAAGAGATGTAATTAGTACATTATTTTGGTAGACACATCATCAAGTAATTTTGAAGAGAAAATATATAGCATGGATATGTTGTACCATGTTTTGTTACTAGATTGAGCTACTTTCCACCAGTCGTGTTTTTTACGGGTTTACTTACATAAACGGCTTGAAAAACTACAAACCATGTCACAAGCTCGAAGGTGTCATTAGCTCCGTTAGATTTCTGAGTGAAATTTGATAGTTAATCAATTTATTTAGCTACTTACCATCAGGTAATGGTTTATCTGAAAATAAAAGCAGAGATTTCGTGTGGCCCGGCCAGTTTTGAGAAACTACAACTGTATTTGGCATGCTGAGTCACTTAAAGAATGAGCGTTCTTTAATGGATTCGTTGCTCGTACAGTAAGGTGGCTTTTTCTACTTTCACTCGAAGGATGTTCGCTTTAAAGTCTATTGCCTAATTTTGAAATTTTTGTAAAATATATGGATGTGTCGACTGGCTGGCATATCTTATTTGCGCCGCGCTGATAGGAACTGATTTGCGAATTTCACCCGATAATTTGGGTTATAGTTAAGATAAACAGAATGAAACATCTGCTCATTTTACAAAAGACCGACCGACGGTTTTGAGCTCATTAGGTAGGCGTAATTATCGAAAGCGGAGAAAATCTACTCCTCAAGTGAACAAGAATTCGGTTGAATCTTCAGGTTCGCGATGCAGTCGAAGGAGTCGGAGCTTCGATAGTGCGCATCGTAGTCAACGGCATGTCGAAACCTCAGTGTGCATGTTTACAACTGGATGCCATGGCAGCATATATGCTGCAGAGCGCGAGGAAGGATATCAACGTGATTTTGTCTACAATGGAATCCATCGGGTCTTTTTCTGTGGGTGATTTAAGCTATTGTTAACTTCACTCATCTGCAAGAACCAAACGAACCATAAGTCCATAGACTCAGAAATCCTAGTTGTCCCATAAATGGTGTTCGCTGATCCATGAATTAGTGACCTGTAAGCCAGCACCTCCAGCCAGTAGCACTTTCGGTGACTTAGCAAAATCTCATGTTACGGCGGTATTTTGATACAACTAGAGTGACTTTCTAGTGTATGCGGGGTTTGAGATATTGAAGATCCTAATCAACTTGCTGGGCCAAAGCTTTGAATTGAACAGCTAATACTTTTTTAATGCTATTCATTACTGTTAGAGGGGTTTATCAGGTGTTTCTGAGATGATGTATACTCGAATGCTGAGCACCGACTTAGGTTGGTTTCCATCAACGTCCGTCATTGTCTACTCCAATTAAGTCAACCTGAGCGCAGGAGGTGTTCAAAACACTTTTTTCACGCCAGAAATAGCGGCCTAAAATTTACTGAAATTTCGTAACACTCATTCCGGAGGGAGTGTTTCCACTAAAAGCACCTTTTGGGGCATTAGCCGAAAAGACCCCATGTGCATCTGCGTGGAGCGCAAGTCTCGGGGGCCAACTGCTCCTCGGGGGACGATTGTCGAGGGAATTTACCTAAAGATAGCCGTTTCGGGAGAGCTATAGGTCTCCTGGCTGTTATTCCATCTTACTACACGTAGCGTAGCGCTGGTTTAAGATGTACTTCTTCACCAAGATTTTCTCATCCATTCTGATATAACCGATGATGCCAGACTGTCATCTGCGCCCAGGAACTCTGCATGTATTGTCTGGGTTCTTTGTCAAAACACAGAATATCAAGGCGATGAAACTGTTTTCCATGTAAATTGCATTAGCAAAGTATTTACCAATTATAATCAGATTTGAACTAAAATCCTTGTTCTCGCCGCTTGCTTGGCTTTAACTGCAGTTGCATCTTAAATTTAGCCAAATTTGGAGATTCCACTTTCGATACATAAAGTCAGTCAGATTGGGTCACCAATGTAGGTTACAGATTTCTCGGTCACGTGATTCAGGGATTAAGATCCTGTAATTTAATTCCAAGTGCTTTACAGGGTACAACAAGTTTTTCCTAATAGGTATTCCATGTAAACACAGGGCCGTTGGACAGCGATTTTAAATCTATGCAGCATACCGGGAATAGTGAGTTAAAAGAGTTAGGTTGTACACCAGGCTCAAGTCGTTCGAAAGGATGACGTCCTCAGTAAATTGAAAAAACAGTTTTTTAGACGTGATTTGGATGAATTTTCGGGGAAGACCATTAGTTTAAGGTACAATAACTATGTCTTTGTTTACCATAGATGTTCAAGGTAAGAATTCTTATGATCAAAATTTGAGCAGTTCGTAAATGCATGCTCCAGAAAAGTTATAAACGTAGAGAGCTGTGTAAAGTTGACACCGAAGGTTTTTCAGCATATCTTGGTTTTAAATCGCCAATTATTGTGACATTCATAGCAACAAATAAACTGTCACACTTTTGGTAAATGAGATGAATAGATTACTTACCGATTTCCTCAACTGTGTCGGAAAGCCCTTTCGAACCAGACAATAGCAATGGTGTTATTTTGGGATTGGATAGTGGTAAATACATACGATTAAAGGGCATTCTCTCTAGCTTCATAAGCGGTAGTTGCTAACAAAGACGGTAGCAAAGACGGTATTTGAAACCTTGTGAGGCTACTCATTCATATGTGATGCATGTTGATGTGAAACCGATTGTACGAAGAACTCGCATGTTTTGAATTAAACGTAACTGTCACAGAGAATTCTATCCTGCGGTTTTCCTTTTAAAACTGCTTGGAAAGATGTCACGTTTGTGTGACTTTAAATGCCGTGGATAATGCCAATAACCAGCAGTCACTCGGTATGTGTACACAAGATTCGTAGAAATCTGGAAAGCTATTCCATGAAAATAATCACTCGGTATGTGTACACAGGATTCGCAGAAATCTGGAAAGCTATTCCATGAAAATATCTGCGACATTTGGAATACCTGTGACGGCTGTCGAATATCATCTTCAAGCATGCCCGATTCATGAACGTGTGTGGTAAGGTTTGCTGATAATTGGCAGGTTTTTTGAAAACAGTGTTTGTTAACTCAGTAATTCAGTAATCAACTAAAGGAGGTAAGTAACATCATATTCATCGTTCTTTTTTCCAAAAACGTCACCGTCGGCGGCGGGAAAAATGTCCGTATCTGATAGTATCTCATTTCGACCAAGTAACTTTCTAATACATTTTCAGCACAGGAAAAATAACTGTCCACCCCACTGTGTAGCAGGATAATCGGTTTCCAACAGCTGAAGCCATTTCACAAACCGATTACTTTCACAGTACCCAGAATGTACTTGTTTCTACTTTTTTGTCAGTCAAAATGGGCTCTTTCGGGCAAATTAACAAAACTGTCCGAAAGGTCGGCCTCTAAAGAGGCATATCCTGTGTTGGCGGATTTTTCCATTTTGCAACTTTCGGTTTCATTAAGAGGTCCTCAAATTGTCATTTGTCGTTCATTCGGAAGCTTGTCGGGGTTAGTTTGTACTAGTTACGTCATACTTCCACTTTGAATGAGCTGACTGCTAGTGGTGATCATGGGCGTGTGCGAACAAAATATTTCGATACAAATCACTTCTATGAGTTTTCGGGATTTGGTGACTGGGTATTACATTTTCAGAGCAAGCGGTACACTGCAGGCTTTTATTCTTTGGCCAAAAATCCCGAACCGGTAGACGGCAGGACGCAAGCCCCGTGGAACTTGTTATGTAAGAACACGATTGCGTGGGTCGGTGGAGCATCAAAACTAGTGCCAGTATGAATGAATTATCCTTACGTATAAAGCTGTAGGATAAGACTCCACTTATTCCACAACATATACATTCGTCTTCCGTGGTAACCTTGAAAGATGATCTCGTTTGGGGTTTTCTTCTACATCAGAAAAACAAAAATAAAACATCAAACATCTGATTCCATTTTTGTGTTTTTGTGTTCTTATTGGTCTTATTACTTATTTTTTTCCCGACTGTGTACGTAAAACTTATTTATTATATCAATAAGCCTGTCTCTCTTCGCCCAAGGAGAGTTATTCCGAATCTATCACGTGACATTTCTGCAAATCTGCCACCCACGTCATAAATGAGAAAGACTTTTTCGAATTAAAGAGCGAGTCGATTCACAGGGCGATTTACCAGTCAAAGGTCCAGAGTTTTAACTGACGCGGACGTCTGGCTCACTTCCGAAAAATCCACTTTGGTGGCAAAACCAAGTACAGTGCTATGCAAGTTTAAAGCAAATCAGCACTCACATCACCACAGCTAACTGGTGACAGTTGACCCTATTTTGCAAGGAGTACATGCTCTCAGTGGTAACAGTGACCTTATCCTTAACGTGCAATCTATCCACGGCGAAAACTGAACAGTCATTTTACAGCTGTGTCATTTCGGCATCATTTAAATCCCTCGAGAGGTTTGAATCCGAAAATTTTAGCCAAATATTCGAGGGCTACACCATTGGGTTATGGCTAGCTAAAAATAGCTAGCGTAGCAAGCGCATTATGTGGTCCCATCTGAGTGGTGCTTCCATTGGCGAATTCTCAGTAGTAGCTTTCACATCAGCTGTGAGACTTATTAATTTCTGAGTAGATGACGCCTAGTGTGCTAATGCTGTCAAATAGTACTCACAGCTGAGTGCTCCCTACAAGTACCTATAGATTACGATGGCAACCTTGAATTTTGCACACAAGGATCACATCACACAGAAGAGTTTCATTTCGTTGACTGCGGTCAAATGTTTATAATAGTCCTGCGTTAGCGAGCTCATTTACCCACCTCACAACTGGGCCTGCCAAATTCGGTAGCGGCCGGAGCATTATCAGTTCGACTCTTGGGTTTCCCAACTGTTGGGTTATATCCTAAACCACCCAAACACTTTAAGCCATGCACGATTGGGTACCATATCTCCCTGATCTCATTCAAACTACTCCGGTGTAGCACTTCACCTGAAAGGTTTACAATATCAAGCTGTGGACGTGTTTACATAAACTTATGCACGGCTGGATTGTGAACTGTCATGTAAACTGTTTGAAGATAATCCGACATTCACAGTTCCCCTCAAGTTGTTGTGCACCTCCATGCATTGCTACAAGCATTCCCTGAGTCACAATCAGCTAGCGAGTTAACCAGAAAATTTCGGTCGAGATTTCTTCCCATACACGAAGTCACCTTAGTCTGAAACAAAGAGAGCCTCTCTTAAATGGCTCGCCTTTTTTGGATGTTGTCCTCACTTAGACAAGACTTTAGTTAGCTGAGATAATTTCTACTGACCTCTTTGCACCCTATAACTGGATCAGAAATAAAGAGTAGTTCTTTTTTGGATGAGTGACCATTCTAGGAACAGGTCAAAATTTGACCAGATGATGCGAAGTTCATAATTAGGGCTACGTCCCATCGAAGTGCGAGTTAATCAATCTGTTGATCAGCCACTGGTGGCCAAACGGTATAGGCTTTTACCATAAACCCGGAGGCTGCGAATTTGAATGTCCAAGGATCTTCGTGAGATGCGTAGAGAAGGTAACCAGAAAGGACGAAACAGTAATGCAGTGCTTCTTGGGTTTCCGGCATCGAATGAGATTACTTAACCGGAATTTTGAAGCCTCCTCACAATATCGATAAACTACAACAAAATTCGTAGCACAATTGGGCGACTAAAATTGTTGGACTAGGTTGTTCATTCCTTCATTATATTCTATATTATATTTTATTTTATCTATTTTATTTCATATTATATATTCAGTTCTTTATTTTCGGATAATGTACTTACCTAAAGCTGTATTGCTGACGGATTCTTTGGTAGATTAAAGTGTGCTGTATGTTGACTTCTTGTGGGATATTGACTTATGTGGAATACAGTCAGCGCCCCACAAACGAACACCTAATGTTACATGAGTTACACAAGCGGGAGCTACTTGTAACTTACGAAACCGTCTTTCGATGTATATGATGTGAATACCTAAAAGATGGTTAGCAGTCTACAGAATGCTATGGGGTCACTGCCTGAAAGGATTCCGTCAAGAGCTGCATTACGGCTACTTTGGATGGGTGCTCTTATTCGGCTACCTGCGCTCACTATCTGTTTCTGATGTCAGCTGAACTACGCTTTCGATGTGGGCTACTCTGTGGTACTGTTTATATTTTATTCTGTTGGTAGTTTTTCCACTACGCCTAGAATATTAATCTAAGGAGCAATTCCAAATCATGTAATGGCAAAGCTGGACAAATTACATCATAAATAACCAATGGTTATGTTGCATCAGTTTCGGAATTATGTTTAATTCTTGTGAACTGCCAGGACTTTGGCAATTGGAATGCACACATTTTGTTCCTAACATATACGACATCCCAGGCGCACAGCAAAGACGTGGGATGATAATGTGTTTTGACAATATCTCTTCTGCGGACGGAAAGATCGGAGTCTAATTATCGGTTTCGACGAGAGTACAGTGACCAATGCACACTGCGACTGATACACAGTAAACCGTTAAAATGGAACCTAAGCGATTTAGTTTTTTGTGGAAATAAGCCACATAGGAGACCTGGACATTCTACAGTGTAAAGAGTAAAGTTTCTGAGCGTAAAATGCTGAGTTGTGTGCAAAAATCGATATTCATCCGGCGTTAGTTCATCTGTGAAATTACGTTACGCTTTGTATATTGATCGGACCACCTTCTTTGTATACTTTGTCTTTATCGGTATTTCTTACCTCGTCAGGTTTAGCAACAGTACGGACTGGCACAGTAAGTATGATCGTGTAAATGTCCTTGTCAATGTAGTCGAGAGGCTGACCTGTAGAAGAGTTCTCTGAGATAACTATGAGGCTTATTTCTAAAATGTACTAAAAAACCAGAATTGAAATCGCGTGAATGGCAGTGGGTACCCTGGGTGACCTGGGAAATACCTTCACTCAAGTGAGGTATACAAAATGTTCGAAGGCTACAACTAATTTAACCACAGACTCCGGTGTTCCGCAGTCAATCGGGGAAAATGGTCTAAACAGGTTTCGGTCTTCTTCTGCTCTGGTCATCAGCCAACATTTGTGAATAATACACCATCTTTGCTGAATACGTGTCAGATAACCAACTCTTTTGACAGTGCAGTTGAGCCTGACCACAAAATGACGACGTTTCCTAAAACGTTGATGGAAAGTGTACAAGCAGTTACGGAGCTCGGCAAACAAATCTAGCGCCACCTGATCAGAACTCAACTGCCTTCTTGGTTGTTCTTTTCTGAACTAATGCTCGTGGAAGTTGAACTGCAAAAATTGTGCTTTTCCAATGGATCTCTCAATAGATCTTGATCGAATGCATCCACTGAATGAATCAGATTAACTAAAACCCCGGGGAACTGTGAGTAACCAGTGGCTTTTTAGAGGTTTATAACGTCACACAAGACGCCATTTGATTGCAAAAAAATACTCATCTGAAGGACCTACATAAGGCACGAAGTAAACGGTCTAAATGGATGGATCTAGGATAGATCTGGCATTCGGTCTGGAGAGCAAACGGCTGAGATTTACACAGATTAGGACAAAGCGCCAAGGTTATCAAACACGATATAGTCCAGATTTAGGCTGCCTTGGATGGACCTTTTCTGAATACAATAAAATACGCATAATGCACAGTATTCGCTTGTGTCATCAACCTAGGTGTGAGGCTCCAATATACATGGATTTTGTCCTTTCCATGCTATACACAATAATTCAGTGTTAGTGGGAAATTTAAATGTGAAAAGCATTTCTACGAAAAGGGTGTTAACTAAGCTATCCGGAGAAAACACTTTTCAGAGACACAACCCACTTGCAAGAACTGTTCTCCGCCTGTTTTATTGCAATTACTCTCGTTCATCCACGCCAAAGGATGGCAGATTATACATGATCTCCGGGCTTCATGCAGCTCATTAACCGCGCTTCACCTTGATCACGTCAAAAGCTAATCTCTGGACATTCTATACGATCAGAGAAGGCTAAAATGGAAGGTATTAGCCAATTGAGCGGTGTCATCCGCTGAATACACGTAGTTATAATAACAAAACTGTTGGCTGTCCCCTTTCACGATGAATTGTGCCGAGAACCGTATCAAACCTAGCAATGATTATTACAAATATGTCAGAAAACTACAACTTCGTCTTACGTTTAGCCTGACAGTTTCAACAAGTCATCTTACATCTAACGTAAAAATTGCGCTATATGCACTACATGTGAGCTTTCACAAGTTTAATTGTTGATGCGCCCAAATCTCTTACCAAATTTTGGTGGACATTCTGCGTGAAAAAAAACGTTTTATAGGTTTTTGAGAGTAATGCAATAGATTAATGAATAGAACATGTCCTGTGGCACGCTTCCACCGAAATACAAATTGCATATTGATTTCTACAGTTACTTATGAGTTGCCTCTTTTTGATCGCGCATCTTCATTTTCTTGTGATGCATTGAAAGAAGGGGAAGCGAGCAGACAGGAACGTTAGAATAGCCGATCAGCTCTAATGTGAAACGCTTCTTGAAGTAGAGAAGCAGGCTTGCTATCTCCTTTTTTTGTATCCGAACCGGCCATACTTTATTTGTTCGGCCAACTATGGCATTGGAAGCAGTTTCATGCACGTGGATTCAGTACTTCTTGAATTGCACGTAGTCGAATGAAGCAATCCTTACCCATAAATTGAATTTAATGAATTTTACGCAGTGAAATTGCGACCTTGTAACACCTTAACGCTGTGCCATGTTAAAATTTACTTGACATCATTGTGTGACGTCCCCTGTCAGCTTTAGCTGCGAACTGGGATAATTTATAAACGTAATACACTGCTCATATGGTTTTTGAACATTCTTCGACAGCCCACAACCGGTTTAGCGCTTCTTGGTACAATTTATCATCATCAAGCAACAGACTTGACCGAAGACTGTGTATCGTGTAGACTGATGAGCGACTGCAAAGAAAGCATTTTATTAGCTCACCATATTTTGGGGGGTTGTAGTCCAAACAAGCTGACAGAACGTAAAAATCGAAAGATGAAGGTCAGTTTGGTAAATAGGACAGTGTCTGCCGCAAGAGCCAAACGCTACTGTTATTCACTGCATGCAGGCATGGGTGGGCCGGGACTAGGCCCATCAACGTGATCATATGGTCAGTGCTTTTCCCGGTTGCAATGTATGTCTTGTTTTGGTGTGTTTACTATTTAGGATTCACGTTACCAAAATCACCTGAAATTCGTTTGCTAGCAAATTGTACGTTGAAGCGGACATCAGTCACCAGATTGCAGCTGCTCACATAGGACTGATGTAAACTCTTGTGTCTTTTAGGAAGGAAGTGTCACTGTGTGATCAAATATATGGCTGGCTGTAAGCGGCTGCTTTTTTTTGTAGAATTCGCATTTACGTCACTCTCACTTGTATAGTCTTCTTCCTGTTCTAATGTTGAATAAACCAATCCCATTTCTCGATCGGAAACGCGTTCCTTTTTTCAGAAGTGCGAGTTCAGCTTTATCCAGTATGTACTGATGGATAATAGCATGTCGGATATCCGAAGTTCCCACCAGGGTAGGGCCAGATGTATTCATTGATGACTAACAGTCAGATGCTTCTGCGGGACAACTGCGCTTGATTAGGAGCAGGACTGTCCAATCAAGGGTCGTGTGAATGCAAATATATGATTATTTAAAAAAACATTTCGGGCACTATTGCATTATATATATATATATATGAATCTATAAACAAGACTCAACACCTTCGGTTTGTTGACAGCCTCTCCACCGATTAGGTGTGACACCCTTAGAGAAGCATCACCCCGTCAAACGATTGGCAACCTGGATTACGTAATGACTAATGAACAACCTTACTTAGTTGTTTAATATTAGCTTCCGAATTCAAAGCAAAAGAAGGGCTAAACGTAAGGTTGCAAACTGAAAGAAGCTTCAACTCGCGTTCAAGATTTTCTTCAGCTTGATCAGACAAGGTTCTAATTATTCATCGATAAGCAAGTTTTTTAGTAAATGTATAAACCCTCCAAAATGATAGGTATAAAAGAAGATAAAAATTGTTTAGCTTGCAGACATAAAGCACAACGATGCTGGGGCTAGTCCATGCTGTGCGCAGAAATTGACAAAGTTTAGAGTATGTGAGGAGTCCTTCTCAATCCATCAGCAAAGCAGTGTACTCCAACTCTTCTTAGTAAGCCCGTCTTTGACTCCCACCCTAAATAAACGCATGCATTGTTTCCTGTATGGATGCTTTCGAAGAGATGCCCCCATTTTGGGTTTGTACTCAACCTTTGCGTGTTTATGCCGGTTTCTTTTTCGCAAATCAGGTTTTCATTGGTGGAACTCCTTTGTAGGTTAACATTCATCTCTCGTACTGCCCATAAGAAAAACTCAAAAATGGGCACCAGCCACTTTCAGGGACTCGCCAAATCTCAGTTGTGATAGAATTGGCCTGATCGGCGAACACCTAACAGTGTAGTCGGCGGTGATTAAATCTTAGTCCAGTAAATTCGTAATAATAGCATTTTTCGCATTTGGCGTGCAACCTTGGGAAGGCCGTACCATCCCACACAAGGTTGGGCATAAGTCTAATGAGCAATTATCCCGCATGATGTGTTAAATCATCTCGTGGTCTACGTCAAACTAATGTAAAATTCTGTAAGAAAAATGAATGACCCAAACACCGCTACACAAAATCCAGGTATGCAGTTAAATGAATAACCGATTTTTGCATGTTTTTTATGCTTATGTGAGATGGTTTTCATCATTTTACCAATGTACAGTCAAAAACAGAATTATACGTTAAAATAATATTAACAGGACACCAAGATACATCATACGTTCATAATTTTTTTAATTGTCTTTCAAGAAATATTTCACACTTTGATGGGAAATATATTTAATGTACCAGAGTGCCATTTCCCATACTTTGACGGAAAATATATTTAATGTACCAGAGTGCCATTTTTACAAGGTAAAATGTATAGGGTGAGTAAAGGCTACATACAGTCGACAAACAGTTTACTATCTTATTGTTGAAGGCCTGATTCCAGAAGTTTCGTCGGTTATACTGTGTACTTGCACATTATCTTGGTAACTTGCGGAGAAAAATTCGGACCTTGGGTTTACTTGATGAGAATTAATGGGGTCCAAAGTGATACCTTGCTGTTCAATAGTTTTCTTCATTAGTTTTTTATATCATATTAACATAATTCCATTGATAAATTGAACTGAAAACTGAAGCTGCCTTTGAGTTGGATGTTCGCTTATAGAATACAATAGGAGATTGCTACGCTGAAGATTTATTTGACTCCCTCATTCGTACCAAATTAATTCGCAAATGGGCCTATGTCGCTACTTGCGTATACCTTGACGTTCAACTAGAATACCAGATAGGTGATAATTCAGGGAACAGGTGTACCTGCAGGCCCAAAGAACAGCAATTCAAGCAGGAGTTTTTTAACCCTGTGGACAGTAGCATCTCAAATAAATTATGGGTGGTTTACTATTAAGCATTTTCGTTGTTACGGATCAAGACTGCACAGGCGGACACACAACGGCCGACCAAATACACCAATAGAAATTTATCGTGAACCTCGTCAACCTCATGTTCTACTTGAACCCAAATTGGACTGTTTTTCGAGAAATACACTAACTTACTTAGCGAACATGCCTGCAAAGACGTGTCTTCACGTGAAAAAATCAACACAAATTATTTGTTAGTAGTCGAGGAATGCAGCCGGAAACCGAATAAGCTCACTTTTTATGACTGCATTTTTGAGACGGAATATTGTATGTGGTTAAGAGATTAAAGCCGATAACTTATTTGAATGGTTCTTAACAGTGCGTTCAATAAAATACCATGGGACAAGTCCCTTACAGATAGCTTACACGCTTGGGAAAAAACTTGCGGGATTTTATTGCGTAAAACTCAGATGAATGCGCAGACTTCCCGTTAATGTTTACTTGACCTTCAAAGTACTGTGTTCAAAACGGTGAGAGAAATCAACAACCAATTCGACCTTTGCTTTCAAGGTAGAGAGCTACTGCCGTCAGAGCATTTTACCCGACTGCCAGTTACTGGAACATTACTGGGAGATCGAACGCATCATTCACTAAACTAAAAAATAGTGCACCGGTTCTATGGACTGAAACAAACTCCAACACACACTGTGTTAGATTCAAGTCGTATATCTCTGTTCCGCTGGTGCGTTTTCTTGGTTAAATTCAGTGTTCATGAGAATAAACTTCTTAGGATGTTATTTGCTGCCCAGTTTATCGAACAATCAAACCAATCAATTGGGTAAAACGAGATCCTAACTCTTTGTTTTGCGTAATGAAATTCATTCAAGGTTACCATCTTGAGTTAGACGTTTCACGAATTTTGGTGGCGCCACGTACTTGTTTTAAATCTGATTGTACAAACATTGCAGGCTTTCTCTACCTGGCTCGAAATCAAGCTGTCAAACATTCATTGTCTTCGATTGTCAGCAGTGAACAAACTGAATAATGGAGTGCATGTGTAATACATCTGATATACACTCAGCTTGTGCGTATACTGAGCACTTCAAATATCAGAGATGACTGCAAAATCTGACTGTTCGGCTTTTGCCTAGAGAATGTAATCGGAGTGAAAACTATTGCGTCGTGCAAAATAAAAATTCGGACCACTGTTAAAAGTCAGTTCATGGTTTGGTTTATTTGGGTAATGCGTGAATAAATTTGGAATGTTCTAGACTTTAAAGGATCTCAGGGGTGAGTCTATGTTCGCTGAACAGAGTAGTGTAGGTAGGTCTTGAATTATGGTGGCATGTCTAATATGTTCACGTGTATACCAGAAGGCATCATTTAGTACGAAGTTTCCGTAATTCAAAAAACGTGAAATTTTTCGCTCGCGTAAGCTGTAAGGCTTGCACACTTTGCGAATCTCTAGAAAGGTTCAGGACAACAGGAGGGCATCTGGAATTGTCGGCTTTGCAACGAGAGCGGTAAGCACGAGCCGCAATTTTGGGATTTTTGCTAGTTTATAGTCTGAGAAGAGGCTAGTCAGCGCACGTCCTGATGAACCTGCGTGCACATTTACGACTTTGCGACTTGGCTTGTTTGTGATTTTAATTTTGGGGCTTAAAATAACAACTTATGACCCTTATTTGCTTTGACCGATTGTTTCGAGGGAAAATCGTGTATGTGGAGCAGGGTGCGTTCAGGTCATAATTTGAGGAACAGATTTGGGCAGAATGTATTCATCTTGACGCCCAAGTACGAAAAATATGAAGCTGAGTTTAGGTACTGGCCAGTTACTTCAGTCTCTAGAAGCTGCGTCCTAAGTGTATGCTAGTTAGTGTTGACTTTTCAAGTTCGTGTGCTGCTAGGTTGTCTTCCGTGAGCCTTTGAGTGGTAAAATTTTTAGTGTCGGTTTTAAAGCGGTTTTGGTCCCTAATTTTTAAGACACTGTTTTGAAAAATATTATACACGGTGTAAGAATGGGGGTATCATGCTCGATTCTGTAAATGACTGCACTTTCACCGTCGTAATTTTTGAATGGTGGGTTGCTACAGTATCATTTGGCACAAAAATAAAGCACACCTTGGTCAAAATCATCAATCAACAACTTGAAATTGTTCAACTTTTTGTCGCTATTTGGCCCAAGTAAATCCCCTAGAAAAATCTTGTGATAATGAACTGAGTTTAATCAGATATTGAACGAATAAAAATACGTCAAGTATGTATTAATCTTGCTCTTTATATAAGAATTATCATAGTCTAGATGTGTCTAACACAAACAGAGAAGACCGTTATTGTTTCATGTTTTTGTATCAAAAAAGACTGACCTTGTGCACTCAAACGATACGCTACAATGTGTACGAAAATAGTGCAAAAACTACCGCTGAAAATGCATGGCCCTAAGCCTGGCGGACTACCCATGTGATATAATCAATCATGTGCGACCAAAGTAAATTCTCTGTTGCTCGTTCTGCGAGCAACGTCATGCGAGCTGAGTTAAGATAAATTTATAGCTTTATCTGAAAACGGGATTCCCACTTCTTTGACCAGTGGATTTTTTACTTTTAAAACACGCGAAGCATTCGAACATATTTCACGGCTGATAGCATCCTGTGACGCTGGCGGTCAGGATTTAGTCTTCCCAACAATCATCTGGTTGCAAGAAAGTTTAGCACTTCAGATCAAGTGAATAACTTCTACAATTGGAAATCTAATTGTGAGAAATTCCTAAAAGTGGTAAGGTGAGTGAATAGGACAGAAAACCATTCCTGTGAGTTTAAGATAACTAGATTTTCGTGTCCACGATTTGTCCTAATGTTACGCCGCGTCTGTACGGTTTTGTCTTCTAATGGAACACAAATGATTTAATTTTTTTCCATTAAACTGTATCTAAACCTAGTGCATTTAGTGCAGATTCCCCTTCACGCGTTACTACTACAAATGTGCCTGACGGAATTCTGTCTACTTTGTGTTCCGCTCGCCAGAGTGGATAAAAACCATTTTTGAGTAGTCACTTGTCTTGAACGTTACTTCTTTTTTCGAGGATTTCTCAAGTTTCCTGGATAACAAAAGAGTACTTCAGCTGTTATCTATTTATAGCACTTGATGGGCGTTCTATCGATAAGTTTCACATGGAACCCACGGCAAAAAATACACTCATTGCATCTTCAGCCAGTTTGCTATATCGAATTCACATGAAGTTTCCTAACTTGATCCACTTCGTACAAAATAATACAAAAAGGTTGCCTCACGGTCCAGTATGCTGATCTGTAACAATATAAGGTCTTACTTACGTCTCCATGGATAACAAGTTTTGTTTTCGCCCGTTGTGCATTTCATCCGTCAGGCCAGAGAGTCTGCAGCGTAAACTTTCACTATCGCTAGATTACGAAGCTTTCATTTTCGAGCTTAACCCATTGGATAGTTTAGGCGCCCAAACATGTCTCATTATCCTCTATTTTCAATGTGCCAATCAAATGGTTTTCCAAAGAATGCCGTATCCAAGGGATGATATTCGACGTGGGTTTTAATCTGAACTCATTGGGCAATGCACAGGAATATTGGTACCTCGAGTGCTTCCTGTCACACAGATAGGGTGTTATCCTAATTACATTATACTCCATTTGTGCTGTTTCGACTGCACATTTGGGTGTACTGGTAATGTCCCCTCGATTGGCAATAAATCGTTTGCAAAACAGCTGATGCGCTTGGCGAATGTATCAATAACCAGCCAACTACCACTCAGTACACTCATACAACTGTCAATTTTCTACGTGCTGCCTAACACAGTTTCACTCGAAAGCAGGATTATCCTTACCAACAAGGAAATCGCCATTGTATACCGTACACATATGCTTCAACTTGACGACGTCAGTTTAACATCCGGAGCCACGATCGAGGGAATCGACAGAATGCATCAACAGAAATCTGGAAGCATCTTTCGCTCAGTGTTCAGTTTAACCTTCAGTACCAGGTTCAAACTCATCAGAGATAACTGGTGAATAGCACAGATCCCATATGCCTGATTGTATCGCCACTGGTGTTCACAAGGTTGACTGCAACCCTGTTGTCTGTGTTTGGTGTGGGCAGACCCGTAGACCCTGAAAGATTCGAATCCGTTTACATTTTCAAAATGAATGGTTCGTGAAGGTGTGAGCCGACGCAGAGGTTGTGCTCCAATGCATCACATCGGAGATTTTGATGACCTGTGTGTCTTTTGACAAAAGCATCATATGTATGAGGTGGTGATATAGTGATTAATGAGTCCGCCCATCTCTGCTTCAAAGAATATGGTGGTATCAGTTTACATGCGACTTAGACGGGCTCAGTTCACCATGCATGAAGAGGTTAGGCAATTCAATCCACCTGCGACATGAGTGATATCAAGGCCAGCCCTCAAAAATGTACACAAGCTAACTCAAGAAAAAAATAACGACCCAGGTATAAGCACAGTGACTATCCTTTTTCACCGGCGTTGGAACTGGCCATTTTTCCATCGAAAATGCCAGTTTAGGTTGTCTAAAGGTTAGGCAGCAACATTTGATATATCTGATAGCCCAAAACCCCGTAGACTTCTTTATTCCTTGAGATTTGTTTAGGCGCTGGCTAATGTTCTGCTTGTTTCTTTTGCTTTCCAAAAACAGTACACAAGCAGACGTTTCTGTTCTAACGCGACAGATGCAACACAGCATTCCACATTGTAGTCTACCTCGGGTGTATATTAGTTCTTCACGTTTAAACTGTGTAGAACCATATGGTTAGCAGCCCAACTCTCCAGACTGATCAGATAAACAGAAAAAATGAATTTGTCGGAAATCTAAACAAAATTCTTGCAACCTTCAATGGCGCTCATGGTCCTCGGACACCTTGAACTCATCTAAGATTTTTTTAAAGGCTGCTCTTTAGTTCGGCCTTAAACACGGAGGAACTTTTGATGTTTGGGAAAAAAGCAAGATAGTTTTTTATCAACAATAATTTTTGTAGTGCTGAAGGTATAGACGTTAATTTCAACTCCAAATGCTGCTTATTTTTGATATTACGGCTATTCAAAACAGTGCCGCAGGGGTTACTCATTAAAAACCATAGGATTGCCATGACTTGATACACCAAAATTAAATATATCGTAAATAACGCGTTTGTCCACCCAAAGGTTTCGGCGCCCGATTTCAACAGGCTGTATTTTAGCAGTCTTTTTTGGTGTTCATCTATGAGCTTGCAGTAGCGGTTTCGGTGTTTACTCGCTTATTTTGGATTCATATGATCTAATCAGCCACATTTGGCTGGCGCGTTTCTAATTACCGGTTCAATATTCCCAACTCATGTCGTCTTTTTTGCAGGACGATGTCCCATTCTCGTTGATATCCATGGTGAATGTACACAAAAGCTCCTCCTTGATTCCCTATTCTACTTTATTCAAGTCAGTCAAATGTAGCAATTCACAAATAATTCCTGTTTCAAAGAGGCGTTTGACGAATTTTTGAACTTTTTCAGAGTCCTTGGCCTGCAACGTCTTTAAGGCCAATCTGACTAGATGTCTGTTTGGCAAAATCTACAACGATGTTGTTTCACCCACCGTAGTTAATACCAAAGATATTCCAAGTACATCAGATGTGAATAAATAAGTCTGCGAGCTTGTTAGGTAATCTTGGAGCGGCAACCGATCTGCCGTTGGCGCATACAACACAGTGAACCATCCAGACACATTCTTCCTTCCCCTCCAGATTTAACCGGGACATTTTGTTATTTGAGGAAAAATTTACGTTTGGACAAAACTTGGCAGAATGCTATTGATTCCAAAAAGCTCATGCCGTCTAATTTGTAACCGTTCATCGTTTTATTGCTCTGTCTGATTTCGATGGTTCGCACATAAGATATTATATTCAGAATACCATTACAGCCCGTATGCAACTATTGTTTCTTGCAACTACTGATAGACCACAAAATATTTGCTATACTCAGTGAACTGATGTGTATTGCTGTATAGTTTATGAGAGGCGGATAGATAGTCTCGATGCCGAGGTAGGGCGAAGTTGGTTACAACAGAACATGGGTTTATAGTATCGGTTAGTGTTAATCTTTACACTTGAGGATGACCGCTATCCTGATTCAGATATACAATACGCTACTTTGTGGTAACTAAATTTCCACTACGATGAATTAGGGCAAATTAAAAGAAATTCAAAAAGTTTTCATTAGGTAAATGTGTCCGCTGTGCAGTGATAATTTTGTAGCATAATTTATGTTACATGTTTCAAGTAAAAAATCGAAATGTCTGCATCTCTCCTATCAAGACAACGCTTACTGTAATCTGTTTTGTGAACTGTTGCAACGAAAGTTTGTGCATTAAATAGATGAGAGTACGGTTGATTGAAATAACATCTAGAAGTGTCTAGAAGGTGCCCATGGTAATGAAGTTTAAACGGGGAGACAAACTGCTCGAGGAATAATCATCTACCTACAGAACTCCGGAATCAGCATGGTGATATAATTCTAAGAGGACTATCTAGATGAGCAACTGGAGGGCGAACATATTGGAGTATGCATTTTGGACATCAAAAGTTTTAGATTGCGCGGCTATGTAATGAAAGCACAAGTAAGTGAGAGTTTTAGTTCCAGTTAGGGAAATAAGTAAGGTGTACTTTTAAAATGTTTTTAAAAATGCCGGGCCAGCACTTAAAATTCTTATGCTACAGGATAACACGAACAATAAATACTAGTTAATTTTCTTAGGCAGACTCCCTTTCAGCTATTCAAAACGGTACCTTCACATTTATGCAAGTATAGTCTCCGTGACATTTTTGGGTTTGTGAAGCTGTTAAAAGATGTTGAAATTGGTTCAAAATTTATGTGCTATTTTGACGTAGTCTACCTTGATACCAATTTCCCACACTTGGAGTCTACGGATTTTACCTGGGATTACATTGATTCATCAGATTTGACACTCACAATCCCCCCAATTTGCTTAAAGGAACTGCTCTTTTGCTGTACTTTACCGACAAATCGATGGACTCCTTGTTGAGTGTTAATTTTATAGGTAAACCGGAATTCAGTCGATTAAATGCGGAGATCAGACGTACGCACTTTTATTGAAGGCAAATAGATCATATTTCTATGCTAGTATCAAACGGCTCCATAATAGATGCTATGCTGAACAACTCTAACCAAGCACATCCCTCTATTCAGTTCATGTTTGAAGTAAAAAGTGAGGAAGATTTCCACGGGTTCACTTCAGAGTTCCGTCTACAGAAATCACATGTGCACGAGGCAGTACACAAACTTCGTAGTTTTGTGCCATTAAGACGGAAACGAACCCTGGGTGACGCTTTAACGAATCGAGCGAGGCGTATTCGCTTTGGTGATACGGTGAACTCTGGAGTGCAACACACCGCTAATGCGCTCCAAGCCAATGGTTATCCAGAGAGATTTATAACCAGAAATGTATCCACTCGTCCTATCCAGCTGTCTACAGCACACCGAACTCTGCGTTCTTGATTTACAACTAACCTCTTGCTTAGCCTAAACCTCATAGACAAGATGCGAGAATATGACAAGTCCAGATTATTGGTATATATCCTCTCCCTGCTGTTGTTCAGCGGAGTATGTTTTATGCACGACAAGGCAAGAGAAAACGCGAGCACCTCTTTTACCGCGGGACATCATTGGACTCAACGGTTTGGCCAAAAGCTCAGTCGCATCCCCTTTGTTTGGCACCTGCTCCGTAGTCAATCAGAATGAGTGGTTTCATGTCATTTACCGTGTACCAAACAGACTGTCAGTATGGATCCAACGGCGATGCTTGACTACGGCCGACGCAGTCGGTATACCTCTGCGAACCTCGGTACTGTGCTGTCATAAACGTTTCTACGAACGCTGAGTCTGGCTTCGTCAGGTGACACGAGTCAATTGACCAAGTCGCTCAACGTCCCTCTAAACTGTTCCACAGCATTCAGTTAGATGCGACGTCGGGGCGCAGAAAACCGATCGTCCGTGTGCTCATCACTTTTATTTCACTAACTAATTTCATTTTTCTCTTTTATACCATTAGAAATATACTGGCCTGATGATGAGATCCGGAAAACATTATTGCTTGTCACTGTGTTCTTGTCCAACCAATGTGGATATTTAAGCAAATAGCGTTAATCAATATGTGAGCTCTGGAAATTGTTATTCTTTCGTTTTTTATTTAGAAACTCACTTCGTTCTGGTAACGAACAAAACATATATCTTGGTAAACAACCGGTAATCATATTAATAAATTATTTTGAGCATAACCATTACTGCGCGGCACGCATGACAGCTTTCCCAGTGCAAGTGTTCTGAACCTTTAGAAATTGTCAGTAAAAACTGAGCGACGCAGATGACGTTTTGCTCATTGGATGTTTTCCATGAAGTATCCAATTGCTACTCATTTGTTACCATTGATAACCCACCAATATTTTAAATTTTTATTCAGACCAAAGACCACCGTTCTTTTCTTGTATACATGATTTACACAAAATATCTATTAACGCATATCATTCCTTTAAGGGTTCTGTGAAATGCTCCCGGAAAGCAAGCGTAAAAAGCATGTTCATCAATTCAACAATGTTGGGACAACAGAATGTACACGTGAAAATTCCAGCGAGACAGGAAAGTTTGAAAAGTATTTCGCACCCCAACTAATTACAATACTAGTGAAAAGGAAATCAAGAGTCCCCCCTGCCTAAATACCGCTTTTATATTACGAAAGAAAGTGATCACACAGCATTATAATTTATATGCAAGGGGCTGAGCTTAATTGAAAAAACTCACCCGTCGCTGAAATACAAAGTAATGCATCCAGAGACAATATGATGCTGTTATTAAATCTGAAGCTGCAAATGTGTGACAATTTGATATTCGGTTGTTCACGCGTTGTAATATAGAATGGTTTTTCTCAAATCAGAATATATTTTGTTTTACCGCAAGGTTAATTTACACAAATACTTTTCGATTTTTCAACGGGATAACTGACGTTTTGTCTCACATAATGCCTACTACCAAACATGTTTTTTCAGTAAATAAACAGCCCAGAATTTTTTAGGTTTGTCGAAGCTAAATTGAAATTAAAGAACGCTTTCTATGTTGTGGCTTTACACAGCCAAACTGTTTGTCACCATGTATAGACGGACAAAACTACCTTGTATGATTTGTAGCGGTGGAACTTTACCAAGTATAACATAACTTTCTGAATCATGCGCCACACATGCAAATCCTACTTGACCCATGAAAGCCCCAACAAAACTTTGTCTGGCTAGTTATTTTGAACTTTATCTAATTTAATTTGAATTTTTTTGACATGACCAATTTTGTGGCGGTCTTTTTTGACTACTACATTGGGCAATAAATAAATATTAAATATTTTATTCAGGCAATACTTCTGACGAGAAAACTGTATTTGATGCATTTATGTCCGCTTACATTTTGTTAAATTATGTTGTTCGTTAAAAATACAGTAATGCAAGGCATTTCCTATATTTCCTGGTTTATGGCTTGACGATGCACAAGTTCATACGTGGACTTGTCTGCGGTTTGTTTGTAAACCTAGTAGACCAAATTTTGTGTGAGTTGACTTCAAACGCCTACTGCGTTAGCAACCGATACAGACTTCAGCCGGGACTTTGTGCTTGCTGGTTCCCGATATTCAAGTAGTTCATACCGATCTGTTCACAATCAAAGAATTTCTGGGCCGAAAACCATCTGGTTTTAAGCTAATTAGTGGTAAGACAACACAAAACTTTTGTATCAGATTCTACCGGTGATAATTTTATACGAGGACATTCATACAAAATGTCTGAAATACACACCCTTAATTGCAACATTATTTGCGATCACCAGGGTCTGCTATCAGTTACTTAATTCTGTGCTCAGTGCAAGCAACGATTCGGTCGTAGAAAACCATTCTTAAACCATCATTGAACTTATGCATAACTTGCAAAGCAAAGCGGATGTCCCAACTTACGTAGCGTCGGATCTACAGAATATTACATAAACAGCATCGTTTTAGTATTTTTCTTGCAGTTTCAAATAAAAACCTTTAGGCCTATTTAATAACGGTATTACTAAGAACTGGGTTCCATCGTGACCCAAAGTCAGACACATTCTTTCAGTTCATAAAACGGTTTGGGATAATTTTGCCAGGACATCTTGGCGGAAACTGTCCAAGTTTTTTGTTGAAAAGCATTGTAAATTCAATAACATTATGACTCCGTGCGTGCGAGTTGGGTTCTGCGTTCAACATAGTTTTTGTCATTTAGCTTGCCCAATTTATTACAAGGACATTTTTTCCAAAGACATTTAATGTGAGGGACCAAGAAGATAGTTTTTCTTAAGTAAAAAGCCTGCCGTTGCAAAAATTGAAGCCTGTAAACTTAGAGGCTACCTTCATCTTGTGTAAAATTTAGTTTTCAAATTTGGCCATAAAACATAAATGCAGTTTCGCTGCTTTCGCGTGCTTTGCTGATATCATCTGTGAATCAGCTGATTTACATATTCAATGTCAAGTATAATATCCGACAATCATCAGGTGACATTCCTAGTTCTCATATATATACTTACCAGCTGAAACCGTAGTTTTTGCTTGCTAGCTGGCATATTTTTTAACGTAGCGTTTAATCTTAGTAGCGTCTTCTGAACTAAACACAACCAGAACAACCAGACGGCCATTATCACCTTGCTTGTTTGTTCTATTTCGTCGTGATGTGGACATGCACAAATATCTGCGCATGGGGTTATGATCCATTTAGCCCAAAAAATAACACCATTCGAATAAAGGTCTTCACAGGGAAAAAATAATGCAAGTCAAAACTTGGTTGATTCACTTTTCTGCAAATATTCTGCAGCTTTCCTGCTGCTACTAACATGTACATACAAGAAAGACACCTGACAATAACAACTTGAATTCTAGTTTTAGGTGCCAGATGTCAGGCGTACAATTCATATCGCTTGCTCACTTGCAAAAATTCAGATGTATCAAGCGTGCGCTGTAGTAGCGGTAACACGTTTACCTCGCGTATCAGAATTGCGAAGTTCAAACCCCGGCAATGGCAAGGATTTATACAGCTGACGAGTCCTAACAAGAGCAAAATTCTAGTTGAGTGCTTCCGTCCTTTGATGAGGATTCACCAGAATGATGGCACCGCGATTGAGGCAAGTTTGGATTCTACAAATCCCGCAACCAACACCAACAAAATTATTGGTGCATTCTGGAGCGTTTATGCAGTTTAGAAAATTCGTTCAGGCCCAATAAAAAACGAGCGATCCGATGCTTTGATTTCGGTTAAAGAACGTGCTTCGTGTAGGCATTTTAAAGTATCCCAGACTAACAATGAGCATACAAAATGTTTTACTTACTCCCCAGCTTGATGGAAACTATTTATGTAGTAAAATTGTAGGTGGAATTAAAGCAGTAAGAAATATGAATGCAATTTTCTAAATGTATTTGTGCAAGCAAGTAAGTAAGACTGTTTGCTTCTCAAAACTAAGCCACCTACTTTTTAAACAGTTTTATTTTATGATTCCAAGTTGTCAAATACAATTCATTCAGAAGGTAAAACTATACACAGATTTAAGTCCAAATGAAGCACGGGCATTTCCTTTATAAAGTAATTTACAACTAATGAATAGGTGACACGGTTGACTAGCAAAATGCAGTGAGTAGCGTCATCTATGAACTTTGGTTTGACTAAGGTAAACCAGCGGCTGAAACACGTATGATGAATACGACCTGAAGTAATCGAATAAACTAGACCAGTTTTAGGATAAGAATGGTCAATACTGCACTCTCAAAAATGAAATCAAAGTTTCCGACCTACTAGCTAATGTATTATTGGTCACAATTTAAGTTGGGTCCGCAAAACGATTTGGTTGACGCTCAAATATTTTCCCAGCGTTTACTCGACATAACCAGCATTGACGGCAGCTGGTTAGTTGCGGTGGATTCGCGCTTGCGCAAGAAACCCTACATCCTGACTTAATCTTCTTCGCACAAACATTTACTGTTCTAGGAACGTTTTGCTTTAAAAATTATTATATATAAAAAACAATAAAATATGACTGGGTTATTTCTTTCCCTTGATTTTGCAGATTGTTTGCAGAATGGATTTTAGTAAATTAGCGTAACTGATTGATTGTTTGAAAATGGAAAAACGTTTCGCAGGGGAATTCAGACGATTATGTAATTGATCGATTGTTTGAAAATGGAAAAACCTTTCGCAGGGGAATTCAGACGATTATGTAATAAAACGGAAGTATTGTGTACCATTTAATGTGTTCTACCCAGCGGCACAAAATGAACCTACCTTTGCCTATCAAAAATACTACTGGAGAAAGTAAATGACGCCAGTTTATTTTTTAGAAAGTTTTAATGAATAACATGCCATGCTTACGAACAAACAATCAGTGGGTTATTAGTAACCCTCCATATACCCGGGTACAAAACAACCCTAAAACCACAAACTCAAAATCTGTCTTCTAAAGTCCTGCAAAATCGTTTTGTTGACGCAAACTAAAACCTATGTGCTTGTCGAATTCGTGAAAAATAGTTAAATTTTCGTCCTTGGGTAATGAACACAGCCCAAATGCATGCCTAGGAACCATCAAAAACATTTGGGTTTGGGTGAAACGTGCGTCGACGCTACACTTCTTTTCCACTGATAACTGTAAAAAGAACTCACGTTTTACCCGCACACCTATATTCACTGAAGGCGGAATGATGAAAGCAAACTGAGCTTGCAAGTGCATCATAACAAACAAACTACTGTAGTACATTTGAGCAGGTTGCCTCTATTTTTAAGCTTATCGCTACTTAAAATTCATTGTGTATTTGATCTAGCTTACTTGAGAAGATGACAGCTGATGTGTTTTTCATGAATGTGTATGCATTAAAGTGGAAGCTTGATAGCTACCGGCTTTCCCTAATCTCTGCGATGTTCTCTTTGTGACGTCAATTTGGATACCGCCATGAAGGAATATTAATTTTTGGGTTATCTAGAGTCTGATCAATATAGTGAAATATTATACAGTTCAAAACTTTTACTCATCAGCAGGTGCATATAGAGATGTCGAACAGCTGTGAAATATAATATTGGATACACCCGATCTGGAGACTTCTTGCACGCCTAGAGTTGTATTTTTTCATAAAATAATCGCTGTAACTCGTGCGGGTAACCAAAATCTTCAAAATAGGAGGCAGGTACCGAATCAACCTCAGACATATCCTAGACAGAACAGCTGAAATTTGCCGGATAGATGATCTGGTTACCCATGAACTTTACACCGAGCATGATTGCTGGATTTTTATTATGCATTCTTATTAAACAAGAAGACATCAGGACTGCACACTTGGGTGTGCGATTTCACAGCTTTTAAACGCTGTTGGATATAGCTCCGTGTAACTGGCTGATATATATATATATATAATTTTTCAATCCAACTAGGCCCTTTGCCAGTTTGTGTTGCATTAAAGCCTGTTTTCTGGGCATTTGGTTGGCTTTCTGAATCACTGTTTAGCGTTTTTTTTTAAAATTACGTTTTGCTTGGTTAGTTTCAGATTCATTTGTATTATTTTCTGTGTCTATGTTTTGTCGGCCCATTTACGTTTTCAGTAGTCTTCTTTATTTTGTTCGATTAGTCCCCTCTCATTTTGTATAACCTTGAGCTACTAGGAGTTTGCGCTTACTTTTTTGAGGTTTTTCTTTATTATGCCGGAAGACTTCCCTGAATTTAATTAATGAACACAGTAAACCTGGATTTTGGGTCGTCTTTTGTTCTTATTTTATCCATGATGCTCGTGCACACAGATGAGCGTAAATCGATCAAGTCTTTTGATTATATTTTTTGTTTATGTAGTCTGATGGATAGCTTCACATTTTTCGTCTTACAAAGCAGTTATCACAATCTTTGCATTTAGTCTTTTGTATGTCCTTGGTCCACATAGTTGTACTCGCTCTAACGCTACTGCTTGCAGATTTTGCACAGGTTTGTGAGTTACAGTTTTGCTATACTGTAGTAACAATCACGCAATTATTTTGATGTTTGGAAGTGTACCACCTTTGCCGTCTCTCTATGCTGTTGATGATGAGTTTTCGGAGAGTTTGCTACATGGGTGTATATATATGGGTAACTGGTCCAATAAAATGCCTTTTCTTCAATTTACAACGCCGCTGTGTAGCAGTGATATAGGGTTGTTGCTCTGGTGCACTGTGGACACTGTTTTAATTCTTCGTTTACTTAGACGTGCCATCGCAATGTACACCAAAAGTGAAAGCTTTTTCATGCCAGCTCTACGCATAATGCCTCATAGAAACTGTGTTGCCCTACTCTACACTTCCTCACCACAATCATTTATACCCACAAGCCTAAACAGAGCCATGTTTCTGCTCAGGTTTGGAGACGTGGACAAATTTGAGTTTGCTGAAAGACCGCACTGTAAGCCTATACCCGGTTTTGACTACCTGTTTTATTCCAAAGGACTATGAAACCCTACTTATAACGATACCTGCGAGTGTCTCCCTTGAGAACTGTCTTTTAATTAAACCAACGAATTAAACCTCACAAAAAATCAAACTTCAAGAAGTAATGAGCGTAAATCGCAAATGGATCGTTACCTCTAATGTAGCATAACCTTAATTGTACGTTTGTAGCGCTTATGGGTTCAAAACCTACGTCGGATGCAAGTAAAATAGGTGCCGCAGTTTAATGCCGGTCAGACAATAAGCGGTGAAGCAGATTTATAACAACTTTAAAAATTCCTGCAGACCCTAAAATTTAATGTGTTCTATGATTGCACTGCATTTATTGGATTTCAGTGAACCCTGTTGTTTATCACAAACTGGTCAGACAATATGACATGCAAACAAGGAAATCAGATCAAAAACAACCTCTAGGATTAATATCACGCCTGCTTTATTAAAGAGAGCAGCACAATCAGACCAGCCTCCTAATGTTAGAAGTATTTCCACACATTTTACTTATGTCGTCTGTATTCATTCTGAACAGCTGAGTACTCTTATTAATATTAGGATGTTTCTATGATTTATAACATAGAAAACAAAAAGGTAGTCTCAACAACAACCCCTATTTTTGAATTATGGGATAAGAATTCTCTCGCCAAAGACAGAATAAGTTGAACGATCCAGACTACGTGGTATGGCATTACATTGTGTCAGATAGTGAGATACATACAGTTATCTTTGCTATCTTAGGTGAACTTAGAGCTTGGGTCTCCTGTTATCTCCATCCCAAATTACAGCTGGCTACTCAAATAGGATTTAACCAGATGTTTTGGTCCTTTGGTCTCAAAAGCATTCCAAAGCGGTGGATATAATTGTTTACCAGACCGAAAATTCATTTTCAGCTACAAACTCAACCCATGGAATGCAAACCCGATATTCAGTTTGGAAGCTACGTACCTGATTAGCGCTCGGCAACTAAATTTAGCCACTGATCTTAAGGTGTCATTAGCTCAAGAAAGTTGTAAACAAATTTAAACTGTTTTTGCCGCGAGAACTGGGCTAGTATTGTTTCCTGGTGGTTTATCAGGTGGTTCGCCCAGCTTGGCAATTGACAAGGTTTAGTATTTCTGCTAGGTATCATTATTCTAATGGACAGCGACTATCCAAGCGAAGCAGCGCATCAGAAATACGGATTGAGAACAGGTCTGCCAGATAAGCAAGGTAACGCATATTCTTACAACGTGTATGCAGTGGAATCCTAGGTGTAGCAGATGAGGTGACGTGTTTTGCATCCGGACACTTTTGGACTTGCTATGTTTTGTCGATTCACGGTTACCGTTTAAGGTGCAACGACTGTTATTGAACAGCACCTCCTCTTATATATCAGGTTCGATATTTGAAGTTTCGCAGTTTACCTGACGAAATTACTTTTAGTTCAGTTTACAGTACAGATTCGCGTGATTTGATTGATTCCGGTGACAAATTGACGGCGGTTTGTTTCATTACTTGGTTTTCAAAAACCCCTGTTCCTCTCCCTGTCATTGTCCTTGTTCTGGCCCTGATTTCGCTAGGTGTAGCGTTCTAGTTGGTAATTGTTAATGTGGACCTGTGGAAGTTTCTTCTGCTATTACGTATAATGTTCTTATGCCTAGATTCAGTGAAAGAATTTGACATTAAATGATGCTTTGCAATCCACTACCTATTTACTGTTTGAGTGAAAAGTTGTCATCTTTAAATGCAACGTAAACATCCCTTGTCAAGCTAGGGTGTGAAGTGTCAGGTGCTTGTGGTGACTTTCTAGTTATGTACCTGAGAAAACTACCTCCACGTTGGATACGTTACAGAGAACAAATGATGGTCAACAGACTGACATCTGACAAGAGGACACCGGTGGCGTCTAGCCATTATATCCTTGTTTTCGAAGTACACCATCACCAAACAGACCGTTTTAGACGGCGTTCTTAAACGTACTTATTGATTTTTCAAGCTAAAGCGGGAATTAGTTTCAAAACTAGTAAAACTAACACATTTTTGCCATTTGGACTTTGACAGCTTGGTTATGCTTCAATACCTATTTTATGTCTTGTGATAAAAGAACACGATGTTTTCTTGCTAAGAAGAGGACGCTTTCCCTCGAAAGACATTTAAAGGTACATTTAGGGGTGTTCGTTGGAAAAATTTAAATTTGATAAACCCAAATCTTCTCTCAAAACAAATTAGCACAAAATTGAACAATTACTTCAATCCCTAGGTCAGACATTTTAGACCGGTTGCCAAGACGGACGAAGTTTGTGACAGGTATTCACCCAAAATTCAGAACAGATTGACTTATGCGTGAACACAGTTAGGACGGACTACGCTTTGATGTGCAGTAATTTAGAATAAAGTAGCAAAGAACAACGTAACCATTGGACTTAATTCAAACATACCCCAACTGAATCTTTTTTGTTAAAAAGCAAACACTGCTCTTGTCTTCACGATTCAACTCACGTATTGCTTTCTCATACAAGCGCACCCTTCCTGTTAAAGTCGAATTAATGCGAATGTATTTATTACCTGTTTATAAGTCGAAAGGTATTTTTACACGACCTCTTTAATAAGTCATAGTTCTTATTGGAAGCAACAAGTCTGTGTCACCAGTATGCAACTTCTTATGAAACAGAACCCCGTAAAGAAAAACTAGCCGTGTTCCCTCCATTTCGTAGGCGGTATATTTTTCAATAACCACGGAAGCCTTGCTTTCAGTGAACCGTAATGTGTCACGGTGGAACAGTGTTTAAGTTTGATGGTGCAAATCAAAAACGCGGCACACGAAGTGTAAACACCACCGGATCTAATGAGATTTTCCAGTTAATTTATAGGGGTATATAACTTCGTGAATGGTTGTCTATAGCAGCGGACTTTTTACTGGTAGAACGGAAAATCTAAAATGAAATTGCACTCCGTTCTCGCACGCGCCCAAGTGTCTCCAACCGATTTGAAATGTGCAACCCAATTGCCGGACGCAAGTATAGGAATGACGCTTACCAAATTTGATGTTCGGTGAGGATATTTATTGTTTGACCAATTTAAATTCACTACCCGGCACTCTGGCTGCCTCATCTTTGGTTATATATTACTACAGTCGTTGAGTAGATAGAAAAAACAAACCTTGATTGACAGCACCCATTTTGCTTATGCTGGCCGTCACGTTTAATTTTTTCCGTTGCAAGCTATACACTGCAAGCCATTGTGCTCGTGTCTGGCTTCTTGAAAGAGAAACATTATGCACCATTATGGAACCATTCGTTCAATATTGTCCTATAGCATCGTGCGTTTAAAAGTGCATTTACCAACCTGAATAAAGCACGCCGTCTGCAAAAGATTTCAGTGTAATTGGGTTAATTTGTTAGCAAGTGTGCGAACTAAGACTGAAATAAATCTACATGAAGGTTGCCATCAAAAGAAAGTCCCTCAGTTCAGAGGCTGGAAGTCTATGGCATTACGGTTGTGCACGGCTGAATTTAATTGTCCATAAAAGTCACTGAGAACACATTAAGTCATGCAAAAGCGATCAAATGAATGCCCAAGGTGAAGAGAAAAAGTAACCCTGGAGTAATGGTATGAGTGAAGACCGGGATTTGTCATTTTGTATCTGTGAGCTTCTAACATTCTGACTTTTTAATGCACATAAGAACACTACTACTTTCATATTTTTGCCGACCTTCCCTTTTTATACTGCACATTATCTAATGCGGACGAAAGTCCTACCTACTCAAGCAGTTATTAGTGACCAAAGTGAAATGTGATGTCCACCGGTCAGCTGCGATACCTAACCCACAAACAATCAATTCAATATCAAATTTGCCCTGATTGTTGTGCGACCGGGTTCGCTGAAACGTCGGATAATTTACTTAATGGCCTGGATTAATGTGTCCACTAGTAAGGGGAAGTTAAACGACCGTAAAAATTCGGAATTTTCGTCAGTTGTTTACCACAAAGAAGAAGGTGCAACTCGCCAACAAAGACGAAGGATTTTTCAAACATACAGAATCTCAACAGATTTGAAGGGTATTCATTGCTCACAACCAAATAAATGAAAAAACTACTGTCTTAAACCGGAGAAACTCGGCACGCCAATCAAAGAATTATAAACACCTCCCCTCATGAGCAGCGCGGACCCAAGAATCGTTTGTTTATTCCTGTCAAATTACGTATTTGAAATATGTGATCTAATGCTGCCACGAAGAAATATCAACACGAGTTTAACTGGTACAGCTGTATACTGGAATGCATCACATTGTGCTCTGCTTCGTGGGCCAAGTTTGATAACGCCAAAAGCTGGCTGTTGATTTTAGTCACCTAACTAAATAGTAATTCCAAGCCCCAAAAAGGTCGTTAATAGTTTTACATTGAAGAAAGAAAAGATATACGAAACCGTGCAAAACCCATGGTTAAATTTTTATTTATTTAAGTTCGACTATTCAAGACTCGGCGACCCCTAAAACTATAGCGGTTATAGTTGAGTTTCGACGTTGTAACACGGCTTCACTAATGGGATATTTTCGAAATTTTAAATCATGTGAGTAATTGTTCTGGGATAAATCAACCGGATTCATAACATTTAAACGATAAATAGCTCCGAAGACTTGGGTAACACGGAACCTATCATTCATAGTGTGCAACAAATGCAGACCAGTATGTGGCCTGTCCATCATTTTGGTCTTTACATTTTTACTAATGAGAGCCTGGTCCTGCACACAATAATTAGTGAAGTAATCGTATTAATGTTCAAACTGGCCGGCCGACATTCACAAAAAGAGTGATTACTCCTTGAATTATAAATCCGACATTCATTAATAAAATTACAAGCCGAAAACAAGACAAGTAAAACTGAGCGGTAAAAAGTTCGCTCCATTTCGTTTAGGCAAGCGGCAATTTGTATAACAGTTTTCGTTTGTTCTGGAACTTTTGTGAACTTGTATGCTGAGGAGGATGTCTCAGCGACGTCATTCTGGACACCATTGTGTAAATTCACAGTAGCGACCAGAAAATAATACTTTCCCAGTTTTTATGCCATCTGTCTTTCCATTTGCAACATCGTTAACCCAAAACTTTTCACGGTTTATCAAACTTATCTGAGTCATCACGTTCAGCCTGCCGGGAAAGCATCATTCAAAATTACAAAAGTAGACGGGATGACAAAGTTTCGCCATACTTTGTTCTCACCCAGTGACCTAGGAAATGGGATACTCAATTAACCCGTTTGACGAACAGAATGTCTATAGGATAAACACCAAGGGATTGAAAGTCGGGTGTCCAACAGTTCATCTAACCAAACGCATTTTAATATATTAACAGCCTATCTCCCCTGTTTTATCACCAGTTGTTCCAATAAAAAATGCGCAGGAATTTTCACATTTACACGATGACAGCCTCGCGTCACCGTGAATTTCACCACTATGATCAAACACACTGTGGTTCAGTCGTAATCATCTGCCCCTAGGCAAACAAGTTTTCCTCTTCACAGAAGTTTTTCTGCGTTGCCTATTTCGAGACTCCCTACTGGGTTCCATTTATCAAAATGATGCTGGACGTTTTGGACTGGGAGGATACGTTCTAATTTTCACACCACTGTAGTATATGAATATGTCAATCAATCAATCAAGCAAATATTATTCTATGTACTTGCCCCATGTTAAGCATTATCTGCTGCACAAACAATTTGCCACAAAAGCAGTACGTGGAACCAGCATATTTATCTGTGTTTGCCCGCTTGGAGAAATACCAAGAGTTAATTTCTTTGTACTGCATTCAAACGTAAGCGCGTTGCAAAAACTATAGTCTGGTTGCAAAACTAATCAGTGATGTGGTCATGTCGAGAAATGTACCAAACTGTTTTTTGTTTTGGAGTAAATGGGATAATTTCGTAAAACTGGGACACCATATGGTGCAGACACTATCCAACCGTCATCCAGCATGTGCGGACCGTCCCAGTTACGTGCCCGTTATTATGTATTTCCGATGTCACATGTGACGACCAAAATGCTTGTGTTGCAAACGCATATCATGCTAATTCATAAACGCACTTAATGGATGTGGGACGCTTTAAAAATGTCCCGAATAGCATTAGGATACCAGTCAACATATTTTAGTCGTCCTCTCAGAATGCGACAATACCTCCCTGGATTTCTACATTCTTAATAAAAAATGAGGGTTCTGCTTGGTTATTTGGTTCGAGAATACATTCATTTGTTTAAGGCAACTTAGGAAAACATTATTTGATAGAACTAATCACCGCTGAATAGCTACAACTAAAGGAGTCTGCAGAAGAAATGCGTTAGCGGCATTTGGCAGGTAGTAATCCACGACGTACTAATGAAGCTTTTCAGTCCTTTCCGCACAATCAAATCAAGCATAAACCACCCACTGATACAAAAAGACGAGACAATCGCCCTTAGTTCCTGGTATTTTTGTTTCAGTCACTTTTCTAACAAAAAATCACATTGGCAATGTTGTGGAATATAAGTAGCTCGGGTGCGCTGATTGATTGTTGGTCTGTTCGCCTAGCTTGGCAGTTGGATTGCAAACGTTTCATCACCAATCGAGGTGACATCATCAGTGCGGGATTGAGTGGGTCCCACGTTTGCAATCCAACTGACAAGCTCAGCAAACAGACCAACAATCAAAAAGTCACATTATCCAACAGATCAACTCTTGCTTAAATATTACATAAATAACCAAAAATATGACTGTGAACTTAAGATTTTTACTGAAAAAGTTGTATAGGAGCTTCGCGTCGAAGTATTAAGCACGATGGATGCTAAAGGACGCATGGTCACTGGTCAGTGGGGTTTTTATGCAGAAATTCACACTTCAGAGGTCTCAGGCGAAAGAGAGCTCAGTATCCGCACGTTTACAACAGGTGCACTTCTTGAGGCTTCAATCTGAACAAATATGTTTACCAACGGATTCGGATTAGATATACCCTGAGAAGCATCCGCACGCGAGTTAGGTGGATTGATTGCCGCACTGATCCACGTGTTGTCGGCTAATAAAGTTTATTTCGATGCTTGGGCACTCCTGGGGGGCAGCAAAGGGCACGGTGGGGTCTGAGCGTTGCGGAGATGCGGCGATGTGATAATAATAATAATAATAATAATAATAATAATAATAATAATAATAATAATAATAATAATAATAATAATAATAATAATAATAATAATAATAATAATAATAATAATAATAATAATAATAATAATAATAATAATAATAATAATAATAATAATAATAATAATAATAATAATAATAATAATAATAATAATAATAATAATAATAATAATAATAATAATAATAATAATAATAATAATAATAATAATAATAATAATAATAATAATAATAATAATAATAATAATAATAATAATAATAATAATAATAATAATAATAATAATAATAATAATAATAATAATAATAATAATAATAATAATAATAATAATAATAATAATAATAATAATAATAATAATAATAATAATAATAATAATAATAATAATAATAATAATAATAATAATAATAATAATAATAATAATAATAATAATAATAATAATAATAATAATAATAATAATAATAATAATAATAATAATAATCGTTCAGTTGCAACACCCTTTTGATGCCCAGCTGCCATACCACCTGAAGGAAACACAAGGGTTGATATACTGCCAGATTGTCCAAATCTAGACAGGGGAAGTCGGGTTCGAACCACGGACCTTCGGTCACGGAATTCGCGATTTAACCACCGAGCCATCTCGATGTAAGCACTCTCGGAAGCTCTTATCTACCCCCAAAGCAAGTAGCATGCATCCACTTCGTGGAGAGGGCGTTGGACTACCTTGGAGCGAGCGTTCACAACTCCGCCACCGTCTAGGCACCTCACCGTTTCCAGACAAATCGGAAGAATGCGGCGTGTTTCCGGCAAATTCGATCTCTTGCCTCAAGGTCATTTCGTCGGTATTCTCAGATTGTCTGAATTCTCCCGTTATCCTTGGATGGTACAGCCCTTTCTCTAGTAGGATGTGTTTGTCAATACATCCTGATCTTTAACTCCTAAATCTCACATGCACTGCCCCTTGTTAGTAGCCCTGGTGCCACTGTTTCGTCCATTCCCTGTGATGCGTTTATTACCGAAGTCATACAGCCTCGCGCAAACCGTAGTTCCGCGAAAATGTCACGAAGCTATTTGCCAATCAGTATCCATCCCTGTCCGCCCGACACACGGTCTTCGATGCACAAAGTGTATTGCCTCTTCCACACCCACGATAATCCCGATTCACCTATTGGCGGTGATCACGCCACTACATTCAACCTCTCCCAGTCCACATTTGCCCCAACAGATTTACTGACTCCCTCGGGTTCTCCGAGAAAAAAACATAGAGACAAGAACCCCTTATCACATATTTGCATGGTTTTTTTGCAACTCCCACAGACCTATCATCATAGCCTTCTTCATCAGCAAACTAAGTAGTTCTCGTCTGTTGCTGTGGTCCCAATCTAGCTTCAGTTTTTTGTCCTGCCAACTTCACGGGAAATATTCTGGTTTAAAATGTTAACCGAATGGTATTTTACATAAAACTGGAGAAACGCGACACAATTAGGACTACAGCGTAATTAAAAAGTTCTGACAAAAGACACATGATGGCGAAAACTAACAGTTTTTAGAAGCTGCACAAGCAATTCGGGCCTCAATCTGGACATTTGGGCCTCGTTTTTGTAGTCCCCGTAACCACGAATCTTCTACTCTCAGTGACTTAAGACCACTCCGAGATCAAGCAGCCGACCATCTAGCAAACTCTTACCGATCACACATGTAAGCTAATTAACTCTTGAGTTAATCAGCAACTCCTGGTGGCCTACGAATCAATATTCTGGCTTGTCGGCTGCAGATTCGTAGACCACTAATTCTGCTATCTGCTTCAAATGGTCAATGAGCTCCCCATATTTTCGGTCCGCTTGTAAATTGCTATTATTTATGGGCATTACATTTTCAACACTTTATTCTCAACATATCTGATACCGGAAAGAAAATCCTCGGCCTACTATTGCGCTAGTTCATCTTTCGAGGAAATCTTGTAAATTTTTTATTGATCTTTTATAACATTTTTATTCCTACTTAAGGAAAATACCACTTGTGCGAAAACACTCCAGCTCAAATGTAGGTATACAACATCCAAAATATAACACTGATGGGTGTAAATATAAAACTGATTAAAATAAGTAAACACTACTGAAAGCGATGGCTGAAAAAAACTGGTGTAAATTCGGTTGGTCGACAGGTGATTGCCCAGACAGGCAAAATAAAGCGGTACACTAAATACGCACATCAAGGTGCAAAAACTTGTATAGGCGTTGCATTCCAAAACTCACTTTTTCTTTTGTCCAAGTTTAGACAAACTGAAGGGAAGAACTATACGATGTCATATATACTGTGTTGCCCGATTAGTTCGGCGGTATCAGAGTTTAATGCTACTAAAATATCCAGAGATTGTGTCGCTTATATGACATAGGCCGAAGGTAATAGTAAAATATGCACATAGTATTTGATGTTTTTTTACTTTCACTGGAATATTAGCGTGGTTACACCGATAAACGTTCTTCGTGCAAATTTTATAAACACAGATGACTTGGGTCAGAAGATGGAATTTGACTACAGACGTATTTATCAGACAATTTTCTCCAAGTGTCTTACTCTGCATTGTGGCAGAAAATGTAACTTGGTTGGGAAAAAGCTTGGATAGGATAACTTGGCACCAACCCAGCCACCTTTGGATCGAAACACAGATAACCAGTTGACACAACTAAAAAAACTGCTGGCAAATTTTACCTAAAATCATTATTACTCACTATTAAATTCCGACGCTTCATCGCCAATCGAGGTGACATCTTAGTGCGGGTTTGAGTGGGTGAATCCTCCCTCTTGTGTCTGTGCTTATAAATTTTCCAAACTCTGGTAGTTCCAAAGTGATTGATTGGTTCCGAGGCGGTCTTCGCGCATTTTGTTTGGTCACCATGGAATCTGAGTTACCTCGTGGTCTCACTTTCTTGCATCTGGTTCGTTTGTTGCGCAATCAATTTGATAGTTCTGTTCCTCTGTTGTGATTGAGCTGTTTTTTTTACTTGCTTTATGGTCTGAATTTGTCCACCTGATTCGTTGATTCAGTGGCCTTCCATTTTTGGTAGTTTTGCTCTCGGATCCCCATTGGTCCCTTGGTTTTTGGTAGGCTTTCTGATTTTCCACGAAAATTCAGAGTCTCTGACTGTGTTATTCTTTTGTTTGCAACGGCAGATAGACTCGTTTGATGTTAATGTGTTTAGTGATCGACTTTTGTGTAAAGTACTACGATTCGACAAACCCTCGCTCCCGTTTTGTTCTTGCGTGTGCAAGTATGTAAACATTGTTCCAATTAAACTGATGTGGTTCTCAGAGAAGGATTACGCTGCCGTATACCAAACACTATGTTGGCTAGACTGGAAGAAATCTTGCTACCAGAATACATAAACACATGCTTGACGGCAGAAAACATGACCCACTGTTACTTGTCTCGGTTCATTAAGACAGACAAGGACATCGGCGTAAAGAAAACGGCCCAATCATAACAGAGGAACAGAACTGAATGCAAAAAAACGAGTCAACCAGATGCAATTGAGTGAGACCACAACCTAAATCAAATTCCAAGGTGACCCATCAAACTGCAGAAAGACCGCATTGGAACCAACCAATTGGTTGAGTGCTATCAGATGCTGTTTCTCAACTATGTAGGCACAGGCAGACGAAGAAGAATTAACCCACTCAACTCTGCACGGACGATTTCACCTCGATTGGTGACGAAACTTTTAGAGTCCAATTTCCAACCTCGGCGAACAGAACAACAAATAAGCAGCGAACCCGGGCTACAACATTGCCATTCACTATTGATATTTCGTTCAAACACCATTCGCTTTCATCCGGAACTCTTGGAAGTTACGTGAAAATGCGATTAAAAACAAAACCTTCCCGGAGGCCAGCGCACATCGGGGAACACGGTCACCTTCATTTTAATAACGTGAACAAATCATTGAAAATTCTGTTAAAGACTTACTTCCAAATGAAGCGTAATTTCCATCTTAAAATTAGAGAGGAATAAATGTAGGCAAATCTTGTGACGTGTGTGCAGTTGCTGGGGTTCTGCTTGGAGTAGCGGACGTTGTGAAACTATTTTAACTGTAGCATGTATAAAAAGCTTTAAATATCCTGTTTTGTTGACGAATATGGGTGACGGTGTTAAAATATAACACACGACTGAACTGTATCGCTTCGCGCACTCGCATCTATCTCAGAGTTGCGAAATGTAAAACATTCAAATCGACAGGCTGTTCGGTATTCAAAGTTCAAAGTTTGTCATTGAGGTTGTGAGGCAAGATGCTCTACAACCTCAGTCACCAAGTTTACGTATTATTCACACTCTCTTTGAAATGGGCTCCGAAAAGCCCTGGTAAATCCCTGATCAACGTTGTTAGATAATCAATTTGTGCAGTCATTAGCACCGAGCTCGAATTAGTTAGATGCACGCTGTTTGTTTTTTGGATCTTTCCGGATAGAGATCGCACATTTCTGGTAGCTCGCATTACCCATATGCAAGGTCCTCGAAATTACTACCGCACAGAATGCTAATGGTGTAATTTGTACTTAATGCTGGTCTCCAAGTAACGGTAGAGAAACAACCAACCTGTGGTAAATTTTTGTTAAAACCAGCATTACAATCAAGGACATTTGCTTCAGAAGCCTTGCGGAGGCGCTTTGAAACCACTGATGTCATATAAAAAAGTGGCAATCAGTGCAACAAGGAGGGGACACAACCTTGATCCGTCTCGTCCGGTGATGTATACTAATAGCTTTACCTAGAAATGTAAACTTAGGTTTATTGGTCAAACAATTGGATGACATTACGGCCGAAAGAATACTCAGTACGGTACTACGTAATAAATCTGGGGTTAGAGCTGGCAAATGGTCGCAGTTCATAGGATAACTAGTGTGAACTACTGTCTTGCGTTGCTGGCATTTCATTTCCGGCGATTATCTATGGAAAAAAGTCATACCAATGACTTTCCAGTATTTTGACACACAAACGACCGTAGTTAAGTTGGTCGCCTCATAACATAACATGGTTAAATCCAACGAAATTTCCAACCACAATAAAGTCTCGCTCAATAAGCAATGGTTTCTTTTTACGTTTTTGGATTTGATTTGGCATACATTAATGGTGTTACCAGTCAACAGCATATCACTCGTAAGACAGGCATTTTATGATAAAAAACATCCGATTCGGATGCATCAATTCAACCATTTGAAAAGAATTTTCGGCGGTTTCATTCCTTTTTGCATATTTGTGGCCTCACTGATGGCTCTTGCGTATCTGGTGTAAGCTGGCAAAATATTGCTAAGACGCTTCTCCAACACATCACTTTCGCGGACTACAAACGTCGGCACCACAAAGTTTACAAAATAATAGTAAGTGCCAGTAAGAACAAAACTTCAGCTAACATTTCCTTCAACTTTGGCCAAAATGACCAAAATATATGCAAGAGGAAAAACACAGCACTTTCCACGCAAATATAATATCGATTCAATAAAAAACCTAGGATGTGCTACTTAGTAGTTTTAGCGTGCCGTCATCTACAGAAACAGGCCTCGAAAGCCGGAATCCGAAATTGTACACTTTGAAGCAGATTTCTTGTAAATCAAACAGATACAGTAAAACAGTACCAGATGAAGGACAAAGAATATTGCGCAATAACATTTGAAGAGTTACTAACAAGTAAACGTTCCACTTGGTTATTTTGGCAACCTCACAATGCCCATCAAATCTTTCTTCGTTTGGTAACGAAAGTTGTTGATTGCATTCACTTCCTTGATTGCTTAGGCTTGCTGCGGGACTGTGCTTCACAGCAGTTACTGTTTAATAAGTCAAGAATTTTCCGTCTTCCACCGTCTAAGAACAAACAATCACACGATTCATACTGTTCTCAGGAAGGCAAGATTATCTAATAGTTTGCACAAATTATTACTCATGCCGTGGATTTTTTGGCGGGTTCAGTTTTCACTAAAATGGAACTGCACAAAAGCATACACAAATCTCAATTGCATTGTATTTTCCTGCAACGCGATGTCAAAGATCAACTATCAGGTGTCCCGGTGCGTTGAAAAATTCGCAGGCTCTTTACGTAGGCCAGAGGGAATAATGTTGCCGTGTGAACTTGCAGGAGCTTGTTAAAGTCATCAAGTGGCCTAAACATGCTATCGTAAAAATAGATACGCATACCAGGTGCATATTTATCATCGAAGCGCAGGGCTTTCTATCAATTCCTGTAATACTACTATATCGTTTATTTTTTAGGAACTTGATCACAGACATAAAAAGTAAATGCAGGCGACGATGAATGTGGAAGGGTTACAGGGGAATTAGAAAAGAATAATAGATACCGGTACAATACCAGTAATATCATGAACCTTTCCCTGACACGTTATCAATTTGACATTCGAAACATGGTGGCATTAAGTCACCACCGCGGTTAGTAGTAACATCATCATTAGGATGGCAGTGTCAAGCGGATACATGTTCGTCAGATGTTAACTTCGACCCATTCGCAATTACTTCCACAGCTCCATCACGGTTTTCATCCCATTGTGAATGGTTCTATTGAGTTCAACAAATGTGCCTGGTGACCAAGCTGTCTTTGCCTGACTGAGTCGCAGTCTTTGGCGAAGTTCACTGCGAGTCAATAAGACGGTTGATTTCGTGGAAGAAACTAGTCCACCGCCTCAGGCCTCATGCTTCTTTTCATGAGTATTACCATCTAAAATGGCGGTGACTAGTCGTTGGATATAGCAAAGATATTATCATTCCATGTTGTGAGTAGGAAGCTGAGTTCGGGTTGGTTGTCCACATTGTGTCGAATGTCTTTTTTATATACTATAAGTCATGGCTGCATTCTTGAAATCCTGAGAAACAATTTCCAGCACCCAAATTTTGCGTCCTAGTTAAAGAAGTTTGCCATTCAGCGTCAGACCTTGGGGCAAGCCGTCCAGTAATACTGATATTCAAGTCTGCAGCTCGTTTGTATATGTATATGGGCTACATGGTAAAAAACATCTTTCAGCTTTGAAAACTGACGTTTTCACACTTCCAGAATGTCAACGGACTTGCTTTTTTTTCTACCCCATGAAATGTCACATACTAGCCGGATAATTTTGGGCGTTCCGTCCGTGGGCTTCCCTTAGTTTGCCAGAAAGTTTTTTTCTGATAACTGCGGTGTACGTGGGATAAAAACTCAATACTTCATCCGTTGGCTTCCATGGGTATTCCAGAAAGTTCGTCTTCACGCATCTGTACCAATTTCCTGTCTCTGCTCTTGAGAGTTTCCCGAGTGCATTGGAAAAAGCCGGTGTTTCCTTGAGTCAAAGTTAATATTGGTGAATTCTTCTTATTAAACACAATTTGTCTCCTTTTTTTATCTCGATTGCGTTTTCAGCAACATTTTGGCTGCATTTTCGTGTTTGGGTACACCGTCTTTCGGGTTTGTTTCGGGTGGCATTTTAGCAGTCTCTGTGTTAGAACTTAAAAGATTCTATGCATTCCTGCGAAGCTTTGGTTGGGCGCGGTTCCTCGTGGTGCAAGCAGTGACAGTCTTCCAAGGAAGATAGCTACTTTGACACGAACAACAATCTGTTTCATATTACAGCCAACGTATTCCTACTGATCATTTTTGTAAGCTGCAGATTGTCGGGGTCGCGTTCCTAATAGTGAGAGGTTCGACCGGTTGCTTGAGCCCATTACTTGGGTAAGTCCATCTGACCTGGAAATTCCGTGCCACATTAAAACACACGATTTTCGTTGAGTTCAACGTCGCACATATCGTGAGTAGCCTTCTATCGTGGTTTGTTCACCGGTGGGGGTTCAGACAGATCTGGTAAATTCTACGGGTGGTCTTGTCAACCTAGCCAGTCAAATCGCATAAACAAAACGATTAAGTCGTTTGCAAGATCAGATCTGCTCGGTACCGCTGATCGTTTGTGAATCTCATCTACTTGGAGTGTGGTATTGTGAGTTTATAAACAGAACAAGTTAAGCATCACGTCTGGGCTGGTGAATATGGGTTTCTCTGACTTTACCCAATCCACGTAATATTTGCACTCTAAGCAAACACCGTATCCACGTCGATCATCCACCCCAATAGAGGACATACCGTTGATTAGCCACTTGTAGCTTTCTTAGAAAGGTAAGATGGGTCTAAATAAATACAGCGAGGTCCATCCTGTGATGTTTCGAATTTTCTTGGAACAAGAGAATTAAGGAATTCAGTCTTGTACTAGTCACCATTTTTTGGGTCAATTTTTATAATTAAAACCCCAGAAAACGTGCTTTTTGTGCTATTTGCATTTCGGGACAGGAGGTAGCGTATTTTGGCTGATGAGCATAAAAACGAGTACTGAATTAGTCGGAGGTATAGAATTTTGTTACAGACGTCTGAAGCCTAAAGTCATTGGGCATGGTCGATATACACCTGAATGCAGATTTTCAAATGTGTTTCGACCATTGCACTGGCGGTCAGTTCGACCGCTGAGTTATGTCAGTATGTGACAACAAGGATGGATAGCCACGAACCCTCGCTTATTTGGAGATGACAGCATCGCAGGTTCCGTAGAGATGAAGATGCTAATTGTCCAAAGGAAACAACTTATAGTTCTCACATCCCTAAACAATACTACTTCATTCTCAGGTTACCGCGTATTTCAACTTTCCCTTTTAAAGAGACTGTCTGATCATTGCCGGACAATCTTAAGTGTCCACTCGGCACTCAGGAACTGGGTATCAATCAGTTCAGCTCGCGGGCCAGAGCTAAAGCCTGAGCAGCTAAGGGAGTCGAAAGATTTGGAAACAATTTTCTGAGGAACAAATAGCGGCAAACATTTTTTCCACGAGGACATCTCCCAGCCGCGCCATGAACCTTTCAAGATGATGGTTTCTGGTTGACGGAAGGAATATGCAGGTGATTAGGAATAGCTTACAGAAGACTGGTTAACTGGTATAAACGCTGTTTGTCAAATTGTGTCCAGATCACTTCCCCAAAAGCTGCTCAACACAAAACATTTTCTCAGTTCTCTTATAGATAATTGGCAATTCGACACTATGGAATGCTGCTTTGTGATATCTGATTGACAGTCTTAGCGGATTTGGCTTCTACCTTTTTTTCTGATCAGTACTAATTTTTTTACCATGTGGTGTGGCTAGTCATCTATTTTTTCTTCGCGTAAAATAAATTTGCATGTCAACACTATCAATAACATCAATACTACAGAATTTTTCGACCAAATTGTGTACTTATGCTATTCTGTTAAACAATGTGGCTGATGTCATTCGTGAGTGGTTTGTAATTTCCCGACCCAAATAGTTGACTAACGAAGGAGAAGGGGTTATTTTAGCAATGTTCCAGTGTGTGGTTCCACGCTGTCTGAGTGCTTGTCTCTTTTGTTTCACAAATAAGAAGTATTTCATTACGTATAGGAATTCACTTGTACGAAGGCGGCGAACAGGCTTTTCTCCATATTAAGCTTAACAAATTGACTCTGCAGTCTTCCGTCACATAGACATCCATCCACAGATATTACACAGTCCATCAAAAATGCACCCGCTTCAGCTCAAAACGCCCTCTGGAGGGTTGATGGAGGCGACGGTCGAAGACGTAGCAAAATGGTACAGACAAAAAGTCATGTATTATACGGAGGGACAAGCTAGTACCTAGCAGGGATGCGGTACTTCCGTGACATTTTGGGACCGTTTGTGTCTTTCAAACAAACATATATACCTTGTGGGTTGGGAACTCGATAAAATTACGTTGCTTCGGAGAATGGTTTGGGTTTCCTCATCCAAATAAAGATAACTTACTTGTAGATCTAATAGACAATAAACCACATCAAAAGCAATTCTCTAGAAATCCCTGTGAAAATTCAGAACTCTTTAGTAGTGTGAGGATCTTTTGGTTTTTTCTTAAGCGCCTTGGGGTTGTGCTTTTCGAATAATGCCCCCGATATAAATATGTCTAAAGACAACAGAATAGACAGCAAACTGAATGATCTGTCTGCATTCGTGTAAATTTAATTTTAAACACTTGGAGGGTCCAAAAATTTACTATGTGACTTACCACCTTGAATGTCAACATAAACTTAAAAACAGAAGAAAAGATTTCACAAGACATGCTTACTTTGTGTCCATTATTCTGAGGAACCATCTAGTGTTACTGAATCAAATCATGGATAACATATTCAAAACGACCAAGAAATGTGTGCTGCTGCAGATAGGATTTGGCCAATTTAACATAGCTCTTGTTGTAACGAGGCAAGTTTTAGTCAGGGAGTAGAAAAATGTCTGCAAATTATTTTTTCAAGAACGTTGCGGGAAGAATTTACGTATACTAAAAGCCAGTAATTACATAAAATCCCCTTTCTGTTTGTTTTTACGAATTACTTTGGTCTATCTAAAATTAAAGTGGGGTTAACTCACATTTCTCGCACAAGCCTTCAGCCTCCTTCCCTAGAAAGAGACAAAAGATTTTTGGGTATTTAACACCATGGCCAGTACAAGGACCATTACCTAGGGACACGAATTTCACCATGCCTGTTAACCATTGTTCCAAACTGCTCCACATTCGGGTGATTAACTCACTTGTTGTAAAACAAAATTGTTTGCTTAAGTGGGGCATAGGTATTTTACTCCAACCGTTGTACATCATTAAAAAACTGTGTGCCGTGATTAGTGTCCCATGTACTTAGTCGAATACAGCTAGCTGAATGAAGTTTCATCATCGTCTGTTTTAAGGGTAGATTTGTGATATCACACGAGAGTTATTCCAACTAGCTTTTGAAGGTTTATTACTTCCACGTTATATAGTGAGTAGCACGACACATGGTTAACGCGACAATTTAACATTCAGCTTGATAATGCCTGGAGAGGAAATTTAATGAGTTCAAAATTCCTAAAATTGTACTGCGTTCATCTAAAGTAAGCCCTTTGCATATGACACCTGATTCACATAGATTTGCTGGAACACGCACTCTGTAAAGGCAAAAAACAGTAGGCATTCGGATCCAATCGCAGAAACAGACATTCTTTTACTAAGCCAGAACATATCGTTTCAGAGAGGTTTGGTAAACAATCGATGGATTTATTGCTGGGCTATCCAATCGGTCTCAAACATTTTCCGATTGGCTAAAAGCCAGAAGATGATTCTTCTAAACTGTTCACAAACGCAAGATCATTTACAAGTGAAAACACTTTTGTGGTCTTCGAAAAACACCATGTTAAATATAGGGGTCGCTAAGATATAATGTAACTCAGAAAGAAAGTTCAAATCAACTGAAACCCTTCAGCTTAAAAGTGTAATAATGCAATTCTGATTTGCCCAGTGTTATCAGCAATTATTATTGTGATCTGAAGGAGCATAGAGGTATTGAGCGGGTCGCCAGTTAACAGCTTCCTCGTGGAATGTTTCCAATTAAACATATTACAGATCAGGCGAGCGTCTGGTTCAAGGGAAGCCACACGTCATTTAGTTTTAACGTCAAAGCGTGGGCCAATAGGGTAGTCACTGTTTATTTTGTCGGACTTTCGCTACTGTACGAAGTAATGTTGACCATTTACATTGGTTCACATGAGCTACAAAATCCCAAAATTGGATTTCGATCATCACAAAATACACTAGTGTCGAAATATTTCCGCGCATAGGCACATCACGGATGTTCTTTCATGTAACTAATCATTAGGCGTAAGGATACGGTAGAACGTTAAGATGTATCTAAGCCCAAAACCTATTGTCACGTTATGCACAAAAAAATACAAGCTGAATGATAAATGTATTGATTTAATTGCGATCAAATCGCATTTTGCTACGTGATATTGTTGTCTGCAGGTCGAACGAAACTCACATACTTGCAAGTTCAAGTTGATTTGAGAAGAAGGCAACATCCTTTAATTTTTTACTGAACACAAATAAATTGGATGCAATCACGGCAAGAACCAGATGGCATAAACCCGATGCAAAGAGACACTTCTGTCCCCTTCATTGTGAAGGTAACGTGTTGCTGACATCACCTAGGCCTCGAAAATGATTATTTATATTCCGAATTAGAACCCTATATCTCTTTGTGAATTGTAATCCAGAAAGCCTCATTCATAGTTTCCCACTCCGATTCTTCATGCCATGTGGTGTGAATGTTTGCAATTTGACTAGTTTTGAGAATATCTTCCATAACAGGACATAATCGTTTACTTTGTCAAGTTGTTTTTCTTTAAACCGATATGGAACAGCAAAGAACATGTTGGACTATTTGCTTAGTATTTTCTGGGCTCAGCTGGTTGAGCTCAAATGTTTCTTTTCCTTCGGTGTTTTTCTCGAGTATGTTAAATTTTACGCTGCAGTTGATACGGAATTTAATGTCCATCAGGATTTTTAGTGCACTGCAGGTGACGAACATATGACGAATAAGCGAGTCAGAATAGATAGCCATCGCAGCTATTGTTTTTTCTATGTGTTCCCTGCCGCACTTGTTTGCTGCGTGTTTCCTTGATGGAAGGTGGTCCAAAATTTAATCGTAATAAGAAACCACTGGATCGCTTTTTCTACGTGATTCACCTCTATATTATACCCGCTTGATAATTAAGTATTTCAGATTTTACGCTTACACTTTTGTAACCATAATGTGCCTGCTAAATGCAGCTTTTATTACAGGCTGAGTATCAACGGCGGTTGAAAATTCCTGGAGAAATTTGGCAGTCCAACAACAATTCGTTCGGCCAACACCGTCCTTTATTGTCTTCCTGCAATGTGTCTTTTACTGTTGTCACTACATTTGTTAAGTGTGCGTGCTTGCCCACTCGTAACTGCTTATATCAGTCGCTTATCTGCGTCGCCATCCCACTGGATAATCTACCTGGCAGCTTAACTCTGACCGCTGTCTCTTCTTTCTAGCCCATGCTGTGATGAACTTGCTCATCACCTCAATTGCTGCCTATCTGTGTATCATTTTCAACCACGTCCATTCGAATGAGACCTCGCCAGTTGTCCGGTCAATGAGACACGGATTCGCTAATCCCCTTTTTGGTGCAGAGTAGCTACTGTTTGTTACCGTTCAGAAAAGTTGGGGGTTGTTGTTCGTTTTTATAATGCCTCAGTGTGCTGAACGAATAATCTCCTTCCAAGTGCACCTGGAGCACGTTAGAGTCCATAATTCAGCCTTAAACCCGAAAATCCAAGGCAAATTCAGAAACCTTCATACAATACTAGTTGAGACATGAGTTTGGACAGAAAATTGTTGCTTTGTAACAGGAATGCATCTTATTAGCACAACCGTGAATTCCGCATTGTCCATTGACAACAAAGCCACGGATTTTCGCTTATCCTCCCAAAATTATTCTCATTCGCCGTGATACGTGCTTTACTATAATTTGATTACTCACCAAGATGAAATAAAAGACTTTAGGTTACTTGTGGTGTCTCAGCCCACTTGTGTGATCAGCAGCCGCACCGTCTGCTTTCTGGTTCGTTTTGTGCTATTCGAACACGTATTCACAACGTGTCAAAGGGTAGCTCATCTTTGGTTAAAAAATCGTACTTGTATTATTTATTATTCTACTTTGCACCACTTTCTACGGATTTGCAAGACCATAATTTACTATCCACCTGACGAGAATTTGTGTTTGAGCATGCGGTGGTTTGTGTAGGTGTCACATTTTTCATCCCGCGGGACTAATTAGAGACAAAGGAGGAGCAGTTGTTTATTTAAAGAGAACGAAACAAAACTTACAAATCCACATACATTCTACAATTTCGGTAAATAAAACTTCATGCCCGTACCGAAAAGACTGGCACACTTCCAGAAAAACGAGTTTGTCAGAATATGCTTGAGGCATTTTAATCCTTCGTCTGAGTAAACTTCTGTCATCTCAAAAGCCTTCCAAATTTGAGCATTCAGAATTTAGTTTCAGTACTGAAAGTAATGGTTAAATTGTCTCTGTTCAGGCAATTAGATCATTTCATCCAAATTCAACTATTGTCCAGTTTTGAGATGGCATGATAGTAATTCAACTGACACTTGAAAGATCCACAACAAATCTACAGCACTGAAGAATATATCAGCAATACAATATGCCGTTCATTTGTAAAACCCAAATCAAAAGTTCTGAAAATTATCCCGTAGTACTCCCACAATCGTTTAGTATCTTGCTCGAGTGTACCCTACTGTATGCGTTTGTCCATTGGTGGGCTGTTCATATTTATCGGGCCGTTTAAACTAAGTTCGTTGGATTACGTTTGTTGATAATCTAGAAAACAGGACTAAATGGACGCTACTATCGCTTTATTTACAATACAAAGGCTTCAAAAATCACCCTGACGATAATTGTATCCCAGGAACATTCCGCTTCCTGTAGTAGAATGAGAATTCCATTCGTATTCATATTTGTATTTTTTAGGAAATGCAACATTTTTGGCAAAAAACAAGCTATAATATAGATTAGCAAAGTAAAACTCAGCTTCACTTTAAAAGTTTTCATTGCTGCACTTTTCATACTTTGGTAAAGACTTCTATTTCGAGGGATTATTTGCCATCAGTAGGATATCGTACATATTTGAGTGATTAGCAACCTCTCGATTTAACGACATCAAGTCAGAACTATGAGAAATTCACTGACTTTTACTGACAGAAAAAGGACGTAAAAGAAATGCTAACGCTTTAAATACTGACATATAACCTAGCAGATTTTCGTTTAATTTCAGAAGAACCATTATACAAGTAAGTCCCACACGTAGTTAGACGCAGTGTTTGCTCATAAGTGTTAAAAATAAAATAATTTTTGGGACTTTGGGAACCATATTATTCTTAAAACATTGGTACTTGTTATAATAATAATAAGCGATAAAAGTGGGCAGTAGTCAGTGTTATTATTCCATAGAATCAAGTAAATGTGCAGGTGATCCACTGGAGGGCAAACATTATGATTTTTTTAGAATACGGCCCGTCATATAAAAATAAGTGCTGGTTTTAGGGATTTCTGAACAAGTGAAAAAATAACGGTGTTTAAATGGTTCCAGGAAATTTCGAGAAATCCTTACCCACTAGTATTGGACACTTGCCTGAAATACGCGGTTTTGCGCAAGATTTTTTTCAGTGAATTTTATTTTGCAGATGATGAATACTCAAAAATGAACCTGCGGATAACCTCATATGCAAATAAATACCACGACTTTTGGCAACTGGACACATTTTTTGATAATAAAACTAAACGTATGGAGTAAACCGGTAAAACGAGAGGAAACTTCGCTATCTTGTTTTTTTCTCAAGATTGTGTGGCATGATATCGTGTAATTTTACGGTTTTCACGGTTGGGAAAAACGTATTGTACGTGATATCTGAAAAATAAAATACCGTTCAACTCACGCATATTTACGGATGCTACATTGCTGAAAAGGGCTAAAATTATTGTGTAGACGGTAAGCTGAGACTGACTGGGCAAGCGATACTTAACTTGTAAGCGATATATACGTACCCATAACAAATTTTACTCCTGAACAGGAAAGCTGGTCACTGTGCATCAATCACAATGTTACGAATGCCTTCCGCAAAGCTAAAAAACTTTGTGGTAACCCAGCAACTTGGCGTTAAAGTCGTGGAAACCATTTGGCAGGCAGTGTGAAGCTTTGCAACTAGAAGTACAACCTAGCTGACGTGCCGTGCAAGTGAAACCACGCAAACGTGTTGCCCTCCAGGCTGTGAAAAAACCGTTGGGAATATACAGTGAACAGCATTTGTGTGGTCATTTTAGGAATCTGAACCGGGTAATCAAGTGCGTAAATTTGTGTGGCAGCAGACCTTCAAAAATTTTTCAATGCTGAAACACAACAGGATAGTTTTTCGCTATTCAACGTCGTTGTGGCAAGACTGTTTCAGACCCTTCATCGCCTGTCAAGTTAAGATTTATTTGATCGCAGCCAGATGGCTGATGGACCACACGAGTCGTCCTAGAAAGAGAGGATTTGTTGGGTAGTCAAGGAGACCTTAATTCATAAATTTATCGCATGCAGTGAATGATTGTCACTTTGTTGGCCGGTCAGTGGCAACTTTCTACGGTAACTGAACTCCGACTTACTGATGTCAAACGTTATTAAATCTATACGTAAGAAAAGCAGAACATGTTTTGGTATTTAATGAAATTAACCAAAATTAGAGTGAATATTTGAGAGGGGACCCTCTACTGCACTACTGAGAAAGCGTCTTAAAACTAAGAAATGTTTATACGAAATTACTTAGAGCTTTGGTTTGGAACAGTTTTTAACTTTTGCTTTAAGTTAATGTTTTCCACAATATATACACTTGACAGGTAAGCAAATCACTTGATAGAGACATTTGAATTCTTTGAAATACGGTGTCCTTATTTGGATATTTTGGTCGTGTTCCATTGAGTTTATTTTGGCCACTGTGTGGCAGAATGCTCGTGTTTCCATCAGAGTTGATCTATAGAAACTGAAGTTCAGCTTTCCGAAAATTAATCCCAAACACCTTGTTTCTTAGAAGTAAATGTGATGACTTCTCAAATGACGCCAAAAATTTGCGTCTTTTTTGGTAAAAATCTATAATTCTGGGAGATGGAGTGTAAGCGGCACGTCTGGGTAAAGGCCATGAGACTATCGAAGCGGTGCCTTCAATCCATAAAGCTTATCGGGGTGTGAGGTTTATTCAGACTTTAGCAGTCGTAAGATTTATGGAAATTTTTATCCAGATCAACCCATCTTAGATGCTCTGCCTGAGCTAACGGATTGTTTTAGTGCATGGTTTACCTTCGATGAAACATACGAACTATTTATGAGAATGGAGCCTGATTTCAATGCTCTCACTCTTCTGTGTCGAAAAACCACACCAAGCCATAAAGAGTTCCGTTAGGAAGAAATCTCTTTGAAGTTGAAAAATTAAGCAAATACGCATCAGTAGACTAACGAAACGTTTTGACCTCCTTTCATTGTCTCAGGCAATTTTTGTTGGAGCGTTTTGACAAGCATACCAGCTGATCTACCCAGCCACTGCCCGAGAAGACAGAAAAAGCAAGCACAATTTTCTGAACACAAACGTTCTACCAAAAACCCGAGCAAATAAATTGTTTTATTTCTTTTTTAGTTGGCTAACTAAAAGACAAAGGAATACAAAATGGGCAAAATATGAGGAAGGCATACTAGAGTAAATGATAAAAACGATAACCTTTGTTGGACATTGAGATATGTTGGGACTCGGAGGCAGCTGCCTCTTTTCAGGTTTTCCTAGCCAACTCGAGCAGTCCAAATTAGGAATTGTGGGTGAAGTGGAGAGTTTTTATGGTCAAACAGCATTAGTTTTATTGTTTAATGATTATGAACATTTAAACTACCAAAAACACAATGAGTCGCGGTAAATTTATCTGAATGACTGATCAGTATTCCGTCGGTGGTGGGGTGATTATCGGTTTTTCCGGCCCCTGTTACGTAAATGAGAGATGGAGTGCCTACATCCAACCTTTAGGTCGGGTACACTGCGCTGCTTGTCCCGGCGGGGGGTTGTCCATATGTGGACGACGATTAGCCGTCTGTGCCAAATTATTCGTGAAAACTACCTATTATACCTTACCGGCGGATCAGTAAGGGAGTCATTCACTACAGTCCTAAATCAGTGCACCCTTTAAACATCAGTCCAATTTTCCATTTGGCTAACTGTATCGCACTTTGATTTAGTCATATATTAGCAGCTGACACTTTAAACCCTGCTCCATCTGGGAGCAACCTGTTTGGATAAATTTGAACAGCTTCATGTTTAAAACGTGTCCTTACTATGCTCAAAAACATTCCACGTCACCTGCTTGGTTTGCATCCTTTCTGACTACACTTCCTCCTCTTGGTATTTTGCATCTTCACTTTCACGAAATGCGCGGTGTCCAACCCTTTCCTTTGATTACAAGAGGTGTAAATCATATCGAAGTAAGAGGTTTGCCGTTTCGGAAGTTTAGGCAACTTGCGTCAAGCAAAGCCTCCTCGAATAACGAAAACCATATTAAATCATCTGCAACAAGTTCCAATTCCAGCTACTAAAGTTGAACAACGATGTACTCTTGGGCACAGTTGAACGAAGAGTAAACTTTTAGTTTGATTTTGTGAAAGCAGTTCAATGACGATGCCACGAGGAACGCACTATTCTGACGACTCTGCTTCATATTCCCCGAAGTCTAAACATTACTTTTCATTTCCTGGTTTTGATTATTTTGTTGAGTTCTTATTAAAGCATGCACTCGTGTTTCCCTCTTATTAGAGCTTGTCAACAGTGCAATAGTTTTACCTTACCAGGGTGTCAACTCCGAACATCCTACACGCGAAACAAGCCTGACACCCCTACACCATCAAAGCACGCTAGTTACATCTGAATATTCACTTATGAATGGAAGAATGCATTCAGGTTTGAGTGATGTAATTTGTTGGCCGTGCGCTTCCTGTAGCCTGAAACGTACCCAAAATCAGTCAACTTGTTTTCAAAGCAAACATTCAACTCTTTCGAATAAACTGGATTCCCAAAACTAGTGAAAGCAGATATGAACAGTTGAAATAATATCACTGGCCATTTCAGTTGTTCGAATTCGTGATGCTTCTTGATGCTGATAGCTTTTCACCAGTCGTCATAATCTACCATTCCCAGGGCTTTGATGCCCGAAAGCTACACTGATAAATTTCAGCCGCTACTCTTGTGTTTCCAACCGGTTAGAGCAACATCTTTTTACACTCAGTATTGTTGTTTATAAGACAAGCCATGCTGTTCCTATACGTATTCTCCAGTGTGAACTAATTCCTTCCCAGGTGGAAACGGCAATCAGCACTAAAATAGGCACGTCAAAGTTGAGATGCATGTAAAATTGTTTACAAGAAGCCGGGAGTCAAAGTGTCATTTTTTCGAATGCTGATGCTCATGTTTATGGCCCATAACCAACTCGATAAACAATGTTAGGTTTGATTTTCATAGCATAAAACTTACTGGTACATGACGACAAAGCAAAAATCAATCCCCAAAGGAATATTTGCCGCATATTAGTTCGCGTGCACAGCCGTGACGTTTGAGGACTCTGCGAATATGGAGTTGTTATATAGTGTGAAAAATAAAAGCCGGGACTTGATGCTTATTGGTTTATCGTCTAAGGCCCTGCGATAATAGGACAACGGTGTTGCTCCGTGAAAACTTGTGGGGTTGTTTGTGGAAGGCCCAATAAGATTAGAATCACGAGAGTGCAAAAGCAAAATGAGGTAACATTTCGAATATCCTTTTCTACTACGATAGTCAACAGATTTGCGGTAATTCTACCCCATAATCCACACAATTCACAGAGTATCTCCTTACCATGGAAGTCCTAACTGACTTGATGCTGACGCACACAGCAAGGTGTTTTCATTATCTCAGCATCTAGACGGCGGTCTCTGTGAGTCTTTTTGAAATTCAAAACAAAGCTCACTAACTAAGAAAGAGGGGCTTTTAAAAGCAATGCAGATAAGCAGTTGCTGTTCGACAGAAAGATGAGCTGTGTTTTACGCAAAGGAAAAGAGAGGCTTTGTCAAACATTTCTTGATAAGGGTTCTGTCGTGGTTTGCGGGCCAGCTAATTTTAGCGACCCGTACGAAAGGATTTTCATTTTGAATATATTGTGTTTACAGCTTGCTGGATATTTTTTGAGGCACCTGGCAGTTAGACGTTTCGGAACGGGCGCAAACAAAACTTTTGGATAGGAATATTTGCGTTGTGTGACTACGCGACAAGTTGCTTAATTTTCTAACTAGGCAGCAGTAACTGGATCTAGAAGCTTTGGAAGAACGAAAAGCTTGAGATGTGACATTTTGATAGCTAAAAGTTCAAATTTTGTCATGGTAGAATTGTGTGACTCTTTACTGTTCCATAAAACATGAATTTTTGTCTGAATGGCTCATTTTCTATTTTGAAAAAGATATCTGAAAAGCATCTGGTTCACTCTATTATTCTTGAAAGCTTAAGAAATCTATGCGCCATCCTTTACGTAGCAAAATTAGCTACGTGCTAATCCTGTGGTTTTCAATAAAAATTCAGAAGCCTAGTTAAAATGAGATACAAAGGACTGATGGAATTAAAGATTAACAAGTTAAGCATAACTGGATTGCCGTCCACTGGCGCCGGTGGCCTATCTCATTTTACGGTTCTTTAAATGTCTCCGACAGTTTGTACAATTATGCAAATTCATCCACTGTAAGCTAGATTTAAAAGTACGACCTCCTTTCTTGGTATTTCTCCTTGATTTTAAAACAAAACATTAACGGAAACTACTTTTGAACCGCTTGTTGGAATCTTACTGTTATGCACCGATGCTATATTTAGAGTTAATGAAGTCTCCGGAATGTTCTTCAGAACCCGCAGTTTTGGTCCGCTTGATTGGTTTGACTGCTTTTTCCGACTGGTTGTCGGGTTTCATAATTAGTGACCAGAATTCAAACGCATGGAGACGGAGGACCTGTTTCATTCTAACGTCTATGTAGGAGTTTGTACGGTCAAGTCGGTATACCCATCAAGAGACAAGTTAGGGAGTACGATAATGAAGGAGCCATCTGTGAGTATAAAACGCTAAAAACATGCATAAATTTGAAGGAAAATACCAAAAATATCAGCATTTGACCATTTATCCTAATCTTTTGCTTTTTACAAGTGCAACTAACCTTTAAAGAGCCTGCTTTTGTCGCTGTTTTTTGTATTCGAATGTGCTTTCAACCTTTCAAGTATACACCTTGAAAAATACGAAATCTACACTCATGCTGATTAGGGTCGGATGTTGCGACATGTGACGCACAAAATTTTTAAAGAGCAACATACTTTACCGTCAGGTAACTTCACAGACACCGAGTAATCTGTCAGGTTGCTTGCTTCTTATATAGAGTGTGTGTTTTAGATTATTTTTGGTAACGTTTTACGTTTGTTTGAACTACCTGTTTTCCAAGTAGGAAGAATTATTTCGCTTATATTTTAGTGTCAGTAAGTCTCTTTTGCTCAGCATGTTGCTCGACGTACAAAGATTAATCATGCTTCTCAAACGCAATTTGGCGAAACCAAAAGTCAGTCAACTGCTACCCAAGTTTTTTGACTTACACCTAAAAAATACAGTAATTTCTATTATATGAAAAACATCTCTACTAAATCTTTACTACGTCAGAAGCGTTGGGTATACAGTAATATCAACTTTTATCAGCAACACTCGAGTGCAACGAGAGGAACTTTCTATCACAAACACAAGAGCCATCTACCGCATCGTTCATTTTAAGAACTGAATTGTGGGATATAATCACCAGGATCCACAATGATTGGATGAAACCATTGGATCTATATGATAGCATCTTCTACATCAGCAATGGTTTGGCGAATCGATTTCTTACATCCAAGCTTGTCAGGACACTACTATTGTGACCCGCGTATATTCAGGAAACGGACAAAAACACTTGACTGGATCTTTCCTGTAGAATGATAAAGGAAGATGCATGCGTTACTAATGGAAGTCAGAAAATGCAATTTCCTAAACGCTTTTTGGCTGTCTAGCAATTCGACCACATTCACACACACCTCGCGAAATTCGGCACCTTTTCGACCAGTTCCTAATTACAACTTTGAAGTGTGCTGTTCCGTTTTCTCCTCCAACATGGCAGCCACCGTCGCCGCCTTTTGTGTCTCAGCCAATTACTGTGTTGCGGGTTGTAAGAAGCTACAACCGAAGCATTATTTTTATCGGTACTGTCATCAGACAAACTTCTTCCTCTTTGCCGCAACAGAAGGCAAAAAGGGGGTATAGCTCAGACACTGTATCAAGGCAACAAAATAATCCGACCATTAAAGAATGAGTGGATGTAGATCTGTGTGCAAGCTATTATTAAGCCGCTCTTGGCCAAACGGTTAACTGCTCAAAACATAAGTCAAAATACGGCAACTTTGAAATTCTCTGAGTTTTGTGACATGCACCCTGTTGTTTATTCCAAGTAGAGATGATAAAACTGTACGGCACTCCTTCACTTTTCTCATAATCGATCGATATCACTCAGAAGACGAAATATCTAGTGAACATTCGCGCTATTGACAGCTGCACAACTACCTACCGAGGTATGGGAAGTGGCACGTAAAAGTATTTACCCCTTTTAGGCATCCAGTTTGAATAAGCGGAGCTGGAAAATAAAACGAAGCTGCGACATTTAGGCATGAGTAACATAACGGGATCTTGTTTCATTCTTCCTCATGTGTTTGGCAGTATATAACATTTAGAAGGCCGAAGAAAAAATTCCTGGGAGGAACGTAAACTCTAAACGGACATGTTTAGGATGGAAACGTGGATATTATTTGACTGTGTAATTCCTTAATAAGAAACTAAGCTTCTTGTTATCTGACGCACACAGAATTAATCGATATGGTTCAACACGTGATACTTATTTACCGTCAAACAGCTTCACTCTTGAGTTGCTGTTGGGTCGGTCAACATCACGAAATAGTCGAAAGCGCGTTGCTTACATGCTTTACAGTGAACAGCATCAAGCGAATTAGGGGGCAGATATTTTGAGGGAAAAAATAAAAAGTCATTTTTAAACCAAGACGAATAGAGTTATCCCACTAGGAATCATGTATTCTTGTCTCTACCTAACGGTGTCAAAAAAATGCAGTATATCGAAACTTTCTATCCACTTTTGAGACAAACTAGAAATCAGCAGAAGTAATAAAATGTTAACCTCTGAAGTTAAATCCTTGATTTTAAGATACAAAATCGAGGGTTTTCTTATACATTCAAGCAAGCGTTTCCGATAAATGACTTCATAACCGGTATTTTACAGGAAAGCTGATAAAGGAAAGTCAACGGACGAGAATCAAAAGTATTTAGTGGGTTTCGGTACCCGGGTATTTATCGTACGGATAAAGTACGTAGGTGTACAATGAGCAACAAGTTGCCCTAAAATTCTCAAAGGTCATGCATTTGCTGGTCATGACAACTTTTCAGGAGCGAACGTAGGTTGTGACTCCATTCGTTATGTGAAATTTTCTGCGATGACCGATTAAGCGTCTCTTGAAAGACCTGCTACAGATGAACGACTTTGGTTTAAGTTTTACTAAAGAAGCGTAAAGCTCTGAAGATGATAATTGGGTCCTATACTGAGCAAGCTCTATCGTTTTGGCTCCAGAATGACTAAAAAGCGATGAAATAGGTTTTTCACAACTGGAGCAACTACTGCAGGTTTTTAAAGCCGTTTGAAATATGATTGGACAGAATTTCATTTTGTGGTATTTACGCAGCAGAGCTAAGGCGTGGACTACTTCCAGAAGACCTGGTTGTTGCTCAAAACCCGTCGAAATTGTCAAAATACTTTAGTTTAGCGCAAAAATTTGAAGAAAAAGCATGTGCAAATTCCACATTCCTGTCTACTGAGTGTTTACTGTTTATTGACTCGAAGCACATTCACTGTCTGACTGCAGTTGGTCTGGAGGCCCTTCATAAATTCCGGTCTAAAGTCAGCCAAATAAATTATTATAATAGCACTTTGCTGTTTCATGCTAATGGTGTAAAATGACAATTGCAAAAGTGATTGTGAATCATCCAGATGAGGGGTAATACGTGAATCTTGCAGGAGTAGCCCAACTGTCCCTGATAAGCCGAGATTAACAAGATGCTTGATAAGATGCTTCCAGGTGAGTCTCTTGCAAAACTAAATTGATTTGCAAGTTAGTGTATTTCTCGAAAGATGCTTAGCTGTTACTCTGCCTGCGTCAAACACCTTTTAACTGAGTGCTCCACATCAAATGAAGGATATGCACTCACGTTGCAGTTATAGTTGCCACAAGATTTGCACTCGCTGTCTCATGTTGCATAAAACTTGCCTGAATATCTAACATGTTAGCACTTTCTCGCGCTTCAGTTATCATAACTTCCTAACCATACTTGGTTCGAGGATATAAGTGGATAAGTCGGCTGTCGTCATTGCGTGATCAAGCCGACCTTTGCAGAAATACATGTTTTACGGTTTTAATGTTCTCTTTTATTAAACAAAAACAACTTAATAAACCAGAAGGTATGAGACACTAATAAAGCCTATGTTTTGAAAGCATGAGGTTACAACAACTAGGTGCACTTAAATTAAAATTAGTACAATACATAATGAAGAGGTTCAAACGGAGGACTTAGCGTTTTGAGCGTAAGTTATAATAGTTCCTCCGAGTTTAGTTTGGATGCAGGTAGTCGTGTTTCTTTTGGCAGATTCGCTGTTACACCTTTCCTGGTTGTCCGTAGTTTGGTGTGATACCCGTTCTCTGATGTGTGCGCCGGGGTCTTTATATGTCTGAATATTCACTATGTGTGCTGGGCGAGTGTGGCACGTGAAAACCAATGTGAAATCACATGGTATCTTTTCGACGCACACTAGACTGTGCTTGAACTCACATCGGTCAGAGGTTGCAGACAAGTCACGTGCTTTCTCGTGATGCACGTTGTGGAATGCGGAACGAAACAAAGCACGAGGGAGACAGTAGATGCAAATGCACTAAGCAGCTTGAGCAACCGGTACAAAGTGTAGACTAAACTTGCATGATGACATAGTTTGGGAGTAGGATATACGCACCCCTGGCTTAGCGGTGCAATTCAAGATTACCCGGAACTAATATCTACGTAACAACTACGGATAAGCCCAGTGGCACAATACGTCGAAAACTAATAACTGGTTACGTGTGATATGTTCTTAGTGTTGGCCAAATAAACCGGGAAAAAACTACTTTTGCTCCCAAACATGCACCTCATGATAATTTTCAACATGTACATGTCTAGAGATCAACTTGTGATACGAAATGTTTACACTGAACAGCATCAGCAGTGATGTCCACATTATAGTGCGCTTTGCTATAACTAAACACCAGTCTCTCTCTTTTCCCGATTTCCGAAACAGGTGATTCCCTTTGGGTCTTATTTGACAAAGTTGCAACGTACGCGGAATCGGTTTGCAAGTTAGGAATTTCGCCAATCAGTCAGTAGTGGGCTTAAGTGTGTGCTCCTTGAGGAAGTCATTGTTGGAAAGCAGTAAATTACACAACCGTTGGTTCGCGCAAGCGCAGGGGAGTACTCATCGGGCGTCGGTGTTGCAATGCATGTATTGTAAATTATGCTGGAGTAGAAACGTCGTAACCTATGAGGTCCAGATTTTAGTCGCGATGCCGATTTTTTCGCTGGTTCACCGTAGTTTTAGTGGATGCTTGGGCGAGACCACAATCGGACACAAAATGAATGATGAAAATGCGGAAATAGGCTACGTTTTCTCTTTTGCATTGCGGGTGGCTGCAATTAATGTGATAAGCCACAGTCCTTTCACCAAAAATATTGGGGATCTACTTGAGTTAAAATTTGTTAAGGTCAATTACAGTTTTGGGCGTTAAAGGCAAATTTTGGACTGTCAGATAGTACTATAGCCAGTGACAAAAGCGTAGAATAACGAAGGTAAGAAATAATTCCATGGAGGGCCAGAAATTTGCAAATAAAATCAATCGATCGTTAAAAGAGCACTGCTAATGGCCGTAAACTCGGTAATTTCAGAGACTGTTATTCTCATCGTTTGAAAATGTAAATATTCTTGAACGCCCCCGTCGATCTAATCTGAGTAACGGGTTTGAATCGAGCGATGCAGTAAATGTCTTGGATCAATGAGACCTTGCGATAAAATGGTCTAATTTCCCGCCCTTTCATGCAGTAAATGTAGGAAAGCAACCAGCACACAGTCATAGAAATCGATTTGTATAAAGCACTCACTCAAGATACCTTATCGGTGAGTATCCGCAGCCGTGTCAGCAAAAACAGCTTTCAGTGAAAAAGATCGCCCAGCCGAACAAAATACATCCGTAAGGACTACAAGTCCTCCGATTTGAGCAGCCACTATCAATGAAACACAGGTTTTTAGTTAATAAATAGATAGAGAAATTGGCTGGCTAATCAACAAACCCACAGTTGCATTTGTCTAGCTCAACACCTGTCTACACACAACTATCTACCTGCATACATGTATGCTTTTTAATCGACACAACCACAAAATTCCTCAGCTGTCTGTTTCATTACCTTCAGCTCAGTTTGAAAGTTTCAAGGAAGCGAGATTTAGCAAATTAATTGGACATGACGGGAAAACCCCGGCCAACATCACACATATGGTGAGCAATACATACGAACATCAGTAAATGCAAGGCCACTGAGTAGACGTTTTAGTCGTATTATAGTGCTCAGAGTAAATTCACTACAGCTAAAGTGTGTTGGAGCTTACTTACCGACTGTAATAACAGTAGGCCCCAGTTCCTTACAGCCCGGATTAAAACCATAGACACATGGTGTAATTTGCTTGAAAACCCACACTAGATATAATCGAAAAAAGCACAGCAATTTTCGCATGCTGTAATGAAACCATTTGTTAATTTCCATGGTTATTTCTCTCCACTTTGGTACCATATGCCCCACTCACCATTTTTCGAAACTTTTATTTTGATGTTTGATACCGGTTTAGAATAATTCTACACAGCAGCCTTTCTTCTCCTACCAGTAGGAGTTGACGGTCTGCAAGTCACTTGGTAAAATTTGGATTGACCGCCCTCTTGATACTTATAAAGCTCAGTTACTTGTTTTCGTTATGCTGGGGATCAACTTTATGTGAAACTTTGTGCAACAGTTGCAATACATGTGAGCATACCAGCCTTGGGGGCATCAGAATATCTACCTCTGATGATGAAATGACTGGAAATTGTGAGCACCCTAACCGAATTAGGCACTATGATAGTCCGCCCTGTGCGTACCACACAGTGGTGACGAAACTTTGCAAGAAAATTGCGAAGCTCAGTAAACAGGCCAACAATCAGCTGATCTAAAACCAATCATTTTGATTGATCACTTTGGAATTTGTAGGCTCTGTCAGTTGTTATTTATTCTGATGCCTGACTTACAAACAGCGCATTCATGAGGTCAGATTAAACTGCACGAATACTTTGGGAAGTCGTTGATATTAAGGGCACAACAAGGTCATCAGAAGAGTTTTTCCTTAAAATGCTTCGCCTCGATTCTAACTTAGTACTGCCCTCTCTATGAAGGCCGAAGTGATGTCACTGGGTCGATTTCGTTAACGTCCCGGATCTCATCGGAACAGTTCTTAGTTGTTCTTCTTAGAGGTGACTTTTCGATGCATGATTACTGGAAGGCACGAAAAATAAGCCGGCCACTCCCAAGATTGAGTTGTTTTTTGCAACTCAAATATTACGGAGAGAATTCATTTCTCAACTCTGATTTAATGGCTGGTGGACCTCAATTCATCTCACTTGCCTTCCTAAGCCTAGCCTTATTTTCAGCTTAAGCGGTCTGATTCTCAGGAACCGGCCTCGTTTTCGTGTTAGTTCGTGCTCCTACTGGCATCTGTGTGGCCTTAAAATTGAAGTGTTGGGGCTTTTAATTTTCCTCGAGCCTTCGACATCAGACCATTTTGAGGTAACTAACGAATCAATGTATTATGCGTTGCAGATCATTCAGCCAGCAGGCAGTACGCAGTCTTGGACGGTACGTAGTCTGGTCATGTAAGCCAGTTGTGAGTGAAAGGGTTAACCAAGGGACTAAGTGAAGTAAAGTTAGCCCAAAGGAAACACTTGCTGAACGCGCGACGATTGGGTTAGCCAGTTTGCTTTTCAATAAGATTAAGCAGGCATTCCACAATGATCGGTGACCGAGTATTGAGCCACCCTGTTGGTAGTTAGTGGCCGTTTGATACATGCTTGTGCGCAAATAGGAAGTGCATGATGACAAAACGAACTCCATTGCATCTGAATACAGTACTTTGAAGAAAAAAGTGTTGAGAGTAAAGTTGGAGACAACCAAAAGAAACTGTCGCTAAGCTGGTTCACATAGTCTGAGGAGACTCATTCGGGCAATGAGTTTTTCGATGACTACGATGACATCTGGACTGGTATTGTTAAAAAATTGGGTAGTTATTTTTCGGTAGAAATTTCATTTTCCTGAATAAGGGCTGAAGTTTTCTCCTGAGTAAGGCGAAACGAAAGAAAGGAAAACATCCTTCGAGTGCAAACGAACCCGAAATTCATTAGTTAGGTTTTTGGTTGCAAATTGTTTATCGCTGCCGAGTTCGCAAGTTGCTTTTTAGATTATTAGTGTGTTGTTGCTGTTTCATATAGTCACCCAGTTAATTAGTAACCTTTCGGCGAAAGGTATGTTCATCAGAAATATTAATCATTTGACCTAATAATACATTTTCAGTCCTAATTCATTCAAACACGACGCTTGTTCGTTAAGACCACTGCAAATCGCTGCACAACAGAATATCTCGTCGTTATGTGTGCATAAGTATAGTGGCTAAACTTAGTTCTTCTCTTCTTTGAATGGTAACGAAACAACGGTGCAAGGGTGAATCGAACAGCTGAAGGAAACAACTAGCGTATTTTCTGTGAAACAGTGATAGCATCGAAGAATGAGGTTTTTAACTGCTCCTTACCGACCGGCTGAAAATCACGGCTAAGTTGCAGTTGTGTGTATGGTGTGTATCACCTCCATTCAGGATTTATATTCCAGTGGTCCGACTGTTGTATAAAGTGAGCATTTTGCAAAGACTACTCACGGTTCCAACATGATGCTATCTTTACAGGAATACAACAAGATAGAAACACGATTTAGCAGTTTTTTCAGGTTATGTGGAAGCGCAATTAGGTACATGAATGACTAGAGCAGTCTTTGCAAACAGTTGAGCCATTCGTCGAACGTTTTTCTGTGTTCAAACGGCCATCGGAAGGTGTTGGATGGGCACTTTTCGATCGGTTTATTGTGACTTAGAGCCTGTTTTCTCTCTACAGAATCCAAGGCCAGACCCACACCAACAGGTCTGCTGCTTTTGACGGAATTGCCGAGCACATTGCAGTTAATGTGAACCTGTGTTGTGTTTCATCAATGAGACTGCGTAGTGATACTACTGAATCCTACCAGGTTACTCCAAAGGGCTTAACGTACTTACCGATTCTGATTTCTAGTCAACAATTTGATTAGATTGAATATCTTGACTTGTTGGCTTCTGGGTTCTCTGTGAAGGGCAAACACACTTTTTCGGGCTTCTCACAATCAATTGCGGTGCACAAAAATGTGGAGAAAGGGGGACAGTAACCGGACTTCTGGACAAAGCCAATGGAACTTGTGTCTTATAGTCAGGAAAAATGCTCATTCCGAGATATTTCATTGGCTTACTTTCCGGATGATGGTCTCGTAACAACTAACGATCGGGTGTGAATATAGGCATGTTGTGGAACGTCCGCATTCAAAGGGTGTCCATCTGACTATTATAACGATCGTCATCCAGGTGGATTCGTTTGACGTTCTATAAGACTACTCTGTTTTTTACCCAGCAGATTGCCCCCTTTGCTCACTGATCTCCAAGGCAAAGTACGCCCACCTGTAGTATCAAGCCTCCCGCGCTCCATCCTATTCCATGCTGCAAAGCTAGTCGCGCCAAGAATATAGTCCTCCATGACTTTCTCAGAATGAATCCGACAGGTTTCTTACATGTTTTCAAGGAAAATTCAGGAAGCACTTTAAACTATGGCTTGTTTTTGTACACTACTGAGAGATGTCTTGTTCCCCCAATCGGAACGGAGCTTCACAGCAGGTTAGTTCCATGAAAGTCTCTTGATCTTAGCGCAACCCTCAGCATGTATTCAGCATCCACCAAGCTTTTGGCCAACAAAACACCGTTTAATTTGAATTGACGATTTCCATACCCTAACCGGTTAGTTTTCTTTGAGCACAGAGGAAATCTGAGCACATTTGCCACTTGTCTCTGCAGGTTTTAATCCCATCTGACAGTTTACTGCCCGGCAGCCTTTGCACTTGAGAATTTTGCGCATTTTCGTTTCCGAACTTGACGATGCTCTTAAAATCTGATATAAAATAAATGACTAATAGCTCAGACTGTTCAGATTGTGTTTGTATTTTTACAACCGCTTCGTCAACAATCGAGGTGGCAGAATCAGTGTGCTGTTGTGAAGCAGAGTAGAAGTTTGTTTCAGTGTCGTACTTTGGCTACAAAGGCGAAATGTGAACCGGTGTATTTCGGACACATGAGCGCGATTCATTTGCATGGGAGAACGGAAAACCACGCCATCAGTTTAGGAATCCAGCTCCTCAGATTTTAAGCAGGTTGTCCAGGAATGGTGGATTGTAAGTCTACTAAGAGCGGCGGAGTCGTAGACTTTACACCCGAAGCTCCGTTTGGAGGCTGTCATGAAGTTTCCTACAAAGGGGCATAAAGCTCTGACGTAGATATTTTTTTGCCGTGCATGACGACTGGGGAGAATGAGGGAGCCCAAATAGTAGAAACTGTGTTGTTTTGGGGGCCCTCGGGTAACACTAAGCAATACAGAGTAAACGTGAACGCTTCCAGTAAAGTATTTCATTTTTTCAGAAATTATTTCTCGTCCACCAGCGAAGCGTTTTGATCAATGCAATGAAGACTAGATTGAATTTCTATCGGTACTTTACTCTGGATGGCGGGGCCGTCAGCCTAACTAAGACCTGTGATCCTCTTGGTTAGACTTGCTTTTACATCAAAGAGTTGGCTGAGCACATACAACAATGAAAACACCTGCAAAAGTGTGCTCCCCTGCCGAAAAATGAAGCTTACAGCAAAATGTTTTCCCTATATACCTGAAATAATATGCCCTAATTATAGGCCCTGACAAGATTTTGCAGAATATACAGTTTTCCACGCTTTTGAGGCGTAACAAAAACAGTCCATATTAAATAAGCCAAAGGCCAGACAGAAGGCAATAAGTCCAGCGATGGTTGTTCTCTGGAACTTTCAGTGTTGTTTCAATACATTGCCAACGCAAAGTTGATCGGAAATAAAATCTCCCTGAACCATCCAGCTTGTGACTACTTTGTTTATCTGGGACGACACAGTCATTATTTGGCGAGGCACTTGGCCACATCGGTTGTCATGCGGATACCCCAGTTGTAGTGGCAGCCAACCGGGGTATGAATTTAAGGTCTAAGATCGCCTGGTCTCGGTAAGTTAGCACCGGTTAGCACTGGTTCTGTCAGCAATTCTTTCTCCTCTCATTCAACAATGTTTTTTATCACAATTTCCCTAAAACAGAATAGTGGAGGATATTTACAAGACGATTTGACATTCTAGATTGCGGTTCTCTATGACTCAAAGTATTTCAGATTTGTGTAAAAAATAGGTTTCAGTGCTATCTTAGTACCATACGAACATGGTGTAGATACCTTGAATAACTCTTGCTTCGGTTGGCCTCAGTGGTGTAACTTAGTGTCACCGCGATTCGAATTCCTACCAACACGTCTGGCCTGTGGCTGTGTAAAGATTTCGTGTTACCTCTTCTCGCTAGCTTGGCACTTCTGGGTAGTCAGTACTGAGCCAACTTGTCACCTAACATTGAGACTGTGTTTCCTTCTCCAGCTTTGTAAATGGTCAGACTTGACGTGTTTTGTTCCACCAGGCTTCCAAAATAAGTTGTAAATAAATGCTTATATTCGTTATGCACTACTCATAAGGTTACTGAAAATTCTTCGACAACCCGCAACCGGTTTCGCCCTTTTTGGGACTCATCAGGTAGGCGCAGTCCCCGAGTTTCCGTAAACCTTATGTTCTACTTGAAACTAAATTGCACAAGATGAAGAAACATGAGGCGGCCTGGTGCAGCACATTCAGTTGCCTGGAAGCATCACAAACGAGAGATTCAGGTGGGTTCCAGATGAGTCTCTCGCAAAACCAGATTTGTTTGCAAATGAGTGCAGTTCATTCAATAAATGCTTTTTACTCTAAAGAATGTGGTGACCATTGACAGCTTGCCTCAAAAGTGTGACACAAGGCTACACTTATATTTCTAAGTGGTAGTTTCCTCGGTTTGTTGGGGTTTCCTCTGAGGAAACTGGGCTCGTCTGAAGCAAGAGAAAAATCCTCCTAGGCATTCTACACAAGTTATCCTCACAAGTTGATACATTTATTAGAAATTTTTGGAAAAATAAAAATAGTATTACCGTCATCTGCATCGAGAGCTTGCCATAAGTGATCAGGACAGGTGCTTCGCTGCCTTATCATGGAGAAAAAAAGTAGATGAGGAAATGATTTGCTGTCAGCCTAGCACAACTAATCAGAGGGGCACACATCTTCTGGCTCTCGTTCAGGCAAATTGTAGAGAAACTGACAACAAGAAAGCCATTACCATCGATTAGCATCCATTTCTCGCGGAGTCTCCATCCAGGTAGAGTGCGACTAACACGGACAATATCCTAGAAGGCCATTCGCACCGATGGCACGTGCAGGATAAGATGCTCTGTATCCCGTCTGACAGTGAGGCCATTTTTCTACTCTTCAGCTTCTTGCGGCCTAATCGGATACGCTTACTTATCAACAGTCTACCCACAGGTTTGGGTTATCGGTATGGCTGGGATTGAAGAAGCTGAAAACGTTAACTAGTTTAACAACAAATTGATTTAACTTCGAGAAATAAATTTGGTTCTACTTCGTTCGGGTTATACTCAACCACATGGACTTTTATTCCACACCGACATCCCAGGGTCTAGGTTTGCACCGCAATTCTTTTTTGTCTTCGTTTTCTATTACCTTGAGACCGCAGTGAGATTCCCCTTCATTTATCTACCACTCACAAACCTGAGTATGTAGATTTCATTATCAGCACACGTAAAAGCCGATACCGAAACCATTTATTGTTCAACTGCTGCAGTTGTATTAAGTAACTACTGTTGTAACGGTGGATGCTTCTGATGAGGCATGCGAGTTTTCTCGTACTCCGCTTCGCGTCTATTGCAAAGTGGGATTTATTACGGAATTTGTGCAATTGGTTTGTATCATTCGTTTACCTTTCAGTGATAGTCACTGAATGCCCAGTAAGGTTCTGGTAGACGGGCTGAAGAAGAAGACGGATATTCAGTTTGCTTGCTTTCCTGTCCAGTAGTCTGTACCTGTTCAGCTGGTGTTTTCTAATAAACAACTCCGCAGCGAAGGCCCCCTTCCTTTCATTTGGTGGCGTGAACAGGATGAGGCTGAAGATCCCGTGGCCATAACCCTTTGAAGATGGGGATCTTCGGACCTTCCTGGAGGACTTTGAGGAGGTTGCGGAGACTGCTGGACTGGAGACCGACCGGGGTAAGTTGGCGGTGCTGAAGAACCACCTCAGAGTCCGGGCGAAGGCGGCCCTGGATGTGACCAGAAGGACTTTGGAAAGATGGACTGGGCAGCCACGAAGGAAGCTCCTGCAGTGGAGTTGCACACACACCAGCCGACCGCCAGGAGGCTATGAGGCGGTTCCAGACGGCCAGGATGGAACCGAGATGTGACTCGACCGTGTCCTTCGCCCGTCTGCAGTAGCCTTGGGTTGGGCTTTGTCGTGACTGGACAGAGTGTCGCGTCAGCAGTTGCCGTCTGACCAGTTCGTCGAAGGTGTGCAGCCTGCGCTTGGTGCCCAGCTGCGGGTGGCGGGAGCAACTGGCCAGTTGAGTGCGGAGCAATTGGTGCATCTGATATGGGAGTTGGCCGAGGCGACACTGGCCACGTTTAATTCGCAAAAGAACAGGGATGATTCAACAGTGGGGGACCTGAAGAACAAAGTGCACCAACTTGGCGAATCGCTTGTAGCCATCAGGACGGAATCTTGAAGGCAATCTCGAACGACCTGATGTTACAAGTGTGTCATTTAAAGCATCATTGCAATCGTACCCGACCATTTGTACATAATAAAACTTTCTTCTTTTCCCGGGTGGGTTGCGATTAATACAGTGACACAGGACACCATACAGGCCGTGATCGTGATAGATTGGAAGAGGTAGCTGTACTTGATTGATACAGGACCAGGGGTATCGATGAGGCGGAGAAGGAACAGACCTGAATGTGTGATGTTTTATATCTTTTTTTGCTTCCATTTTAACAGTACGTATTTTGTCAATTGCATGAACGTTTTTTGTTTAAATACGAAAAACTAAAAAACCGCGCACTTGTACAATTTCACACAATACAAACGTGATCACGGGATTCGGCTCCCTCTTCTGGTTTCGCTCGCGCAAACGGCGGTCATTCGCTAGTTTCATGCGCTAACTCTGGTATCAAAAGATTTCAGCTTATTTTCAGCTTATGTTCACCAGAAGACCCCTGGACATCCGTGATTGGATTATTATTTATTCTCTGACCTGGGCCAGCGACGAACTACTTTAAGGAGGACAATTGTTAGCGAGTCTGTCCCATCTAACTTCATTATTATTGTATACTGAATCTAGAGTTATTATTCTTATTTCTCTGCCACACACTCCTAGTAAAATGGCTTTTGAGTAGCCAGACCACTACAAATTCACACCGAATGCGCTGATCATGAGAGCGGTGGGTGGACACTGAATGAAAATTGACAGATTGTCAATGCACTCAATGGGCCTAGGCGACAAGTCCATGCGGCACGCGTTTCTGGTCAGCCCGGAAATAGAGCAGACAATATTGGGGGCAGATTATCTCACGAGCGCAGATTCCGTGGTTGAACTAAAGCAGCAAAAATTTGTGACAAATATGGTGCAGTCAAGCTTGAAGGTTACCCAAGCACTGCCGTGACCGCGCTGCATGTCCGAAAGCTTCCGCCTTACAACGTGCCGTCAGTGCAGTCCGTGGTCGAGGACTACTCCGACGTGTTCCCGGGCGATGAAAATCCGTTTGGCTTCTACCCTTGGATTGAACACGAAATTCGTCCTAATGCTTTCGATTTTACGGCCTCCGTCCGCTACGGCTCCATCTACAGGAGGATGTTCATGAAATAGTTCAAGAGATGTTGAAAAATGGCTTAAGCGAGGAAGCCAAGAGTGCGTACACCTCTCCGGTTGTGCTTTAAGGAAGGCGAACGGAAACTACCAGTTTTCTGTTGATTTCCGGCGTTTGAATGAACTGACTGTAAATCGGATTGTAGCTGTCCTTTCGGTTGCGGAGATTTACGATTTCCTCCAGCATTCCCGACAATGCACGGTGTTCGAATTGCGTTCCGGATACTCGCAACTATCTATCAAGGTGGAGGACCGGGAGAAAAAGGCGTGTTCACGTTTGGAGACACCCAACATCAATTAAGATGGATGCCGTTTGGTTTTTCTGGGGCACCATTCACATTCCGGCGCTTGATGCTTCGTCTAACGAAGGGACTCCAGAATGTTGCCGTGTACGGAGACAATATCGTTGTGTACAGTAATTCGGAACTAGAGCACGCAGTTCACTTGAAGGCCGTATTGAAGCGTACCCGGAAGGTAAGACTGCGGATAAATGAAGCCAAGGCACAGCTCGCTCGTATTTCGGTGACGCTGTTCGGACAAATTGGGAGAGTTTTGCCCAAAGCTAGAAAAACCGGTAAAGAAGGAAGACTGTGTTGTCCCCAGTTTAAAGCGGTCTCAACGGCATTTTCTTGGAAGAGCAACATGCTACAGCCTGTTTGTCACGAATTCCAACAAGGTTGCTGCTCCACTGTACGACCTGTTTGGGCTCAGTCGGAAATTTGAATGGACCAGGGAAGCACATGGGGCTTTCGAACGTGTCAAAGCGCGGAAGCTTGATCAGCAACTGACCCGCAAACTGCCCAGGGTCGGAGAGATGTTCACTGCTGCAACGGACGTTAGTGATCGCGGTATCGGCGCAGTACTAAAGCAGAGGAATGGAGTCATTAAATATGCCAGTCCTGTCCTGACTACTGCTGAGCAGGAGTACTCGATCAGTGAGAGTGAATGCGTAGAGATCGCCTGGGCCCTGGATAAGTGGAGGCCACAAGCACCTGAATTGCATCAGGGCCCCCAGAGATTTCCGTGAAAAGCTCGCGCGCTGGGCACTCCGGCTGCAAGAGCACGACTTCACGATTTGGCATGTGCCAAGGAAGGAGAACCACTTGGCTGATTGGCTGTCACGACCAGAGGCTGAAGATGAGGTCCCCAGGATCATGATTGGGGCCAATAGCCTCGTCGTCGAACTGGATCCTGGAAGGTTGGTGCAACTCCAACGGCAAGACCCTGTGTTACGGAAGGTTGCAGCCGCTTTGTTGGATGGAAGGAGCATTGAGAACGGAGAGGGAGACAAGGCGCGCGACGGAGTCATTTCGGTAGGCTGAGCCCGAGTAAAACTGGCACAATTTCCTGGAACGCCACGGATTCTGGCTTTGTGCTGCCATTGATATCTCGTATCTTGGGACGGAAGTTGATGGTCAAATGCCACAAGATGACACCCAGAGGGTGCACCAAGACATGCGAGTTACTTACTACTGACCAGGGATGAGAAGTGAAGTGATAGATTCTGTGGTGTCCTGTAAGCGGTGCCAACTGATGAAAGGGGACACGACAGGGGCAACCCATCCCATGGAACCTATTCCTGTCTCAGAAATCGGCGAGTTATGGTCCGTCGACGTCATGGGTCACCATCCGGCAACGACCAGCGGAAATTAATATATCGTGATGATGACGGAACACCTGTCGCGGTGGATCGAGGCGGCAGCCGTGCCGAATCAGCGGACGATGACGATCAGCGGAGTGGTAGTGCATCACATCGTGGCCAATCGTGGGGTGCCAAAAATGATCCTAATCGATCAGGGGCCTTGCCTTGAGAGAGAAGAGTTTTGCCGTTACTTGCAGAAGCTGGGTAGCAGACGGCTAAGCACGGCACCATATCATAACCGAACGATCCTGGAGTGGCTGGCGGTCAAATAGGGTAAATCGGAAATGAGCCTGCCGATGGTGTTGCTAGCTTATCATGCTTCCATTCAGACAACCACAGGCAAGGTCCTGTTCATGCTGATGTACGGTGGACATCAACGTCTTCCGGATGATCAGGAAATTGGGTCGTGGCCGGTACCACGCTTGTCTCAGGAGGAGCTAGATGAAGAAAGGAGGAAAGGTCGAGAAAACTTGAACGCCGTTCAGAAGAGGACTAGAGAGAAAGCCGCAAGTAGAAAGGCATGACCATCCCCCATACGCAGGATGGTCAAGTGGCAGAATCATCAGAATCCTGGAGAGAGTGGACTGGGGTCGTGGAAGCTGGGCAGTCGATGGCAAGTCCATTTGTTGTTACCGATCGAAGGGGTAACGTCTATACAATACAGGACGGTCGAGGACCGAAAAGGGCAAGTGGGACTCAGCTTCGGAAGTGGCGTGATACACCCGAAGAGCGGCCGAATAGACTAGCTGCTGGAGCCGACCTAACAGATGTAAATGAAAATGGGTGGCATGCGAGCGGCCTTTAATTGGGAAAGGTGTGTAACGGTGGATACTACTGATAGGGGCATGCGAGTAATGTGTTTCCTCGTAACTCCGCTTCGCCCTATTACAAAAAGGGATTTATTGCGGAATTTTTGGAATTGCTCTGCAGCATTAGTTTACTTTTGAGTGCTAGTCACTGAATGTCCAGGAAAGTTCAGGTGGAAAGGTTCAAGAAGAAGACGGTCATTTAGTTGTTATGCCCAAAATGCACATGAGAGACGCTCTCCTGTCCAATAGACTGTAACAATTTGTTTAGTGTTTTCGAATAAATAAATCCGCAGCAAAGGCCAACTTCCTTTCACTAGTGCCTGCCGCTTTCTCTATCCGACAATTGGTAGCACCGACTTGTGTGCTTCTTCTGGATATCACTCCCTTCCTATAAGCTAATTGTCAATGACGGGCATCCAAACCGCTTTACAAATCAATATCTGGATACCTGAAAACAATGTAGCTGGATCTGTGCACCTGGAATCACTTGTGGTTTCTTCAAACCTTATTTGCTTCCATGTGCGCCTGAATACTTTGAACGTTAAAAGGTTTTTGTAATCTCGATGTTCAAATTGTCACTCTGTCGATCTGTAGTACGCAGACGAAATCTCTCTCATCTTTGGAGACCAAGGGCAAGGTGAAGAAACTGACCATACTCGGCCATCTTCCGGTATGCACATTCAAAGTGCAAATCCATACTTCAGAGAGTATAGTATTTGAACATACCCCTCACAATTCAGAGAGTACCATCGGAGGTTGGGAAGAATTTTACATACATTGGGAGGTGTATTAGTTCTGACGGAAGTGTGTCTGATGAATTCAGTGTAAGAAGCTCGAAATCCAGAAACATGATTGCTAGTTCGCGTCACTTATGGCGTCAAGACGGCGTATCTCTTGGTCTCAGGGGTCGCGTGTAGCACACCACAGCAAGTGTTGTGTTGTGGTATGGCTGCGAGACGTGGCCCTGTGGACAGATGAGGTTTTTGACTACCGATACCTTCGAAGGGTTGCCGGTTTTGGATGGCTTCGACGTGTTCCTAACAGTGTGATAGGAAAATGAGTATGTGATTGTGCGGTGAATACTTCAGTCGTGGAAAATATCCAGCATCATCGACCACGGTGGCTTAGCTGTGAGCTACGCATGTAAAAGCACCGTCTACCGAGACGAATGTTGTCCTCCGTACTTTCTCCAGAAAGTTAGAAGGGTGTGAAAGATATTGCGAAGAGTTTCGGTGTTGTTGGTGCGGTGTCCATTTCAAGACAGGGTCCCAGTTATCCCTCATGCGCTTGGCTGGAGACATTGCAAGAAATGGGGACCCATTGATATGATTGGTGTTCGTGTATCTTTCAGTTTCTTCCCAGATTACCTGACCGAGCGCTTAGAGATGTAGGCACCTTAGAATTCCTGCGATAGTCTAGCTTCAAGTCCCCTCACCTAATCACTAGTGCTAACAATACTAATGGATTTTATTGTGTATTCTCAGCTGGTTGCCGGCATGCTGTCAGGCATGATCGGATTGTTGTAGTCAGAAGAAAAGCTTGAATGCTGGGACTAGAAGGTATTGCGGATTGCGCGGGACGGAGACAGTGTGATAAAAAGTTGACATCATTTGATTTAGACTTTAGAACCCAGTGGGAAAACCGGGCGAAAGCTAAAGTAAGTCGATGGTTTTCGGCGATAGATGGATCTGGCTTGGTCACGTTCCCCGTATGCCAATTGACCGACTTCCTCAAAGAGCTCATTTTGCACAACCGCGCGGATCGTGGAAACGAGCGCGGGTGGGTCAATCAATTACCTGGTAGTGGTTTATAAAGTTCATTCTCATTGCCATATGCAAGTGCAGCGCCATTTATGAGAGTGGTACTTTGTTTTTCTGATGATAATTAGGATATTTGACGCGGATAGCATCAGATTGTCGGGTGCTCACATATCAGGTTCAATAAATTCCACATCTTGAGTTATAAGGTCCTTCCCAAGTTTTGTGGCTACGACCTGCCCTTCTCGTAATAAAGGCATTCCGCATTTCAAAGAAATATCACACCTTCTTTCAGTGCGCTCCTCTTGCCGTTGGATTACGTACAATCACAGCTGCAAGACTCAACCAGTTTATGGTCCTAAACAAGGTGGTGATGGAACGCTGGAATTTGGATTTCTGCCTCCACAAGTAAACTTGACCCAGACTGGTCATTCTTCGGACCTTATTAAAGGGTGCGCCAAAATAGGAGCCAATCATGTGTTTAAACAAATTTCCTCCTCCTTTCCCCGAGAAAATCCAAATGATTTTTGCAGTTGTTTTGAGGCCCCGAATGTCAAAAGGAAGAAACGGGTTCAAAATTCTACGGTACTTATGACTCAGTGGAGAGCATTTTTTAAAACAAAACTCACGGCACACGTTCGTAACGATAACAAGTGCACAAGTCTGTCACTGACCAAGAGTGTGCGGCGCCAACGCCCGCGCGCCACAAAACGGCGAGCCAAATTTTGGCTCAGTAATTTGGTTTGTGGTTGTCCCTTCCGATGACAGTCTCATTTCCAGTGCCGGCGCGATCACACGGAACTCATGACAGAGCATACCCAGGGAGGCTCCACAAGCGGGACACGAACATGCACGGGTAATTGGGTGAACTGCGCATATTTACACATTGACACACATGCTAATACACAAGTGTCGGACGGATACAGATAAGCAAAACAAATGGAGATCAAAAGTACACAAACAAACGTATGGGCAAATTATCCTGAGGTTATGTTAGATTCACTGTGACTCTTGCCATAGCAGTCTTATGGCAGTCTTATCACGGATCCGTTCCGACATGATCGGTTCATGGTTTTCGGCTTTTCTCATCACTATGATACGAGGAATTTGGCTGTGCTGGCCGAATTACTGAGAAAATTTACTGAACTGAACGAAGAGGACCAGGGCTTGCATCAGAAACGGCAAGTTATCAGACCAAGACATGGAGCTAAACAGAGATTCCTTATATCTCTCGGGCCTTGGATGGAGGGTGCATTAGCTCTCCCCCTTACCCGAGAGGGGGATTATATCCGGTCAGGCAACTGTTACACTGGGTGCCCTTCGATAAACAACGATGGACAAGCCGCCTCACAAGAAGAAAATCATCGGTCAGTCTGCGGTACTTTGGGGTGCATTTCAACGGCACTTGACAGCAAAGCTTTTTCAGAAGACAACAGAGTTCATTCGCTTTGCCATTTTTTTTGAGTGCACTCCACTGACTACCTATGCGCAGTCCAGGCCACACACTATGGACGTAGAGTTCTATGCCGAGGCTGCATATCCTTCATTGGAAGTAATCCATGTTGGTGATTTCAACTTCCAGAGAGTTTCTACAGAATGCTTCAGGTTCTTGAAGTTTCCAACCATGAATAGGTGTTAAGATATCTGACTCGATGACTCAATTTGGGTGGTTGCTATACGACGTGACTTGGTTCGGAAGGTCACCCACGGGCTACATTACGCCAACTGTGAAATTTGTCCACAAATACACACCTACAATCGAGTGTCTTCTCAGTTTACATATTGGTGTTTGCCAAGTGAGTATGTACACAGAACGATAATATGTTGTACTGAGTATAATTGTTCCCCAATGCCCTTATCCTGTTGCGCAATAATTCGTGGAGGAACTACGATGGGGCGTATTGAATTTAACTTGACATCCTGGTGACCCCCCATTTGTTTGCCTACCCGTCTGTGTACCTTTGATCTCCATTTGTATTGCTTGTTTGTACCTAATGCTCACCTGGCCGCAAAAGCTTTCCGGTCCGACACTTGTGTATTAGCATGTGTGTTTATGTGCCAATGTGCGCAGTCGACCCGCTTACCCGTGCATGGTCATGTTCCGATTGTGGAGCCTGCCTTGATATGTTTTCTCCTGAGTGCCCTGTGATCGCGCCGCCAATGAGAATCACAATGCACACTACTGAGCTAACATTCCGCTCGCCGTAGTTTGGCGTGCGGACGTTGATACGGCATTTTGCCGGTCGGTGACAAACTTGTGCAGTTGTTGACGCTACGAACGTGAACTATTGAGGTTTGTTGTGCAAATTTTCTTTCCTTTGAGTGAAAAGTACAGTAAATTTCGAACCCAATTTTCGTTATAATATTAGGATTCCCAAACCTACGTGTCACTCAAAGTTACGAATCAGGAACCTCAACAGTTTACCTCATTCAAACGTCAGTATATAACACCGGTTAAACCACGCATTGTGAGAGTGGAAAGATGAGACTTTACGAAGATTGCAGCTCGCTACGGTGTGACTAATTATGCACCGTCACACTCCAATAGCATGTAGTGTGTCTTGAGCTGTACTCATAGACCGGTGGATAGTGGCACAAATAACCAAGGCACCTGATTCCCCAGATTAGGATTTAAACATGTGTGGCGAACTGCTCCTTAAAAATGTACGCCCCTTTGCTAGTATTACAACAACCGCCGCTGGTTTAGGTTTGGAATTTTGAGCTAAAGGCTCTGGTTGAGGACCCACTGGATACCACGCCGGCCAACTGCCATCCCTGCTGGACTTGGTTATCCCCAAAGAAATACTGATGGTAATTCAAGCCCCACTGGTTCAAAGTAACCAGTGTGCGCCGACGTTTGATTGCATCTGATATTGATTCGGAAATCGGGAACCACAGACGTGTATTTGAAAATCCTGCAGTGCGGCCTCCCCAGGAAGGTGGAGCTTACTTGAGCAACTAAAACTGGACCAGCTTCAGTAAAATAGTTATACAAAACCCTTCTCCAGACGCCACGTTCGCCAAAAAAGCACCGCGCAGCTGCCTAAAATGCTCTGGCGTCTTTACAAAGAGAGGTCCCAATTATTTTTCAACTATTCTCTCATTTCGGGTAGTTATTGCTTGCAATAACCTTCCTCCGGCGGTTGCCCAATCTCCATCTAGAACACGGTTCAAAGCCTTGTTAGACAAAATGTTATGTGAGTCCTCGTGCTGGCTAACTTACTGCCCCGCGCTAGGAACTTCGAAAGCAATGCATTAGCCTTTTTTGCCTGTGCGTTTCAGGTGAACGGCAGTCTTTGAACGAAAGAACAAAACCGACCCGGGAAACTTGGGTGAAAGCCGCGTTCCTGTGTATCAATCCGTGAATCCATGAACATGCTTATGATAAAGAAGCCGAGCTAGCTTTTCATACAATGTGGCACCGCTGTAAAGCAGAAATACGCCATTGAAGCACACAGATTCAAGTCACAAACCCCTTCAGCGCGTCGGGCTAGATGAGGTCCATCCAAGTATTCTGGAGGGAACGCTGCTCCCACTGGCAAGGCATGTCGACCTAGCTCGACGAGGGGAACTTTCCCTCTGCTTGGGAGGAAGCGAGTGTCACGCCAATCTAAAAAAGTGGTGAATGAATGTCGTCTGGCAGCTACATGCCCAACAGTCTCACTAGTCTCACTAGGTGATGGAAGGCATTATGAAGCGGGTAATCGTACATCACCTCAGTGACAAAAATTGATATCCCTAGTGCACCGCGGACCCCTCCTAAACCTTTCTTGCTCAACCAGAAGTCTCGCGCTTATGGACAACCTAACCCAAGCTAAGGACCAAAAACTCATCTGATGACACATTTTTCGACTTCTCAAGAACATTCGGTTAAGTCTCACAAGCCCCGATGCTTCACAACCTCAAGTCTTGTGGGATTCAAGGGGAAATTCCACTCTGGATTAAAGCCTCTTTATTGGACAGAGCGTTCCGGGTGAAACAAGGCCTGGCCTACTCTTCTCCGGCGCCGGTCTCCATTGCAGTTCCTGAAGGCCCTGTTATGGCACCACTTTTGTTTCCGATGAACGTCAGCGATGTTTTTTCAAGCCGATGTATACTTTTTGCTGACGAATTGAAATCCTGGGGTTCAAATACCAGTGCTCTCCAAGTAGATGTTGACACTGCAAATCGGTAGTCATTGGACTGGGACCTTCTTCCGAATGACGTAAACTGCGTTCATATGCCCTTCGGAGGAGACTCATCGAACGCCTTTGCCTTCCGTGGTTGGAATAGACTAAAAGGCCACGAGGATAGATACTAAGAAGGATTTGTTTGTCTGACTCTCTTCAAAAGTGTCCTTCCCACTTCACAAGGAGGTTGGCTCTAAAAGCATTCACCGTTCTACGCTTGATCCAGCGAACCTTCCTTCCATTTGCTCTATGCAGCCAACGTCAGACCGCTTCCTGACTACGCCAACCAACCTGAATAAGTTGTCTTCTCAGGACGCAAGAAGGGATTAACCCTCATTGAGCGTGTCCAACGACCTACTAAGAAAATGGTTGCCTGCTTTAAGTCTATGAAACACGTCTCGCGATGCTTGGCCCAGTTCCCCTGGGGCATTGTCGCCTCCGAGGAGACCCACTACTTACTTACGCCGTTTCTGAACAAGGTCTGGCCAACAGGGTTCCAACCGTTGAATTAGCAAATACACGGTTGGGACATGGTACGAAGATTTGCAGATTCAGATAGCAAACTTTTATGCAGCAGTTTTTCTCATTTCCGGGCGTTGCAGTGTGGAATAACCTTGCTCCGGCGGTTGTTCGTGCTGCACTTATTGCCCAGTTCAAAGCAATTTTAGACGGCTTTTTAGTTGAGTACTGGCGCTGGCAAGATTTCCGCCCCGCGCCGAGAACTTAAAGAACAGTGCTACGGCTTTTTTTCGCTTGTACCTTTCAAGCGGAATGGCAGTCGCTGAACGACAGGAACAAAATTGACCCGGGAAAATTGGGTGAAAACTTCGACCCTGTGTATCAATCCGTGAATTCGTGGATGGTTCGTCGGCGGGCATGCTGTTCCACTCCATAAAGTGGCCTGAGAAAGTGTTTATGGAGATGAAGGAAAATTATTACGACTGTTAACATGGAAGGTACCACAGGAATGGGCGAGAATCTTTATGAGGGACCGTGAACGGCCGAGCTGTAAATGCTGGATCCTGATTGCCTGTGACTGATCAATCAGGGCATAGCTTCATTTGGTCCATTGTCCTTATGCGACACATCCGTCCACTAATGGTGATGCTTTGCTTCTTAGAGCGGCTGGCCTCCTGACACACTTGACGGTTGGCAGCAGAGGCTGCAGCGCAGATCAGGTCCTCTGAGTTTAGCAAAATTGTATTTTTTTTTGCTGTGTGATGATTTAGATGGGAAATAATAATTAGGCGACCGGCATACAGACTGGACGCAACGCGTCATTTGGGACCCAGTAAACATATGGCCACCGGTGGCCAACGGTGGTGGCGTGGCTGAGGACCGGTAAACGAAGAGCTGCCAGGGTGAATGATCCTTCATGGTTGGCCATGCCGAAGAAATAAGTTTGGTAGGGTTAGTCCACTTAAGTGGATTAAGGCTCAATTGAGCCTTTGACTGAAGTTTGCACTACAAGCTAGCAAGGCGGAAGAATGTAGAAATTTGTCTGACGACCATCTGCTCACGAGACTGGGCAGTGTTTTTCTTGGGGAGCCAGGCCCGGAGCCGATGAGTTACTGGCCTGAACTGGTAGGCCACAAGGTACTGATGCAGGGAGTGAGGCATCGGTGTCCCACTCTGGATGCTGCCGTGCACAACCGATTCGTCCTGAGTCACATCGGGCATATGGCACGATGAGGCGTCACGAAGACGGGGTCTTAGTGCGGTGTGACAGTTTGTGCACTTCCATGTCCCTTTGAGCTATACTGGGGAGAGCTCATATGACACTCACAGGGCCTCTCATCCCATGTTGACAATGGATACAGGTCTGAATGACCAAGTATCCTGGTTCCCCACATTGGGACTTGAACATGTGTAGCGACTTGCTCCTTAAAAATGTAGGCCTGCTTGATAGTCTTATACCAACCACCGCTGGCTTACGTTTGGAATTTTGAGCTAAAGGCTCTGGTTGAGAATCCAAATCATCCTCCTCTCTGGGTCTAGGCGCCATGGTGGTGTCCCGGCCCACGTAAAACGACGACCATGAGTTACACTTTTCAAATACAACTGGGCACTTGTCGAGGTTTACTTATTTTCTACCGTGTTGGATGGCTCGTCAGTGGGTATGCTGTTAGCCTGAGACAATTTTCGTGGAGATAAAGGAAAATTATTACTTTACAGGAAAATGCTGGTAGCTCAGGTAGCGTAGATGGTCGTTGGCTTGTTCGCTGAGCTGGGCAGTTTGATTGCAAACGTTTTATCACCAGTCGAGGTGACATCATAGTGCGTTAGTGGGGAGCGTAGTGGTGCGTAGCTACGCTGGCTTGCATGGAAACTTTTAGAGAGCCCACCTCCCGCAAGCATTAGCTTATGGTTTGAGCCCACCCTTTTTTGCAGCAGTACCTTACACTTTGGAGGTGTGAAGTGCACGACACCGCGTGGATCGGGATTGGTTAGATTATTTAATATTGTCCACAATACAAGAGGAGCTATATCATCTGCGCACTCGGTATCTGCTAGCAGATGACCTGGGGTCATTTCAGCTCCACAGGCATTAGAGGCTGGGTGTAGTAACGGTACTTTCTCAGCTTAGTTCTCGGTCTGAGCCTCCCAAGCTAGCGTGCGTGCCAAAACAACCACCAAAGGTGTACAAGATATATTAACGCCCCAAACGAAGTCAAGAGCATTTGTACAACGCTTCATATATATAGCGCAAACGGTAATAACTTTCTGGAAATTCTGACGCGTTCTGGATGCACCATTGGCAACCGGCAATTGGCCAATACTGGGTCATGATTAGCTGTTGGGTCCAGATTTTCAACCAATCAGATCTGGGCTTCATGCCGGACCGGCAGGCGTCCCGAATTCCTGGCCAATCTTGTGTGGGATAGGCTTTTTGGCCGAAGCAGCACCCGACTGCGGGCGGTAAAGCGGGATCTGTGTGGAATTCCGCCTAACACCTCCCCCTCGAAGTTTGTTGACGTAGCTTCGAAGCCGAGGGTTCACCTGCAGTGGCCTCACTGGCTTGCGGATCCTGTCTGTCCAGCGTCGTGATTGTAATCCGTGCTCAGGCCGGGCCTCCGACGAAGCAGCTGATGGATTTTCTGGAATGGTGCCGAGGTCAAAGGTGTCCAGAAGCATCTCTAGACTCAGCTCACTCGGTCCTGAGGGCAGGATCTGCGCACCTGTCGGCCGGATTTGGTTCGTGTGGCGGATCCACCTGGCGGGGCCAACTTGAATCTCGTAGAGCACTTTGCCGCGCCGGCGTAGGATGAATCCTGGAATCCACGTAGGGCGTCTGCCGCTGTAGTCACGAACCAGCACTTTCTGGCCTTCGCTGAAGGAGCGCGCAGTTGCTCCATGGTGCCGGTTGAACTGTTCTTCCATCCTGGCGTTGCGGTGACTAGCCTGCCTTTTTCGCGGCCGGATAGCGTCATGCGGTGTTCGAAACCTCCTTCGGAGCAGTGCCTCTGCTGGTGACGCTCCATCAGGTGAGTTTGGGTTTGGCGTCGCTCGGTATGCCAGCAGGAACCTTTGCAAAATTTCCTCCGTCGGTCCCTCCCCTTTGGACTTCTGAAGTGCCCGCTTCAGGGTGTCAACGAAGCGTTCCGCTTGGCCGTTTGACTGCGGATGAAACGGCGGCGTGCGGACATGGGTTATGCCATACTCCGAACAAAAGTTTGAGAACACCGACGACGTGAACTGACTACCGTTGTCGGATACAATAGTCTCTGGTGTTCCAAAGCGACTGAACAGTCGTCGGAGTTCCAGGACTGTAGTAGCAGTTGTGGGGCTGTTCACTGGGAAAATTTCCGGCCATTTGCTGTAAGCGTCAACCACGACCAAAAAGTGCTGGCCACCAACTGGACCTGCATAATCGATGTGAAGGCGAGACCAGGGTTCGGTGATGTTGGTGAGGAAAGGCAAGAGTAGAGAGGCTTACCTGACACCGCTTGGTGTAGTGAACTCAGGCAAGGGCTTCCCGTAGACATTCATGCGTCCGCGGGAGTTGGTGTACAGGGCCTTAACGAGGGTCAAGAATTTATGGGGTACATCTTTGCTCCATAGACACTGAGTCAAGGGTAGAGGGACAGTAGACTGGGATCATGTGTGCAACATTGTTTTGGTGTTTGGTGACTTCCTGTATGTGCAAATTCATCGTCGTCATCGACAGCATGGCATCAGTGTTCAACACCGATGCTTCACTGCCGTGCAACCATGATTTATCGTTAGACTTTAGTTTCATGGCTGTACGTGGGCTGGGATACTGTCTGGGCGCCAACATCTAGAGAGGAAAAAGTTCAGCTGTGACACTCTTTCGGTGCCTGGCTGCCATGCCACCCGGAGGAAGCACGAGAGCTGGGATACTGCCAGGTTGCCCAAGCCTAAACAGGAGAAGTCGGGAGGCAGATGTCGGATTCAAACCACGGACCTTCTAGTCAGTAAATCCGCGCTCTAAACACTTGAGCCATCTCATCCCAAATTGCTTGCAAATTGCTTCAATCGGAATGTCCATGGTGCTCCCGTGTTTTAGCTTGTATTTCTTAACTTCAAACCACCAAGACTGACTTCAAGGTTCCCCATCGTCATTTGAAGAACTTGAGATACTTTGTCGATTCATGTATCTGGGTAGCTGCATAAGGCGTGATTGTACTATCACGGATGAAGTCCAGATGTTGGCAGTGTTCATCAACCTGCGTCGCTTATGGCTTCAGAAGCCAAGTTCGTTGAAGTTAAAGTGCAGTGAATACACAGTAACTAATGGCTGTTTTAATTTACTGTTTTGAGGCTTGACACTACCGACCCGGGGATCCTAAGCGTTTCCAACCTTATGACCACCGATGTCTCCATACCACATGACGTGTTGCCTGACTGCAGCAAGCACCTAACGGATTGGTGCTTAAGTGGGCACTTAGTGGCGAACCTGAAAGGTTAAGGTGGCCGAATAAGGTGATTGCATTATACATGTCAAGTAGTGTTGTTTTCTCTCCCAAACCACTCTTAGAGAAACGTTTCAGGGGAACAATACATGGCAGTGCAAAGTTAAATGAAAGCGGATATAGTCGGACTGAGTGCTATGGGGTCTTTGCATCTTCCTGGCTGGGACACACGTGATCATACGTGAAAGTGGTTGAAAACTACATGACGTGGTCCGCATATCGTCATTCCTCAGCCGAACTACATAGCTAAAGTTCGCTTGTGCGTTATATGTTTGGGTTTATGAGGGCGTAAGGTTCCGAAAAGACGCTGGATCAATCCCTTGGTGGCGCTTTACCTCAACGTGAGCTCACAGGCCTTTATTTTAATGCGGTCTAAAGATGTGTTTACTTTATTCCTGATCGTTTTCCCCAAGGACAGGGCGTCTCCGCACTATTTCCCAACCCTTCCCTCTTGTTTCCACTTTTTACTGAGGGTTCCTGTCATGGTTTTCTGATAGTTAGGGACCATATGTATCAGTAGCGTGTTGCTGCCAGTGCTGGTGATGATTGTGATACCAGATTACGAATACCGGCCTCAGTGCCAAGAGCACGAGAATAAACGTTGTATGTTAGTGAACTGCTTCTCTCCTGACCCTTTCAGCAGCTCACCATTGGTAATAGAGCAAGATGAACTTTCTTCACGACCTTGTGTGTGTACACACGTCGAATCTGCTGAGCTCTGTTCCTATTCCAAAAACATTCGGAGGAATATTCCATCTTGGTTGTACGTTGCATTTGAATCGCTAAAGTTTCGGGCTTTGACCAGTCAAGGATATCCTTGGGCTGACCGTTTTCAGTGCGATAACGACAGCTGTAGGCTACTCTGTCTACACCACATGTATGGTACATTTGGGAAAGAAGAAGTCCTTAGTGAATCTGGATGTCAACAAGCATGTGAACAAATGTGTTGATATAGTGGACATTGAGTCCATAACGGACAAAAAGTGCTTTTGTCGTTGCTGGCGTTCCTCCAAGGTGAGTAGTGCAATCATACGAATATTCCTCTCTCATTCAGTTCCCCTATTGCGATGGATCCCACTGCAAACACAACGAGGAAACCGGAGATAATGTCGGACCTTTGATAATCGAACCGAAGAAAACGAATTAGACTTGATTCCACCGTCGTCGATTTGTGCACTTGTTCATACCCTCAATCATAACCTAGTAGCTTCCTCCTTGTATTGCAACTAATTTTTGTGGTTGCTATGTACTGTTGACTGAAGTGGAGATGAAAACCATACCTTATCGCCACCACCAACAAAAGCAGTGCATCCTCATCTACGTCAACAGGTGCCTACAAACCTCCCACAAATTTCATCCATGTGGATAAATTGCGATTAGAAACGATAATAGTATCACCGAATCTGATGTGATGTTTCAATGGGGATTTTGCGGCTAAATTGGACCTAGGCCTTCAGTAAATCAGTAAATCACCGTATTACTGTGAATTCAGGAGGCCGTAAAACAGCTTTTCCTCGTAACAACCTGGAAGATGGAACAGAACAGAACAGCACGGTTTTAGAAGATGTTCCAGGTTGATTTCGTTGCGTATCATGAGGCGCGTACTGGAGCGATTACATCAATAAATAAATTTAAAAAGGACAAAAATCACCACGTCAAAGGTTTGCTCTACGGATTAGCCCATTTGTGCCAACGAACCTAAAAACTGTTTCTACGTACACAGATTCAGCTTCCATCTGTGATTAGCGATTTGTAGATTGATTCAAGTAATGCCTTCCCATCTTGCAATGATGTTTATTTTATTGTTTAATCTCGAGCGACATGGATTAAAAACACCCAGAGGTCCTACGGAAAGCAAAATAACTACGCCTACTTCAAGAAGGTGGTTCGGTCAGTCGTTTATACAGATGGTCACTGAAAGAAGCAGACGCATATGTGACCATGTTTTCCCTCATCTGACAGTCACCGGGCCTCAAGCGGGATGCTAGAAGCTATATCTTGAAGCAAGAAATCCAATTTCGAAAAATGCAATCACACGAGTGTATTTCCAACTTTTTATTTGCTCTTGTTGAGCCAGACGTGTTGGCCGGGCTCATGTCTGAAGCCACGCCTGGCTAGCTGAAAAAGGAGTTTGGAAATCGACAAGCAACTCACTGCTGGAACCCGCTCGACATCCTGTGAGACGTTTCGGTATTATCTGTGGAGAACCAAAATTAAAGTACTGAAAACCGGAGAGATCATAATAGACTCGTGGGAGTTTACCAAGGCCTAATCATTTCGACTTTACTGTCATACGAAGGCGGCGCTGAACCAGTCGACTAACCCTAGGGACCCTGAATTTCGACTTGACCCTTAACGGCTCTAACTTACATCCTACATATCGCCATTCTTGTGGTTTCTCATCTCATTTTGACTAGCTGAACGTTTATGTATTGATTGGCCTATGTGAGCTGGAACCGGAAACGATGGCGACAAAGGTTCTTCCACTCAGTTGACTCAATCAGACCAAGAGCAGCGAGATCCCGTACTACGAGCATTCGTGCTATGAGGCGGTCTGGTGATAAAGTACTGCCCTCTGCGATAGGAGTTCGAAGGCAGTAAGGTGTTTCCCCCCAGGAGACCAGTATGTCCATATTCATGGAAGCAGCGATGCTGCCTTTCCACGAGGAATGACGGGTTAGAAAACGTCGTTCCTAAAAACCGCACACTCCGATCGCCCAACAGTAGAGCGTGACCGCCGTAGCATTATTCGATACGGTCGAAATACTTTCAAATCAGAGTCCAGTGCTGCTCAAAGGGGGCTTGCTCTGTGCAGACGCGTCAGGAGTGGGACAGCATTGCTTTATTCTCTGGGCCTTCCGGTTAGGCCAACACCCTTCAGCCGAGCAGGTCAGAATTTTGAGTTAGAGGCTAGGGGCAGGATCGCCGAACAAAACCCTCCATCCTCCCACTGCCTCGTGATTCCGACGTTTGGGACAGGCTAAGGACATGCTTCCTGAACCAAATAGCTCAGCGGTTAGAGCGCGAGCGTACTGACCGGAAGGTCCGTGGTTCGAACCCTGCCTCTGTCTCTCGACTTCCCCTGTCTAGGCTTGGGCAACCTGGCAGTATCCCAGCCCTCGTGCTTCCTTCGGGTTGTATGGCAGCTAGGCACCGTACGGGTGCTACAGCTGAACGATTTCCCCACTGCCTTATGGGTCAGCCTTTTGAGTCAGACTGAAAGTGGGGTAGCTCAACCAAACCCCTTTCCTCTGCCTGGGTAACCGGGAATTGTTATTTGCCCGCACAGTTGAGTCCACCGATGTCCCTCCCCAACCCCTTCCTTCCACAAACAAACGTTACTGGGTCATTTGATTGCCAGTTGTCTGATCGATGGGCCTTATGCACCCCGCTGCCTGTTAACAATAAAAAAATGACACCTTTCTAAATCCATGGGATCCTTCCTACATGGAAGCTTTTAACGTCCGTACTGTATGTCAAATTGGCAAACAGGCTTGCTGAAACCTTATCTTCCCTTAAAATCGGTGTATGTTGTGCCTCCGAAACACGCATACAAGACCCGTGCGTGGTGATGCATCTCAGAACGCCAAGGATGAACTCAACTCTTTCACGTATCTCCCTCCGTGTGTCCGGTGACCCAGAAACGATGACTCGTGGAATATATGGCGTGGGAGTTGCACTGAGCCCCGGTTATCCAGCGCAATCAAGCTCAATGCTTCTCAGCATAAAAACGGTGCCTGTTTGTCGGCTTATGCCCCAAAGGACTGCATTTCTGACGTTGAGAAGAATACTTTCTATCGAAAGTTATCCAGGCTCATTCGCCAAGCAAGAAGCACTGACGTTTTGATCCTTGCGGGCGATATGAATGCCAAAGTCGGTCGCCTGAGCTCCTTGGAATCACACTTGGGCGGTCGATTCGGAGTCGATGTTCGTCGCACAGACAATGGAGAGCGAATCCTCTAGTTGTGTGCTGATCATGAACTGTTTCTGGCCAGCACGAACTTTCAGAATTAACCATCGCATTGGGTAGCCTGGCGTCCACCAACTGCAAACCAACCGTGGGCCCAGTTGGATCACGTGGCTATCAGCCACCGCTGGAGAGTTACAATTCAAGACTGTCGTTTCTTCTGGGGCACACAACTTTATTCCGATCGCGCCAGGGTGCATGCACTCCTGAATTTCGTTTTCCCTCAGGGCCCCGCAAGTCAGCCAGCAGCATGCCACCATCTTTGAAGAGCAATAGTATCGATCTGAGCTAGTCCAACTTTTCACGATAAACCAATACTGTGCTGGTAGTGAGCACGTGAATCAAGCATGGCAAACTGTGAAAGTAGCTATGCTAGTGGCATTCTATTCTGTCTGTCCGACTTCTTCGATTCGACCGCAAGACCACTGGATGTCGTCGAGATCGCAATCCATGAATGGTGCCAGGAAATCCATATCGGCAGCCATCGAGTACGACAGCTCGCGCAAATCCCTCAAACGCCAAATAGTGAAGAGCCTAAGGAAAGACCAAGAGCTGTGGTGGATATCAATCTCACCACTTAAAAGTCCACTGACATCCCTGTATTTAGACATCAATTATATCAGCTCCCGCCTCCAATACGCAGCTACCTCCCCCACCTCCCCAAATAATCGGTGGACGAAACTGCAGATGCTACAACCACTGTACGACAAGTACGCGGTTCTGATGATGATGATGATGACGATGATGATGATGATGATGACGATGATGATG